>VZRR01003977.1:2955-51973 GCA_013398015.1 Oreocharis arfaki | reverse complement strand
GGGGGGGGGGATATGACCTAGTCTTTCACAACCTTTTTAGGCCAAACATTTCAGAAGTTCTCAAGTTGTTTCTTAGCTACCTGATGCTCAAAGGCCCCCTTAATCTCATAAACAGAAAGGAGTGCTTGGCATCTCAAAAAAACAAGCTCCACTTGAGGACCGTACTTTGTACCTCAAGACAATTGTGACTCTTCCTGAGAAAAGCTGATCTGAAAATACTGTAGGGATGCTTACCTTGTCACTGTTCCAGCTGAATGTAGAAGGGCCGTGGTGTGCAGAAATGGAAGTAGATCATCAAACCCCATCCACATTTTCAGTGAAAGCTCCAAACCTTCTTCTGCAACCCAACAGTCTGGCCTGCCTTAAACTCTGCTTAATTCTCACACCTCACCCTCCCAAGTCGTAACATCATATTTATACTTGTCTCCTTAATACTTGTTTAGAGAACACTTACAAATCCACTGATGAAATTTAAAAACCCAAAAGACACACTCTCCCTTAAAATGGATTAAAACAGGGTCAGCTCCCTTGAAGTTAATGAATGAATACTATTCCTTAGAGCTGTTTTTATTCCTTCTGATATCCTAAATGATGCTGAATCAGAAAGGGTGAAGTAACTGAAATCCAGATATGTTAGTTTCTGCTCCATTAGGAAAAGGAAAAATCAATTTGGCAAAACATAAAAGAAGAAAATCAATAGGAAAAGAAATTTTATTTTCAGTTGAAAACTAAGAATACATTACAAACAATGGTGAGTGAAAATTATTCATTGATTTGTATAACACCTTTTACAAGCCCAAAAAGTGCTCCAAAGAATTATAGATTATTTAAACCTAAGGATCACTTACCACCAAAATGCATCTATCTCTGGAGTGGAATGCAGCTGCTACAAAATTGCAATAGCTAACAAAACACCACAGCTTTAGGGCACAAATGCTTTAGCTGAAGATGCATCAAGGGAAGAGGAAAATGCAGAATGGAATTATCCAGGCTGGAATATGACCACACTGCAACTGTATCGATTTCAGTTTAAGCTTAAAATCGTGGAAGATAGGCCCATCAGCCCAACAAACAAGCTTTGGCTCACGAAGTCTCTAAAATGCCCTGGGATAATGTGCCAGAGGATGGGTCATTCTGTGTTTGGCCTATTCCTTCTGCTGTTTCCCCGGTCACTGTCAGCAAGCCGATGGCACCAGGCTGACGGCCCTTAGGTCTGAAGCACACCCTCAGTGGCAGGGCAGCCACCTCTGGTGGGAGGGCAGGTGGTGCAGGAGGCAGTCTTGAGCTCTCCAGCATGAATCACCACACTCATTCAGAGGCACTCTAAATCCTCCGCGTTAAGCACACATTAAGTTGTTTCAGGATATGGGCCACATTTATATCACTGTCATTAGTAGCAAGGGTTCACACTGCATAAAATTACACAAAGTACCTTTTGTACCTCAAGATGTACTTAGCAAGCAAACTCCTAGGGGCAGGGAATGTGCAGTCTTCTGTTTCGCTAAAGCACCTTATTCAATTACGGCAATATAAAAATGATTTATAACAATCTATTAAAAATATAACTCAAATGACTTATCACTCCTGGGGTCCTGAGAATATACTGTACGATTTGCCATTTAATTGTAAATCAAATCTAGTGGCCAGTACCTCCTGTTTTAGAGAAAGATGAAAACTATTGATACACCTCAACAATTGCAAGTACATCGTGTCTTGGATGATGCGATCTTGGGTCATCACCCAATATGTGACGGGGGAAGCAGAAATGTAGAATAAAGTGGCAGACATTTCTTCTCCCTACAGTCTGTAACCCAATCAGTTCTTCCACTGATCAGGAAGCTTCCACGAGTCCAAAGGCTGCTGCAGGGCAGGTAGGCAGGCAGACTTAAACACTTGCCATCACTACCATGGCAGTTTCTTTCTCCCTCAGCTTTCTCTGGAAAAGCTTCTTGGGAAGATGAACGTCCAAAATAGCAGCAAGACAGAATAAACAGCTTGCCTAAAAGGCCACAAGCTGGGCTGGAAAGAGATTCACAAAGCATCTTGCACACAGAGTCCTAGGCAAACTGCATTGTACAGGATGACCCAGAGCCCTGCGGACAGCTGAAGCTATTCATGGGGTAGAAACACAGCACCTGTTTCATCCCACCCAGTTCAACAACCCAAGTCTACCTGTTCCTGTGCTAAAACCAAGGACATGTAATTAGAAAATCTCAGTTTAGAAACCTGATCCCTCTCTTCTCATTTTCAGAATAGCCAAGAGCTAGTACAGAAGCCTGCATCAGTCTCAAAATCAAAATAGACATTGTGTGCATCAGAGGCACACACCATATCTGATAAAATACTCCTAATTCTGACCATCAGCAGACAGGGATGGAAACTATTTGCACTGGAACTGCCTGTTTTTGATAAAGTGTGTTGAGAAAGCTGTATTCATAGGAATGCCCAGGCCAGGAACTGACCTATTTGGCCAATAAACTCTTTCCTCTGCTCTTATGGACAACGTTATCTGGCAGCTCTTTTCATAAAAGTTGTACCTTGAAAACAATGTCAGAGCAGATGAGGGAGGATAACCCCTGCGTGAGTGATCACACAGCATGGGCTAGAAATCCACAACACACAGCTAATCAGAGATGCCCTCACCTGATAAAACTAGCCAAGAACATGATAAATTAGAAAAATATCTTTAAATGTAATGTCATATTGAATAGATAGATTTATCTGCATATGAGAAATGGCAGAAGCTGTAGGAATACTAAATTCTTCTTTGCTTTCACACTTTCTACTAACCCTCAGCTTCATCTCTTCCACTGCTCCTTCCCCCAGTTAATGAGCTTTGTTCCTGTGGTTGGGAGAACTCTGAATATATTCCATTCTTAAGGAAGATTCAAACAAAAAGGCCACTACTAGTACAGAATATGTTTCTTGTATCATAAAATCATTCATGCATTGATTTCTGTGGGTCTACCTGCCCAATTCCCCAGGGATTAGCACAACACCAGCGACAGGTGATGCTCTACCCCTACTTGGATTTCCACAAAGGACTCCTCTGTAGATACCCTAACACTTAACATGGCTTACCCTGTACCGTTTTCTCAGTAAAGCCACTCAGAAAAGTTCCTTTTCCTCAGTACCTTTTCCTCAGTAAAGCCACTATTTTCTAAATAGCTGTCTTTTTTCAGAGAGCTTTGTCTCTTGAGAAAACATTCTTTGGTTATATTTGGCTAAGGCTGGCCAACCAGCTCAAAAGTCACTGAGAAGACAGCTACACACTTCACCTCACCCACAGCACAACACATAAGCCTCATTTTCTAAGGAAATGAGGCTAAAAAACAAACAGTAAGCCCAGAATCTCCTGGTCTCTCACTCCCTGTGAATCTAACGTTCATCTTTGTTATAACCTTCTTCTGACAGGAATTGCCTTTATCTGTATTTTGTAAAGCTTTGAGCATATTGCCAGCACTTTAATAGTAAAATATCATAGAGAACCGTATATCTGAATATTATTATGTGGAAAATATGTGCATGTTCACACAGACAGCAGATATATAAAAATACTGAATATGTAATTTAAGGCCGTATTTGTGTTTAAGTATGTAGGTCAAACACAGGGCAAATTTTTTTCTATTACACACAAAACCCACCTGTACACTGGACCGAAAGAAAGCACATAAAAACTCCTTTAATTCTGGATGCTAAAAGGTGCAAGTTCTAACAAGCGCTTGGAAGGGTGATTTCCCCAGGGAACCCCAGGTGTTCTGGGCACGCGCCAAGCCATTATTGCTGAGCACTGGGGTTGAGGTTCACCTCACCTAACCTCAGCCATCTGTCTCCCTATAGAGACTCGGGCACCTCCAGAGGGTGATACCTGGGAGGATGGAATGAATCAGCCTGCCTGAGTCTCACCACTGACTACAGGGGCGGCCCAGACTACTCACGCAGATAAACTGTGTAATTTTTGAATAACTATGGTTAGGTGAGGTGAATGCCAAACTCGGTGAATATTGGCCTGCAAAAACCAAGTGAGTGGGAAGATTCCACATCACAGCTGGATGGGAATAAGAAAGAGCAAACCATAAACCCTGAATTCTCAGGGTCTACACGGAAGCAAGAACTGGTTTTTAATACCCGGAAACTTCTGCAGCTGCATGAAGAGGTCTTTCATAAGAAACAAACAAATACTGCTAAGGGAACTAACATTATAATTTTGGATATACTTATTGCCAATGAAACTTCGAGGTATCCCCCTGATAGGTACTGAAAAATGGTGATTATTGACAGCAAATGGCAGAGGGGAAATTTCTACTTTGATTCTGATTTGGATAATTTCCCTTTAGCCACCACAAAAATCAGAATGAAGATCTAGAGTGAAAAAACCCAAACAAATCCATACAACCTGAGCTGGACTCTGCAGCAGCAGGCTCTAATTGCCCTACCTTCCCCATATTTTAGGCAGAAAGGGTAACACACTCAACCCACTGGGCAGTGGGTTTAAAAATTGCTAGTTGTCCACTCATTTCTGCAGTTCAATTTGTTGGCTTCAGAGTAATTCTACTGGTTTCGAAGTCCTATTTCCCATTAGTGCTATCGACCATGAGATACTGTAGAGGGGGTTTTTTGCTTTTTTTTCCTACCTTCACTGGCTGGAACACAGCTTATCCCCATGTCCATTAAATATACATTTGAACAGCATTTCCACCTGCACTTTGTCACCTCGGGTTCTCGAGGGGTGTACCTCCACTTGGCTCTGAGCTCAAGGGCGCCCTTGATATCAGCCTGAGAGTGCCAACAGGCATGCTAATGCCCATTTGAAATAGCTTTTCCTTTGCCTCAGATGTTTTCATGCACTCAACAAATACAAAGTCTCTGCTTCACTCTGTCTGCAGTGCTGTAGGACGACCTCACCTCATTCTGTCAGTGAGCTACAGTTGCTTTCAGGCACCTTCTAGGCTTTGCTTTCCTTCCTGGAGTGCGTCGTGCGCCCCCCCTGCCTTAGGATCCAAGCTAGCAAAAGGCTCCGAGCGTACTGATCTAAGCTCACCCTCTTGAAGGTGCTCACCCCACTGCTGTTAATACTGCATTTCTTTTCAAAATGTCCACATTCCCTGGAAAATTAGAAACACCCTGTAATTTATGAGTTGCTTCTGAACATGAAAGAACACAAATTGCAAACAGGGAACAAAAAGCTGGATTTTCTGCAAATAAAACTGTGGCAGTAAAGATAATTTGTTCCTCTGCTGTCAGTAAGAGGTGTCTATATGGGTCACTGAAGAGGTTCTTTACTAGGAATAAGTTAAATTCAGCATCTACCATCTTGTCCTGTGGGTGAAGCATGTTATCTCAAATACGCAATACAGCCCAAACTGGGTGTCATCTTTTTTAAACTTTCTTTTTTTGTGAATCACTTCCAAGTCTTGGGGGTAGGACATCACGACAGCCAGTTCCTCAACAAAGAACTGACACAAGAACAAAAGCTATTCCTGAAGAGTTCCCAAAATAAAAGTGAGACAGATGAGTGAGGAAAAGTTGCATGGGTGTTTCATCAAACAAGAACATGGTCAGGAAAGAAGTATCAGAAAATATAAATTCATTAAAGACGAGCTGGCTCACAGAATTTTCAGTTCTGCAGAAATATGTTTTAGGAAAAAAACACAAGAAGGCTCCAATACTGTGAATATGCCAGGTTTGGACACCTTCAGAGATAACAGTGTCAGTGTTTCATCTGAGAATTATTTTCCATTTTTAATATATTTGTATATTTTACATTCTAGTACTGTATTGAATAGCAAAACCAGCACAGGTGATTCAGAGTGAATCCTTCCTAGAATCTTCCTCTGTGAGGAGGAATTTCAGACTTTCGTTCTAAATTGCACCTAAGGTAAATTTCAAAATCTTGAAATCCTTTGGAAAATGGAATTTTCATTCACTGCCCAACACTGTTTTAACCCCAAACCTTTGTCAACAGCTAAGTCAAGCTTTGGGAGAAAATGCTAGTGCCCTTTCGAAAAATGGTTCCTGCTTGGATTCCCTTTCCAATGGCATCTGGTGAGGGCTGCTTTGCCATAAATCTAGACCAAAAGCTGCTAAGCAGTTGTCCTGAAAAACTACGAATAGTTAAGTACCTGGCCATATTCTGGACCCTGGGCAATATTTTTCCATATAATTATTTCTGCTGTTAGCGCTGGCACTCTCACTATTTATTACCATAGGTATTTCGAGACTCATAAAAATGTGATCTTACTGAAGGCTTAAGCAACACATGAAATAAATCAGCAGCACCGAACATTGGCTGACACTGGATGAAACCTGGCTGGGAACAGCTGGATTGCTCTCTTGACTAAATATTTACAAAAGCCATGATTATATCACTGAGTGACACCGTGTGAATATAACAATTTATCAATCATCATGTTTAACCGAAATCCCTGCAGGAGGGGATGGCATTCTCACTTAACAATAAGTATCTACTGTATGTTAATTAAGTTGCTTATTCTGCGGCTAAGCTTGCTTCAGGGATATTTGGGCATTTTAACTACCCATTTCCTAAGCACTGCTTACTTCAGAGGCAGAGAAAACACAGAGTTCAGCAGGGCTGTCACTTGCATCAGTACCCATCCAGTAACACCGCTGGAATTACATGGGGCAGACTCTGGAGCAGGGGGAAACGCAGACCAATGCACAGAATTTATTTTGTTTTCCACACTCCTGCCATGGTTCCCCTGCCCACTGCAGGGTGCCCATGGGCAGCCAGTACCACAGCAGTTTCCCTGCCATCCCCCTGGCTGCCACAGGACCTGCTTCCACCAGCACCAGCCACTTCAGTCTCCTGCCTTTGCACATCCCCTCCCAAGTAGTTGGCAGTGCCCACAGCACTGGCTGGCAGCTGTGTGTCCAAGCCGAAATGCCCATGCCCCTAGGAAAGTTTTCCAATTTTCTCACCCCATATTTACCAGGTTAGGCAAAACTGAGGGTTTGTTCACCCTAAAACTGCCTGAAGTTTCACCTTGTAATGCAACACCAGGCCCACCTCCCTGACAGCACCGACACAAGTCTGCCTGAACAGAGCATGCAGGACAACCTGCCTCAGGGCCAGCAGGGACCTGGAGGCTCTGTTTCCACCAGAGCTGGTCAGCACTGACTGCATAACGTCCTGAAAAGGCCACTGAATACGAGGCTACCTCCTGCAAGGAGAGAAGGGCTGGGACATGAAGAGCTCTGCCAAAAGTGTGATGTTGCCAGGGAACATAAGGATCAGGTTCATACCGGTGGGAGAAGCAAGTGGACCTGCTCAGAGGGGACAAGGTTCCCATGAAGATACAGCCAGCATGTCACACTGAAATGAAACGTGTGTTTGGGCACTGGAAACCACCACCACACGGCACGAGCTTTTTATGAAATCTTCCACCTTCTGCGTCATGCCAGATTAACTCTCTTGTACCAGCAATGGCATGAGCAGTTCAGCTACCTTCCTGACTCCTTCAGATTACAGGTTTTACTCCAGTGCAAGAGAAAACACAAATCTCCTATTTGCCAGTCCCACTGCACAGACTCTTTAAAAAAGTTTTTCTTCAAAATGTCACACAGGTACATGAATAGCGCAGCCTGTTTGTGTGGATCTCAGGCTAATATTCAAAAGGAACAGGTGGCATCCATGGTTCACCTCGGGAAACTGCTTTTAAACCTTGTCTTTCTTTCCAGGAATCATTGTTCAAAAAGAAGAAAAAAGTTTGGGGTGATGAAGTCTGCTCCCTTGAGAGCCTGAGAAGAAAGTTTCCCTCATATGGATCTTAGACACAGATTTTTATTCCCATTTTCTACATGTTGAGAGTCTGCATAATAATTGTATTTTAGTCTTTGGAGCCTATCTGCCACTAAAGGGGAAATTTCACCTTCTTCTTTCTACCTACAGAGAGGTTTATAAATCAGTAAGCACACAGACATGGGAGCACGGGACTTCATTGCCCTTCCAGGAGCCCTTAATGGCTCAGACAATCACAGCAAGTGCTCTTTTCAGAAACACAGGGAGGGAGGAGAGAAGTTACGATAAATTTAGTTTTCTTTTGAAGTTAATAACCTCCTACAAAGGCTTTTGGTAAAACACAGACACCTTAACATTTTTTTCCTTTTCAAACAATTTTTTCCTCTATTTTTCCCTCAGATGGTAAAATCTGAGGAAACCTGTCTCTTCAGAAGTAACTGCTTTGTGTGAATGACATCAGCAGACCACGAGGTTACCACTGGTAAGTTGGCACCCTGAGGGGAATGAAATGAAATCTCTTATCAGCCTACTTGCTCCTCTTCTTTTCTACATTTGGTGCCTTTTGTAATATGCAAAGCAAAGGAAATGTTTTGCTCCCCTTGATTTTTTTCACCTTTTTTTTTTTCCCTCAGGAGAAGGAACAATACGTTTGACTCGTTTCTCCAAGGTCTCAGCTGAAGCTTCAGATTTGTTTGGTACCTCAGTCAGAGGTGAGTGATTTATACTCCCTCTTCTTTCTGCCTCACATCAGACCCTCTCTCACCTACCACTGGGTTCTCCTGAGACTTGTTTCAGGCAGTTTAAAAACCCACAGTCTTCCCAGGGAAAGAAGACCTCCACAAATGTGGATGATGTTAACTTTTACAAACTCCTCCACCACAGCAACATCTTTGCTGTCTTGACTTCAAAACCATAGTAGATATAATCTATTATCAATTTCCCAGTGTTGCAACTCTCCTTCTACTGGCTTCTCTCAGGTCAGAAGGCTTCAGAGGCAGAAAGTGTTGGTGTGGAAGAGAGATGATGAGGAGGAGAAAATGGGTGAATGTATGGGAAAGTGGCTACAGCACGAGAAGATGCCCTTCCCTGTACATAGGATTTCCAACATGTAGAGCCAGTATGGCAACTACCCACAAAAATAAGGAATTAACCTGAAAGGTGAAAGCTCCAAGAGAAGATTCCAAGAGGGAGTGGCTGGGGTTTGTTGCAGGAAAACATCTGAAATAACGAACCTATCACGGTGCACAACCATTAGCCCCAGGAGAGGAGATGGGAGGTGGGGACTTTCTGCATGTTTTTAATAAGTCTCATGGATCCAGTAAGCACACATTATGCGAAGAACAGTTTAATCTTTCCTAAACTAAGCTTAGAAACAAAGATGTTAAATCACTGCAGGATCCCAAGTCTGGAGTACAGCAGGGGAGCCTGGATGTCATCAGGAGGATTGCTCATATACTGTCACATGCAGCTTCCCAGCAGGTGAGGGAATATGTGGAAGCAGGGAGAGAATGCTAGCCCAAGCTGGGGCGGAGAAGAACTTCCAAAAACCTGCAAGGGAAGATTAGAGGTTAAGAAGCCGAACTATACACACAGATCTCTAGTCTTTTTACAAACAACATGCTTTAATAAACTGTGTTAAAAAAAAAAAAGTGCCTTTTCCTTTTTAAATAAAAGAAAAAGAGCAACGCTATTTCCTTATTTGAGAAACTATTTCTGAGTCACTATACCCACCTGACATGGCTCCTCACTTGCAGAGCAAACATGCCTGTACCCCCATGCATACTCTGAGAATACCCAGAGGTTCCTCCTAGGGAGAGGCACAGAAAGCCAGGCCTGTTTTAGGAGCCACCAGTCAGTAAAGGACAAGAAAAGGTGTCAGCCACCTTGTAAGTGTGACAAGGGGAGGAAAGTGGGCTGAGAGGCAAATGGGCAACTTCAGCACATGACAGAGACATTGTAGAAAGGCACAAGGGATGAGATACTGAAGATACTGTTTTTTGAAGGATGACACAATTTAAAACAAAATAAGTTTGGTCAAATGTTTATCATAGTCTCTCCAGGAACCTCCACTGTTCCTGTTTATTAATTTTACTGATATGGTGTCTGCAGTTCCTAGTCAGAACCAAGGCTCTCCTGACACATGCATCACAAGAGGATGGGGCCCTGCCATGCACAGTGCACGAAGATAAATAGTGCACCAAGAATAGACCAGCAGGATAAAACTATTCACATGACTTTTGAAGCCTTAGAGAGTCCCAATTTTCTTTTGCAGGAAATTATTCTGTGCCAAAAAACTTGTCTTCATTCCAAACAAAGCTAAATACCACATCTGAAATTTCCCGAGCAGAAAAAACCCCAACAACCACTATAGTGTTGGTTACAAATATAACATCAAACCAAGTACATCTCAAATGGTTTTCTGAAGAGTATAGGTTTCAATTAATCTATGCATCCTAGCTTGCCTGAGCAGTTCTATGTACACACATACACACATCTGCAGTTTTTAAAAACATAAATAGGCATCTGCACCTGTCTCTCCATTTTGTTGCAGCTGTGTCCTCTTTATGTTTCCCCAAGAAATCATGTTTCGACACACAAAAAATACTCCTCTCCCAGCAGCCTGCCTTAAGGCTGTAAAGAAAGCTATGGATGCAACAGGAATGAAGCCAGCAGTGTTCCAGAGAAATCTGGGAGAGGGACATTGGACATACTCCTAAAACTCAGAGTGTGCAATACTCACAAGCACTGACTGTTGGCCTGCCCCTGGCAGGTTTTACCATTTCTTATGGCCACATGAAGGAGGACATAAAGGTGTGGGGCTGATCTCCCCTACTTGTAATTCCTTGGAAGTCCAGGCAGCTAGAAGAGAGCACTAGTCATCCAGGCTCCCTTTGTACTCAGAGGAGAGTGAGCGATCCCTTCAGAGAAGGATTCATCCCTTTCCTGCACGGATACCTGAGGCAGACAGGATGAATCACCCCTGAAGGGGCTGTCTCTCTGCAGAGTTCTCCCACCACAGCAGAGGGGCTTCAGACCAGCACCACAGATTTGAAGCCAGATAAGAAGAATCCCTCCCGAAACAGCGCTTTCAAAGCAGTGTCAGTGTCATCTCAGGATCCCAGCTCAGTTCTCTATTTCACCATGTGCTGTGTCTTTCTGCTTTGTTAGTTTTTCTCACCCAGCAAAGAACGGGTTAATTAACATCATCGGGAAGTACAGTTCCTCTCCTGAAAAGCTGTGCCTATGTCAAAACTGCACTCCATTTTTAATTATTGACATTTTTATTCTGATTTCTGTATCACCAAGTAGTCATACTCTGCCCCAAAACACTTCTCCACTGTTTAAACCTACAAGACAACTTTCTTCATTTTAACTCCAAAGTAGTCCCCCATCTGCTGAGTTTTGAGTGTAGTTTTGCCATTTATTACTATGCATCAAATACAAGAAAATCTTCCTGGTAAGAGGTAGAATCATCCCTATGTCCTTCACCATAACTCTGCCACACATAAGGAAATGCTGGCAAGGGAACCTGGATTACTGTATTTCTTCACAGAGGTATGAGCTTCTAGGAATACATGAAATAACCCAACTTAATTTTACAAGTGCTGGTCATATTCTTTGGTATTTTCCACTTCAGGGACCATAAGGCTTCCCCAAGTCCAGTAAAGTAAATTTTTTAAATCTTTGTGAATGCCAAAGGATTAAAGGATGAATTCAGAGATTTAGAGGCAGGTACCTGCTGTGGGTACAGCACCAGAAAGCTTGTCTTCCACAGTGAGCCCTGCCAGTGAGCTGCTCTGTGGCCTTGAACAAATCACTTCACCTCTCTGGTACTTCTGCTTTCTTGTCAATATTTTTTGTCTGCTTAAGTGTGTGGTTTCTGGGGCAACTCCTGTGGGTTTGTAGAGTGCCTGCCAGTATAGGATCCCAGCATCAAACAGAACGACATCGCTGTACAAAAATAAGGACAGAAATTCAGGAAGTACAGGGATTTGAAAGGAAATGTCTGCAATGTTTTTTTTAAAACCTCTGATGCTATTGGGGTCTCCAGATCTCCAGGCTCTGAAGGCGTAGCAATTTTTTAAAGGACTAAGTGCTTGTCGTAGATCATAACAGGGAAAAATGTAGTCATCTATGTTTTTACGACTGCCCTCTATTCTGCTTGGCTTGGTTATGTTTAATACCTGTGGAGCAGGTAATTTTAATAAATAAAAAGAGAGAGAAAGGGAGAAAGTGTCAGCATGAGACTGGGTATGAAGTTATTGAGAACAGGAGTGTAAATGTGTCAAGGAAATCCCCAGTGATCCAAAAGCGAATGCAAGAAGCTTTGCAAGCAGCAGAAGCAAGCTGGAAAAATTGTACAGGGGTCTTAGCTTTGCAGAAAGATTTTCATTTTTCAAACAGTAAATCAAACCAAATTAAATCAAAACTACATTTCTATAGCACCTTTCATACTGGGCTCCCAAGGCACTTCACACCGAAGGCAAAGCCACTGAAGTGTTTATGAAGGCAGCAGGTCAGAAGAGCCCTGAGCCAAGGTGTGGCTGGGAGGCAGCACCAGGAGATGTCACTGGCTGAGAGGTCCCTGCACCACAGGACCAGGCTCAGCACTCCCACGGGAGGAGGAAAGCCAGGAAACATCACAGTGCACAGACCCATGCATGAGGTGCGAGGCACTGGTAAGCCACGTGAGAGCTCTCAGGGCCTTGTGAAAGGCAGAGACAACATAAGAACTGCCCAACTGCTCCACAAAGACCAACACAGAGAGAGGAAAGGCAACTTGTGCCTCCTCTGCTCCTTATCCACAGGGTCCAGCAAAGGCAATTTGTGCCTCCTCTGTTCTTTATCCAGAGTCCAGCATAGGTGCAAGAAAAGGATGCCCTAAAATTCCACCAGGGTACTCAGCCCAGTGACTGCAGCCAGAGCTCCTGGACAGCAGCCAGGTTTTGGGGCACACAGTCTCTGCAGGCTGTCCACCTCTACAGCCCACTCAAGAGAAGGAGCAAAGGGCCCAGTCCTTCCCTGGCATTGCTGCAGCAAGGACAGCAGGCTGACCTGTCCCCTCAGCCACACTCCGACATCCGGCCATCCCCTGGACCAGGCTGGATGGAAATACAGCACCACTCGGACAGCAAAACCTTCAGTTGCCACAAAACAGCTTTCTTTGCACCAAGGCTGGGAACAAAAAAGCTCCTGGGTGCAAAAGCTGCAAAAGCACTGAAATCCTTCCACCAGTAATTCTAGGCAGGCTCACCTTTCTAAGGTAAATTTCATCTCTGCTAATCCTATCAGTTAATATTGAAATCAAATACAATATGGTATTTGATATGACAGTCTCCTTCTTATGAAGTCAGCTGCAGCATTTTTTATTTGCATATGATTTAATTACATTTTCATTCCAGGTCTCCCATTCTGTGTATGGTGGGTAAAAGCACATGAATTCTGTATGACTGTGATGGTAGGAGAGATTATGAAACTTAGAATAATGCTGCAATGTCGGGAAATATAGAAGAGAAGTATTGCTGTTTTAGGAATGAGTCTTCAGGAGGCTGGGTGAAATGAATAAGCAACACAGTCCCATTTCTGACAGATACAGAGCAACATTTCAGCTGCCCATATAATTTTTAAGATAGCCACAGCCTTTTTTTGTAAGATACACTACCTTGTTTACGGGTTTGAGCTAAACCACCGCTCAAAGAGAAAAAGTGCAAAAAGAGAAGAAGAGCAGGTCACCTCAATTCCCGGCAAAATGCAGCTACGGCATTGCAGGGCTTAGCTCTTTGTGTTTCCAAGGGGTCAGTGGTGGATATGGGGGTACCTCTGCCCTGGGTTCTCCAACGTGTGTTTGTCCTGTAATGTTTCTGCTCCCAGATTACCAAGAAGCACTGGAAATGATAAAAATGTTCAGCGTAGTCAGAATGGAAAATACAATGTTTGCAATAAAAGGAAACAGCCAAGCAAACTGTTGGATGCTGTGCATCAGTGACCATTATTTATGGTCACTGGTAGTGAAAACCAATAAGACCTCCCAGAGCCAAACACTTATTAGCTGAAGACACACGCACAACATTCAAGTGCAAATATCCCCAGCCACCTGTAAATAGTAGCACATAATGTAGAACTACTTCACTCTCTGTCACACCAATTGCAGCCATCAACTGTGAGCTTGAAGGAACAGCTGTGAGAAAGTGGTGATAAGGAGAAGCCCCCAGTTGTTTTGCACATATGAGGAAGGATTTGTGCAGACTGGGGATACAAAATAGATTCCCCGTCCTCAAATCTTGACATGAAGAGTTAGTGGTAAACTATATTTTTATGTTTAAAAAAAAAAAAAAAATCTGAACTTGTTTTACGACACACATGTTACTCATTTGTCTGTCTACCACATCAGAAATTGCTAAGGGAAAGAAAATGCCACATTCTTATATATTCAATTGATACAGTGGAATGGGCAATGGGAAACATTTCTGGTCTTTTAACTGCTGAAGATTTTTTCATGTTCCTGGATTTTGATCCTAGCCAAGTTTGTAATTTCACAGCATTTTCTGTCTTAGTTTACCCATCAGTAGGCTGGGTATAATGATAGTGCTGCCTCTTAATTCAGAGTTCACATTTTCACAGTAAGCTGAGACAAAGAGAAGGTGCTTTATGAGTGTAAAATATTGATTTTTTATCCTCCCAGTTTACACGAGGTCTAGAACTTTATACAGTAGCTAACGTATTCCTTGGACACAGCACAACCTTCCTCCTTTCCTGTAGTGAGAGGACATTTAGAAAGAGATTTGGAGGCAAAACCAATTCAAACAGGGCTGCCTGCCCATGAAGAGCATTGATAAAAAGCCAATTTTGGTTATTTTAGCATTAAAATATTTCAGTCATAATAATCCTTGACTTACTGGTTATTGGGCAGCAACTGTTAGATGGTACAGCACAATTAAGTTTTCTGTCTTTCTATTAGGTTACAATCACAAGGAATATTTGCCTCTAATATCCAAGCTAACAAGTAGGTAAATTCATAACATGAACACCCAAATATTTATACTTGAAAACAACTTTTATTCAGACCGGAGCATAAAATTCTTTGAAGTCACTCTGCAAAGCTTCCAGTGTTATTATTTCACTAGTTCTAGGTGCATTTCCTCTAATGTTGAAATTGTGAATACATGGAGACGGCAAAGCAGGCAATGATTTTCTCTGGATTAGCCATTTCTGTAATGTATGTGAAGGTCTTAGAAAGTTCAGGACCAAATTTGGAAAATTGATAAAATTTGCTGCTTCCACTGAGGAGAAGGAAAGAACTGATTAAGAAGAATTTCAATTAATGATGTAGATAAAAGACGTGAATAGAAGATTTGTAAGTGGCAAGTAGTTTTCTTCTTTGGAATAAAACTCACAGTCTTGTATTTTTTCAACATTGGATCCATTTTTCTTGTCATTCTGAACACTTCACATTCCTTTTCTGGAGTTATAATTTTAGGCTTCTATAGAGACAACATCGAGAAACTCCTCTTTTCATGTACACAGGCATTTCAACTGAGATATATTTACCAAGCAGATATGTGCTAAACATAGGCAAGGCAGCACAATCCTCTAATGCAAACACACACACACATACATAGAATTGTTTCAATACAAAAGGTAGAAGAAATACTGATAGTTGATAGGCTGCACAGTTCATGTTCATTAACACTGGTGAGCTGGTTTTGGACCATAACAGGAGGTAGGATGATAGTAAAAGGAAAAGTAACTACCTTAAGTATTAGGAGAAGTGACTTTTCAACAGCACAAGAGGGTCATACAAGTCCATCACAGCCCATATACGCAGATTTGCATGGTTGAAGCCCATGCTCCAGGAGGCTTCACAGGTCTTGCTACCCAAACCAGTCAGAGAAATCCTACAAAAGTTTCAGACAAAGGCAGATAAACTCTAACATGTGTGGACAACAAGATCAGCAAGCTACATACTTGTGCTTCATGAATAAACCACTGTAAATAATAAAGTGACCTCCACTGTGTAATTATCTCAACCACTTTTTCATGCAATGGTTTTGCCAGATGAAAGCAAATCAGAGAGACTGGATTTTCCCATAGATGCTTCAGTCTTATAAGAAGGAATGATTAGTCCCATCTTTCCCCTTCCTTGCTTCTCACACCCCAGGACAGCTCTGGTTTTTACTCTACTGTTGGCAGAGGGATAGGAGTACTTCTTGTAATTCAATCATCAAGCTTTAAGACAGCTTCCCAAGGCTAAATGGAAGCCAAATCTCAAAGCTGCGTGCATCCTATGGCCTACTGGGATCTAAATACAACTAATTTCTGCTGGCTGAACTGTAATAATGAAGATTTTGAGTGCTCAGTGATAAAACTGGGGAGGCCGTATTTAAGGCAATGGAAGTTATACCATGTGCAAAATTCTATTCCCCAGACCGAGATGAAAAAGCTGTTGTTGAACGTTGCATGGATAAGACAGAAGAAGAGTATAATTTATGCATTATAATTGAAATCAAGGAAGCATTTCCTGCTAATGCTGTCATGCCTGCTTTGCAAGGCTAACCCTAATGACCAACAATTGTACTTTTTAATACAATTTCCGAAGCAAGTGGTGGCTAGGGAATAGTCCCATCGGAACACACACCACACATGCCTCCCCTACATTTCTTCACGTACAATTCACAGATGATTGCTTTGCAAGACCGTGAATGCACGACTTACTCATTCTGGAAGAGTGAAGAGTCCCATAAAAGCATTTACTAATAGGCTCTCTGGCAGGAAAATCCACCTCTGCGCAGTTCCAAGCCACTCTAAACTTTTTTTAATCACCTAATGAACAGTGATTCCCTTTCACTGTTGGGAATGGACAGGCAGGTTCAAAAAAAAAATAAGGACCAATCCAAACTACTGTCCACAAACGTGGCTGGACTGTTTTTCAGGACAAAGTAAAAAGCCTGTGTCCTTGTAGTTTAAACAAGAACCAGAGAGAAATGAACTATTTATTTGCATTTCTGACACAGCAAAAAGCCATATTAAGAAATGCCCTAAGAAATCCATGATGCCAAGATTTTCAGATCAAGGTTTACAGGTGCTTTAGCTCAAGGTTGAAGATGTTCAGGTGGCATATTTACTTCGGGGATAATCCCATGAAGCACCAAATCCATCACTATTTGCTGAAGGGATAAGAATTGTCACTTCTTACAAGTACTAGGCAGAGTAGCTTTAATGGAGAAAAAAATCATGGAGAACAGACTTCCCACTCACTTTCCTAATAGTTTCAGGATAGTACCAACGAGACATTTTACCTGCTGTCTGGCATTGGCTGCATTCGCCTGCACTCAGATAAGCTTTCCTCTCCAGTATTACGGTCAGTCTAAGGAGGAACATTTAGGCACGAGGACCATCACTGGTAGGAGCCACCCCCTCACATTTCTTTCCTTCTTATCATTCCAGTTTAGCCCTTCCTTGTTTCTCCAGCATAGCTACTTACAGCAAGAGTATTAGCAAATGATGTAGCAAATCAGTGATAAAAGCCACCGGTCATTAAAACGAGAAGGCATCCTGGGTTTAAGAACTAATAAGATGGCATTAACACTATAATTACTGCCACATTAGGCCACATTAGTGCCACATCTATATCTGTGCCAGCAAACTCTTGGAAAACCAAATCTTTTTTGTTAATTGTTTTTCACAATGCTTCTGTCTCCCATGGTTCTCCTGACTGCAAGCCTGGCTAGTCGAGCTCTCTCCTTGCTCTCAGATCTTACACAGAGAAGTGTGTTGGCTCCCAGCAAAGAGAACGCACTAAACACACACATGAAAAAAAAAATCCGGGTTTTCCTTAATTCTTATTTGCCTGAAAAACACACGAAAGATTCATGGATAAATCCATACTAGCGTTCCATACTAGTGTTGACATATCATAGAAAGCAGTAAGACAGCTATGAGAAATTAGCTTTTGTGTAGCTGTGTCTGCCAAGACTAAAATCTTTTCCACCTCCAGTCACTAAGGGTCTTCCTAGAGTAAAATCCCTCTTGGATCTAAACTAAACTGCTTTTGATTTTATTCAGTTGAGTATACGATCCTCCTTGCTCCTAAATGTAAAGATACAAGATCAATAATTTCATCACAGCAATAATTTCTACTCTGTGTCAGATAGGAATTGTTGACAGATGATGCTCCATCTGTCACAGTATTTTACAGTAACAAGCCAAAATACAGCAAAAAAAAATTGTAAACTGTACTGTTAGGAGCTGTCGCAACAGAGCATCTTGGTTTTTTGGAAATACAAGTTGTTATAACAAAAAGCTCTAATTCAAAGCCTAGATCCTGGGACAGGGATAGCTATTTAGCATCTTTGCACAATGGGGTTTAAATCTAATAGTGCCTGGCAAGGCAGTATTTAATGTAGATTTACATGGACAGACAACCACACACCTGCTCTCCTCACACTTGGATCTGGACAGTGCAGGCTAGATCCCATCCAGAAGCTGTGTTAGCATGCTTGCACGACATCCATCCCCAGCTACCACTGAAGTTATATATTCATACTCCCCTGATTCAGTGTTCAAACAGAGCAGTCGCATAATGGTCTGTGTCTACTCATTCCAGCATGCACAGGGCCATGTGTTTAATGGGGTTAAGCCAGCAAGTATGGGGGGTAGGGATGGCAAATGGTAATGGAAACAGAGTAAACTTGGGGACAGCCAGGGATGTGTGATCCCCGCTGGCACCCACTAGCACCCACTGGTGAGGAGATCCTATGGTTCTCGACTTATCCCTTTCTCCTTCTTTTCCCATTAGCATGGTGATAGCCAGAACAGATTCAGCATCTGATTCCTCTGCAAGGGTAAACCCTATAAAATCTATGCCTCTGTCTAACCTCTAAGTGTGTCATTCAATTTTCTAACCCCCATGTGCTTCCCTTTCCTTCCCAGATCATCAGAAGGGTGAAGGCAGTAAAGACGGATGATTCTGCCCTTGAACAGGCACTCATTTTCCAAGTCAGTTTTCTATCACAGACTCCCTGCTAAAGCTGTTTCCCAGTAAAACATGTAGACGTGGACAGAAACAAAACAGAGTGCCTGATGCAGCAGAACATACTGGAACACAATGCACAAATCAATGATCACTTCAAATTTAAAACTTCATGCAAGTCACACAAACCAGACCCACTCAGCTTTGCAATCTCTGTACGGAAAAGAAACAGAGCAAGACAGAAAAGAAAAAAAAAACCTGCATAGGAAAATTACATCAAACTTGATTTATTTTCTGTCTTTGCTGGTATATTCTGGGCTTAATTCTTCTTGTATCACAGCTGTTTCCCTCCTTTCCACCAAGCCCAGTCCAATGGCACAGCTTCCTCAATGTTTGCTCTGTCTTCGCTGGGTGAGCAAAGCCTTTTCATTTCACACATCATTTACAGCTCGCTGCTGTGATTTCAGAAAGTCAGTGGGCTTTTACCAAGCTAACAAGTGAGATAAACATTTTGTGTGTCTGCTAATTCTAAAACTTGTGCAGATTTTCTGACAGTAGGTATCCTAAGCAGTTAGAGAAATTCAGCAGTTTCAATTCATTTTGCACCACATGGCAAACAAGTTTGCCTGGGAGTCAGTAAATAAATCAGGAAGAAAGAGAGGGGAATAAAGAACAGGCTCTTCAAAGTCACATCCTGTACCTATAATGCAAACCTAAATTCTCTCAACTTTCAGCGTATTTTACATGCTTACTAAATTGATTCACTCATTCCTGGTTTGAACCAAGAGAAGAAAAGTAAAGATTTCTTTCTTTCTTTTTTGCCATTGAGCCAGATTTAGACACTTTCTCCTGGAGTAAGAGAATGACTGCTCGCTCAGGGACAAATACTGGATAATGCATGCAGCTGCCCAATGTGTCCAAATTGAGTCTGTATTTTCAAGATCACTGGACACGAAAAACACGAGAATCTGGATGTCTAATCTGTACACACAGGATTTTATCTGATACTCCCCAAATTTAATAGCAAAGCTCCTGTTTATTTTAAAGGTACAGAACCAGAGCTCTATATGTGCATATGTCAATGGAACGACTATATGTTCAAACAACAATACGATTTACCAAGATGCAAATCAGGCATGGTTTTTATGTATGTCCAGCAGTGTGTCCAAAGCTTTTTAAACTGTGGTTCTGTTTGGACAAAGAGAAACAGGAAAAGCAAAACTAAACAGAAGAAGTGTGAATTTTTCCAGAGAGATTCTTTCATGTGAGAACACCTGAGTCCATTCTTCTGTGAAGCCAGGGATATGATCACTTACAGTCGATACACCACCTTATACTAAAACAACAACAATTTTTAAAAGCATTTTAAAAAAAGGTGCAAAAATTTTGCTGCCTGGTTTGTTGTGGTTTTCTTATTTTCACAACCCTAGTAGCACTCTCCTATGCACAGTGAGCTTCGGCACCACGAAATGACTAATTCATTCTGGATTCTTAGAATGTCAACACCATCAAACCTCAAGATCAGAAATAAATTAAATGAAAGAAATGCACGTCTTATTTATTAACAACAACAGAACAAAGGTAATGGTGAACCATTTCAACCTGCAAGCCAGCAACTGGCAAGCAAGGGGCCTGATTCTCCTACTTGCATTTAACTTCATTTAATAGAACAATAAGGCGCGATCGTAGCTAACAGAATTGGCAATAAAATGGCTATTCAAATTTAATCAGTATGGGAGAGTAAGGACTAAAAAAAGGACGAGGGAAAAAAAAAATGGATGGGTGCCTTCTATCTGGCATCGCAGTCCGGAGACTGGAAAGTGATGATTGTCGCATGTTCCTTATTTCACGCAGCAATATGTTGTAAAGAGGATGGAACCAGCCACATATGTTCTGGGCCTGGCTGGGATGCGTCTGTTTTTTACGAGCATGAAAAGAATGTTTCTCCACATTAATCAGGACTTAAGGAAATACATAGCTACATCTTCCAAATCAAACAAGAGAAAGCCAGAGTGAAGAGGATTCAACCTTCCGAAGCAAAGTTATGCTTAAGGCAAAACCTTGAGAAATTGGAAGTGAGAAGCCATCCCCCTAAACTTTAGACTCACATTCCCTTTGCCCTGACAGTGCTCAGAGAAATACCCATATTGCTGAGGGATATCTCTCTTATATACATCCCCAGGAAAACAAAGATCTAATTTAGGAAAATTTTAAAAATCTCAGACCTTACATATATGTCCAAATTTAAGCATGTGCTTAAATGTGTTCCTGAAAGAAGCTCCAGTTGTGTAACTGGTTTATTTCAGCTATCATCAACCCTGAAAAGCTAAAAATTGAACCATCAGCATTTTAGTTATATCACATCAGAGCTAATTTTTAAGTTTGTCTTTTGAAGGATGCTGAGTGCTGTATCTAAAACATCCAAGGTCTTTTTCTTTTGGATAGAGGAAATGTAGCAGATCAGGCAGAAATGCACAAGGGTCTCCGAATATTTCTGCTGTAGATTGCTGTGCAAAACCAATTATTTCATAAATTTAAAAAAATGCAAAGCAGGTTATTTCAAACAGGAAACAACATAAGTAGCACTGGTTTTGAGAGAAATAATCATGTTATTATGGAATACTAATCCAAGCAAGCTTCTTTATATTCCAAAATATTGTTTTATATGTGGCATTTCATATTCTTTTTGGTGTGTTTTTTAAAAGGGATGTAATATTTAGGAATTGAACTATTAGACCTCTGTAAGGCTGTTATCTCAGGAAGAGAAGGACTCATTGCAAGTGCTTGAAAAAGACAACAAAACAGTGAAGTGAAAAATGCCTCCAGTGCTGAAGATATTTTTAAGATATCATTGAACAATGTTAGCAAAATTAACACTTGTAAGAAAGTAGAAAAGGAGCAAGAAGCAGGGCTCAGGCAAACGCTAATTGGAGAGTTCTTCAAATTCCTGTTCAGAGGGGCAAAACAGTCTCCTGGGTAGAGGTCCTCTGGGATTTGGGAATCAGGAGCTCTCTCCCCAGCCATCACTCCCTGAATTCCCAAGTGACTCTCTGCATTTAAAGCCAAGATATTGCTTGATCTGCAGAACAAGAGCCACAAACTTTGTGTAGCACTTTGAGATCTGCCATTGCAAAACTCTGGGTCAGGAATAGGAATTCCAAAATCTGCAATTAGTTGTACACAAGGGTAAATGCATAAAGCAGATCAGAAGTTTCTACTGCCAGACTTTCTTTTGAAATCTGTTTAAAATTCCAGTCCACAATAGTAAGATGCCTGAGTCTTCTCTCCACTAAATACCAAACCAGCATAAAGCCACAGTGGTGAATTACTGCTCTAATTTTTCATTTTAGTTTATACCAAATTCACCATATTTCAGTTGTTCTAGAGGTCAACATAATAATATTTTTTAAATTACATTTACAAGAAACCTTTTCTCTCCAAATACTTACCGAGGTATACACAAGTTACACCTCATCACATCGTTGAGAAGCAATTAACTGCAATGCCCCTTAAAGAGAGCTGCACAAATGCAAGGGAAGAAGCTTGCCCGTGTCCCCCAAAATGGTGGCCAAGGTCACAATTGCTTCCAAATCCCTGACATTTCCAGTGAAAGTATTTGTGCAGCAGTGCATTAAAAAGCTCTGTGGCTTAGGGGGGAAAAAGTAATTGTGGGCAAATTTGGGGTTGCAGCTGTTATTAGGAGGAAAGAAATAAATTACGCAGGCCTTCATTTGCACTGTGCAGCTGCAGCTCCCATCAGTGGAATACCTTGAGGACAGACTGATGCAAAACATCACACCTTCAAAAGCAGGGGAGCTGTTACTGGCTTCTGGCATCCCAGCTGGGCACTTGTGAACATGTTACCCATAATGACATTTTTGCTGATATAATCCATTCCTGCCTTTTTTTTGTTGTTTAAGTGGGTGGGTGGGTTTTTTGCTTTGTTTGGGGTTTGGGGTTTTGGTGGTTTTTTGTAGTGTGGGTGCTTCAAACTTTGAGCAAAATACACAGGTTACTTTTCCTTCTTCTTACTTGGGTATTACTGGGATAATTTCTGAAAGTTCATAGGACAGAGCAAGAGAAATGGTAACTTTAAATTGCAGAAAGAACTCTGTGTTTTATTTCTAAGTGTAAATGTGGCCTAAATGCTGAATCTTAGCTTTAGCGGAAAAGGTATTTTAATACTTGACCACAAAAATCCTCTGTCTCCCTTCTCTATGGTAGTCTCTTTATCCCTCACGTCTTTCCAGCTGAACGGAAGTTATGTATATTAGAACAAAGGTACCACATACTTCTGGATTGAAAAGTTAATGTGGTCCCTCTCTCAGATATAAATAGTCTCAGAAAGAAATACTGAGGTGAAGCCCAGATATAAGAGCACTAACAATAAATATTCCTCAGCTTTTTGGGGTCTCAGACATAAGATTAAATGTCCCTGTAGCTCTTGGCCTAATATCTCAGCCAAACCTATAGCACTGTCATAGGTTTACAAGCTTCTTTTTTAGTTTCTATTCTTTTTCATCACTCATTAGACTTTGGGACTGTAAAATGCCTTTTGTTCCTGCCAGCAACATTTTCCCATCATCCAGATTATGGATTCTTCCTTTACTGTAACGTGACTTTTTATATCCAGTATAACCTTCTTACAATCATGCACACTTGCTGTAAAGGAGAAAAGATATTTTCCAAAGTCTCTGTTCAATTATTAGTGTCGTCTGTAATGAACTAGCCTGATTTAATTGCAGAATTTGTCTCTGTTGTACTGCGGACAAAATAAAACACAATCGAAGATTAATTCAAATAGGAAAACTAATGTTCACAGCACTTATTGCAAAGCTGAGGGTGCTTTTTCAATTTGCTCCATCTGATGAGGTGATTCTTTCGAGAAGACTGCTAGGTTCATAGGCCTGATGCACAGAAAGCTTAACGCTCAGGGACACACATGAACACTCGCACATTCATAAGTGAATTACAACACAGCCAGTAACTCCACATCACAGGACAATGTCTGAGGGAGGGTATTATACGTTCAGTCACGGCTGGATCAACGTTTATATCAAGCGATTTGACAAAATCAAAAGCGGTATCTGTCTTGGTGATGCCCTATTTACATTTAGGGCAGCAGTGAGAAGAGGCTAGAACTGCTGTATTCTCTTTGACTGTGGTGTAATCGCCCTTCACCTCGAAGTAAAAAAGGCATAATTTATGCGGATTTTTTTTACCTCAAATTTCCCACATTTGGGGACTAAATTTATTGTCACTTCAGCCTGATTTTTCAAAACTGGTCAATTCAAGTTCCATGCCTTCAACAGTAGCTGTAGAGGAGCAAATTTTAGCTTTTACAGAAAAAGAGGGTCGGGTACACAATGCCAGTTGTAAACCCCACACCACCCCATGTTGCTGATGTTCTTGGTTGAGAGCCTGGACAATAGTCTATCTTCACACATACTTATTTTCCAGTCCCATCCAGGTAACAAACCATTAGGATTAAAGAACATACTAAGCTGAGCACAGAGAAAGGCTTTTGAAAAGAGTGCCTGAACTCTTCAGAGAACCCTTTGTTTCCCCCTGTGAAAAGGCCATACCCCTTGCATCGTATTATCTAATTTTACCTAATGCCTATCTCTACAGTATTCTGTAAGACCCAGAGATGATGGGCCCTATAAAACTATACTGTTGCCCGTTTTTCCTATTAATGGAGCACCACTTCTTCTGTTTGTTTCCCATCAGGAACCCTTCTGTACAATGTCATGTATAACGCACACCATGTAGCTGAGCAGCTCTCTTCCACTGGCTCAGTCCCACGTTGGAAGTAACAACTTGCCAGAAACCGCTAAGACCCGCCATACAAACAACCAGAAATTAAGGCTCTGCAGGGGAGCATGTCACTGCCTCACAAGGAAATAAGAAGCAGGGCTATGGCAGCCCACAAACAGATCATCTTCTATCGCAGTTTAGTCAACTATCCCTACAGCAGCTTTCCTAGGCTTCCTATTCTTTAACTTCCAGCCAGTAAAAGAGCTCCCACGGCTGAGGTGCAAGGTCCTTGACACTCACACGCGGTTAGCACTGTATCACAAACTTTCGGAAGCACCACTGAACATCTTGTTCTTCCACCACCACAAAAGCAGTAATGGTGTCATTCTCACATGCATCACCAGCTAAGGTTAAGTGTTATATCTTTTTAATGGCTCATGCACTTTCTATCCAGGATTCTCCTCTGGTGTCGGGGGGTGAACTAACTACTCACTTGTGTCTCCAATGTGTGTAAATTAGCATTTACATTATATAATTCCCCATCTGCACAAACATTAAAGAGATATGTATTTCAAAGCTGCTCTTCCAGGACATATATTGATTCACACCACACAAAGTCATCACCTGTCAGGGCAAAGGATTTGATTTACACATGACCCCATGGTGCATAGGGAGAGGTCAAGATGCCATGAGCTATGATCCTGCCTGACACTTCTGTGGATCTGCAGGAATGGCGCTGACCACTTCCTACAAGCCCTGCGCCCACAGCCAGCAGTCAGAGAGGGGTGCAGTCAAGGTCACAGCAACACATCCCTTTCAGGGCAATCCTTGCCATTGCCTTGAGGGAAATGTCTCTTTGCTCCTCCATCTAAGCAGTCCATTCATTTTTGAAAGACAAGAAATTTCCTGCACTTTGCCTTTCCAACACTACAACACAAGTTGCTGTATAGGACACTCAACACACATCCCCCTCTGAGTAGGGAGGTTTAATAGTCCTCTCCTGACATCTTTAATAAGCAGCCTGACAGGTTATGCGGCTTGCAGCCATTTTTTTGCTACAAGCTGGGTAAAAGCTAGTGGAAGATGGTGGGCGTAACACTTCATCCTTTCATTCAGAATAAATTCAGAGAGGCCATTAAGGTTCTTCATGAAGCCAGATGTTTGAAACAATAACGATCTCCACCCCAAACATAACTACGTGCCATCTCCCAAAACAAAGACACATGTGGACAGAGAGGTTTCACAGGCAATTATGTTGTGAGGGTTTGTGCATGACAGAAACAGCAAGACCAGAAAAACTGAGGAAGAAGACAAAAAAAAAAAGACCTTGTCACTATTGTGACAAAACGGGGAAGAATAAGTATCTGGATGAGCAGGGGTTGGGGAAGAGAGGCCTGACCCTGTGTGTAAAGAGATTATCTTCTGTCAGATTCCCCATGGGTTCAAGGGAGCAGTTCCTCATGCATTCTTTGTCATAATATAAGATTTCATTCAGACCACCTGATTGCCTCATCCATCTCTCCTAGAAAAAGAGCAGCAGTACCCTGAACTTTGGCTAACTTCTCAGGTCAGACATGCGTAACACCTAACCTACAGGACTTTTTGTGTCTGTGCTCACACACATGATCTAATGAATCAATTAAACTCAGATTGTATTTTGAGTGGGGGGTGGTTTTTAACCACTACGCAAGCTGTGCAAACTTCCACTGTCTACCCAGCCCTGCATTAGAAAAATTACTTGGCCTTGGAGGACACTGATGCCCAACATGGAAACTCGTTAAGTGTTTTACAGTTAATTTGCAGTAACAGTAACATTTTGCATTTGCTGCTACAGGAGCAGTACACACCTAATGGCTCCTCAGGTGCAATGGCCATATTCCCCAGTCAGTAATAAGCAAAGGGTTACCTTTTGTTTAACTGATATCCATAACGATCACAGACATGATTTTAAGGGGAAAATGTGAAGGAAAGGGGAGAAAGGGGAACTGCGCTTTTGTAACCATAAACTGCATACTCTTCATAAATTCATTGCTATAATTTGCAGTCCAATTTTTTTAGCCACTGGATAGATGCATTGCAATTCAAAGTCTTCATATGACTGATTTTATTCTTTCTTTTCTTACAGCTCAAATGAGTGCAACCTTAAGAAAGCAGTGCTTTGGACCACTTGTACTGATAAACAAAACGAAGAGTACAATCAAGCTTTTGAATGAGCCATGTTCATCAACTGCTGACAACTCTTCCCTCAGTCTCACCGTACTAGAGCAGCCAGCTTGCAAAACAGCTCATCTTCGGCTGCCTCAAAGCACCATGTCTTTCCCAGCTCCCCTCCAAAAACCAGTGCCTCCTCCCCATCATGGTCTGCCTCTCTGCCTCTCTGCATCCCATTCACTTTCTCCAAACAACTCTTAGGAAGAGACAGAAGACTGCTCTTCTCTACTGATCGTGACAGCAGTGTTCTCAATCTCTGACTCCAACTAGGAATAAACCTATAACCCTTTGCTGCTTTCCTCAGCCTTCAGTTAAAGCCTCCCCTTCTCAAACACTGTTCCCTCCTGCACCCTGCAGTTCTCTGTGTGCATTTCCTCATTCCACTTACTGGCTCCCTTCCCCAGCTTCCCCAGCTGCAGCGGGTTAAAAAGGAAGTATAAGATGTTGCCTGCAATTGATTTTAATTCATTCCCTTGTGCTGCCCCTGCAGGCACGAGTTGGCCAGCCCAGCTGTGGCACTGCGTGCAGCCAGCTCTCCCTCACGCACAGCTTTCCCTCAGCAAGCTGGGACTGTTCACAGACGGACAAATGCACACGTACAGTCATATTTATTTCTTTGCATTCTCTGGAGTTTCCTTGCAGTATGAGGTCTAGCAGAAGAAAACATCTGCTTTGTTTGTATTTTAAGGTAAAGGTTCTCTCTGCAGACCTGGAAACACAAACACAACAGCAATGGGCCTTTGTGGGAGAAGCAGAGGGGCTCAAAACTGAGAGTGAAATGGCTGAGAGCAGCTGAAGTGTTCAAGCAAAATGAAAATACAGGAGTCTTCAGAAAACAAAAAACAGTGAGGGAGCTAATCGATTTTTGAATACTCTTTTTTTTTTTCCTTAGTAAGGCGCTAATGTGTTGTTTTAAGGAAGTGAATGCAAGGAAGAAATGTGAAATTTTCCTGCCTACCACCATCTTTTTAGAAGAGTCAAAATGATGCAGAGTGACTTTGGCTTGGACAGGCATCTCAGATTTCTTCTCTCCACGTGCATAACATTCCATAAATCCTCTTGCTTATCAAATCATCCAGTGGGTGAGAAGGCCATAGTGTTGGATTGCAACTGGAAGAACATCTAGCACAATCATCTGCAAGACTAGTCTGTCGCTCTGTTTACCACTGGAGCCCCTTCTTTTGTGACAACCCCTTTCCTCACGCCAAATGTTTTTGAAGACCTTTTCAATCTCCAGTAGCTGCCTGCAAGGCCCAGTATGAGAGGACAGAGTACAAGTTATGCACCACATCTCAAAGGAGTGAAATATAGTGAACATGACAAAAGTGTGCCACCCACCAGATCAGGTTGCTCAAAGCCCCATCCAGCCCGGCCTTGAACACTTTGCTGAACAACCTGTTCCAGTGCCTCATCAACATCATGGTAAAGAATTTCTTCCTAACATCTAATCTAAACATGGCCTCCTTCAGTTTAAAGCCACTCCCCCGTCGTCATATCACTACATGCCCTCTTCAAAAGAATAAAGAATCTCACCAGCTCTCTTGTAGCCCCCCTTTAGGTACTGAAGGATGAATTTCTGCTCTGTCCCAGAGTGAGTGTAAATGAAGAGCCCTAGAGGACCTGTCAGTCTGGGACTAATCCATGAGAAAGGAAGAATGAGGAAAGGCGGTCAGGAAAGATCCTTCAGTCCTCTGTGATGCCAGGACTAAGAGGAATGAACAGCAGGACCAAGCCTGCACAACAAAAGCATGTGAGAGCAACTGAAGGATGTCATCAAAAAGCTGTGGATGGATGCATGGATATCCAGAACACCCTACATATTCTAAAACCCTGATGCATGGAGCTAAAGAAAATCAAGTGCCTGATGATTCTGAAGAGATGAGGCCTGAAAAATGGGTGGAATAGCATAGAATTTTTAAAACACTAATTGACAACTGGTAGAGTAGTGCTGCACCTGCTCTGTGAAGACTGCAATATCTATAACTGCATGGGGTAGTTCTCTAATGAAAGCCTGTATTCTGTAGGAACTGATGCTGCTACCAGAAAATGTTAGCATGAAAATCCATCATGTCCCAGAACAGTCCAAGATTTGGTTTTCTGGAAGCAAATCAAGGTCATGGGTTAAGATTGGCTCTTATATTGACATCACACCTAGCTTTACAAGTTCCTAATTGTTCTTATTTATTCCTGAAATAAGGAGAGATCATAGGTATTCACGATGCTCCATGTGTGGCACAATGGGGTGTACACATCCTTTCAGTGCAAACAGTGACATCTCCAAATAATAATGAACAAGTAAACTATTTTGTCTAGAGATCTCATCTTAAAAAGGAGACCTCATGGAGGGATCCTGCCAGACACTCACAGGTCACCATCACTAATACGATGTACCTTATTCAGCAATTTGTCCAAAGACTCTGAAGAACCTTCAGAGCTCTGAAAAACAAAACAGATTTTAGTCCTTGTTATGTAGCAACTGTAGTCATCTTGCTTTACTCCTTAGATCCTACTATTTTAGAGAGAAAAAATTAGAGACACTTTTGGGGGAAGGACAGCAGAAATAACAGTTTGCAAGTCTTCTTGCTGAAATGTATTTAAATCACAAACGCTGACATTTTACTGAAATTACACTTTTCCAGCAGAGGGAATGTAGAAGAAAGGAGGGCTGACCCTTCCTGTCTTGGATGATAAATATTAAATCTACTCGAACTCTAATAATTTACATAAGTTGAAGCAACAAACAGAAAAGGGCTGGTTGAACCTAAAAGAACTGGAACATTTCTCAGTGCTCTGGGAGCCCTTTCTCATTTCAGTGTGGCTCAGCGTCCTTGGCTATATTTCCTAGCTCTCTGAAGATGAAGTACTAAAGCTATTCAGCGTTTTGCTACAGTTGCAGAAGAACATGGGAAAGAAGCAAGTGAAATCATAGGAGCAGAGACTGCCTTTTCTTATTACACTTAAGTTCTACTGTCATGCACCTCAATTCCAAAGAGCAGCATTTGTAGCTAAAAGAAAAACTCACTCCAGCACTTACAACCAATCAGAAATAAACAGAAAAAGCCATCTGGGGGGAAATACACAATCTTTATCCGACATGGAATGGCCACCCTTAAATACAAACAGGGAAGACTGACAGCTGACCCCTCAAATAAATGGCCACAAACCTTTCATTTGTTGGGAACAGTAATAATTGCTGGAATATGAATTAACTCTATTGCATGAATCTGATTTTCACATTTACCACTGCCTGAGAATGAAAAGAGAATTTGTCCTTAGAGTGTTTATCTGTGAAGAAACTTCTCTATGCCTAACCACACAGCATGATTGTAATTTTTAAGGCAAGAGACACAGGGAGATATGGAGCCGTTGTCATTCCCACAGCAGTAATTTACCACAGGACACATAAGAGGGTCAGTACGTCCCTCAGGATTGGTCTCTGAATTAGGGCACATAACATCCTGACATCTTCTCCTGAATGGTTCCCAGGAAACTGGAGCACGGGAATATGTAAGTTTGCTGGGGAGGCGGCCAGTACAGGAGTATCAGTTTGATGTCCTCAGCTGTGGACTGGAGGGACTGGAATAGCAGTGGGTGGCTGGCAGGGTGAAGGAGTAAGTGGTTACTCTGTCACTATCCAAACTCTTCATTATCATTCCACATTCACAGCTCCTGCCTTCTATGAACACCAATCTTATTTATGACACATCATACAGCCCCTGCAGTAAGAGAGAAACTCTGGCCCTCAGTGTTTCAAGAAAAACTGCCTTGTACTGCATTAGCATGCAAAATGAATGAGGCGGGAGACCAGCTCCAGCAGCTCCCCAAAATAATACGCGACAATCTAATTAAACTTTATTGTAACTATACAAGCGAGGAAACAGAATTAAGGCTGGGTAGGCAAGCTCAATTTTGTCATTTCCTTAGCCTTTGAGTGTTTGCAATTTGATAGTCTTGTCATGTAGGGTTTCTAATAGAATTTTGTGCATTTTTAGAAAATAAATTAAATTATGAACTTCTACATGGTTCAGCTTCTGCTAGGCCAGCAAACTAGACCAAGGCAAAGCTGGGCTTTTTGTCACTGCTTCCTTCCATGCTGGCTTTTTGATTGTCACTGTCTAGCAGAGGAACTTGCCTTTCTTCATTCATGACTTATTGGTCAAAGAGAGAGAGAGAGAAATTTCCTAAGCTAGGAATGAGAGCATGGTACCAGCATAGCTTGGTACCTGGAGAGCAGAATCTGCATTCACAAAAAAACAACCTGTGACTACCAGCCAGTAACACTCAAGGGCACAAGAAGAGGCAAAAGATACTGCAGAACCAAACACCAATCCATCCCCACATCTATGAGAACTGTTAAAATTACACAGTTGGAAGTATTGTTTTTTAAGAGATCTTTGTTCGTGTACCTATCTCAGCTTACACTTTCCAATTAAAAAATTGCTTCTGGGCTTGATATCAAATGCTTAAAATTGCAGCCAGAAACATAAGCAACTCAAAATAACCCCCTTAGAATGGAAACTCTTGTACAACCTTCGTACTGCTATGCCTAGAGTACACTGCCAATAAGATGCCTAAAAAGAGGGAGAGAAACTCAGGGTGGGAGTGAAGGGAAGAGGAATTAGACTAAAAAGGAATGAAAGGGAATCCCATGAGGAGCCAGCAGAAAAGCTCCAGACATTCTGGCAGTTCTAAGAGTTTGTTCCAGGTGGCAAAATAGACATTCACTGGAGAGGGACTTTTGATGAAAAAGGACTGGGGACTTCAGGGCACGGGCCTTAGGAGACCTGCAGTAACTCTGAATCTCTGCTGTATTGTCTGCCACAGCATATGATTAGCTTCCTGTGCTGTAGCACATTGTAAGGCACTGTATAAAGCAATGAATTACACAGCTGAAGTGGAGTAACCACATGCAAGCAAATACGACAACCATTATGCTCTCAGCAACATCCCACACACAGCCACGAACATTTGCATTAGTGCCAATTAATCTGAGGTGGTACAAACTCAGCCAAGCATAGGATTTGTTCTTTGGTGTGAAGGAGGAAGGGAGGGGAGAAAAATATCCTTTTGTCTTCAGAGAGGAAACATCTGTAGGAGTTTTCAAGGGCTCCGGTGACTTTGTTGAGCATGGAGCGGGGGAGCGTGCTATTGAGTGCTTTGATCTCACCAGCAGGTGACACTGCAGCAAGTGGGAGCAGCTATAAAAAGTTTGAAGCGTTCTAGGGACAACTCACACAACCGGCTCACAAATGTGTTTAACGTGTGTGACTCACAGTTGCCGAGAAGTGGGAACATGCAGCACGGGCTGGCCTTTTGGTTTCAGCTTCTCGATGCGTATTAATGTCTTCCTTTTTCCCTTGCTGCCCCCCACCACTGCTTTCAAACACCGGAGCGAAGCAGAGTCAGGAAGGGCGATGAATCTTTTAACCCTGCTGCACGTGGAAATGCATACGACTAAAGCATAGCCAGGGAAAACTGTTCCACCAGCTCTGCCTCTTGCTGAAGTCAGCAGGAAAGCCATATCCTTTACTGTCAGTGCTAGCAGAGGAGCCTACCAAGCACTAAAGGGGTATTGTGCTTTTCCAGGTCCACATTTTTACCAGCCACTCTGCAGAAAAAATGATGATGGCATTTGCAAAACACAGGTTTTCCTTATGCATTAACACAGAATAAAGCAGATGAGAATTAATAACAGATTTTGCCTCTTATACCTCTCTGTTCTGGCTGGAACTCCCAGGAGGACTGACCCTACATAACCCTGCGTTCCACGACCTGTGTTATTGAGGGATCAAGAAGATCAACCTACTTCTACATGATGCTTCAGTTCCACAAAGAAAAATCTTCCTGCAGCTGGACATCCTATGCACAAAAATTCCCAAGTGCTAACTTACTAAGCAAGGCTTGCGCTGCAGATTCTGGTGAGGACCATGGCTATTGTATCCCACTAAAGGCAGAGTGAAGGTTGTCTTACTTTGTCACTCAGCGGTTCCTCAGATGCAAAGAGGATTTAGGCAGAGCTGCCAAGTTTTGTTCAGCTCCCTGTGTAATATATTAATTTTTTAAATGGGTTAGTGAACTGATTTACCACTTTCTAGACTATTTGCATGAAGCCATAAGTTGTATTTCCCAGTGAAGACATCCTGCTCCAAAGAGCAGTAAGAAATTCCCAAATCCTTGCTGCTGCGCGTAAGGGAAGCCAAGAGTCCTTCTGAGAGAGTCTTCAGAGAGTCTGCACACTATTTGCAAGATATGATGGGAGGCTGCAGGGCACTGGCAGGCATAGGCGGGTACCCACGTAGGGTTTAATGCCAGAAGCATTTGTAACAGCTTGCACTGTCAGTCCTGCCAATGCATGGCTGCTCTGCTCCAGGTGTGTTCTGTACGGAGAGAGTGGATACCTGGTGCTGGCACCTGGCACAGTGCAGCCAAAGTGAATATCTGTTGTCTGCTTGAAGTGCATGTGAATGTGTTAAAAACCAGCTGGAATGTGTCAGCCAGTGACAGAGGTGCCAAAACCAGGGTGCTGGGCACGATGCACAGCCACAGACAATTCCAAATGGCTACACAAAAGGTTGACAGAAATGCAAGAATTCAATGCTCAAAAAGTGTTTCTAAGTGCTTCCACTTCAGCAAGCAAATCAAAGAATATGAATAGCCCTCCCATAATATTTTGCATATATGTTTGGGTATGTGGGGATTTTTTTACTATTATCTGAACTAGAATGCTGTAGAGCATTAGAGATCTCCTTGGAGAGACAAGAAGCTGTTTTAAACCTAATCATTTAAACAGTATACATTTGCATATCCCCTCCTGTGTCCACTGCAAGTGCCTATGGTTTTACAATCACACCTTCCCATTGATGCAGAGTTACACAGTCAGGACAAAACGACAAGAATGAAGAAACTCAGAGCTGACTTTGCAATGAAAGCAAACACCTAGCATAAACCACTCGAGAACCCACATTTATTTTGACTGGGTGCCCTCAGAGAATTTATTTGGGATGACCATAGGTATAAAAACACATCTAAAGTGTGACTCTCCCTCGTTGACTACAAGATACACTGATGGACTTCAGACTCCTTAGCTTCCACTGTTCAGATTGTACCTTGCAATTTCTAATATGTGCACTGAAGTAGACAGGTCAGGCTATATTTAACATTCATGTACATTATACTATCAGAATTACAAAACTGCAGTGGAGATCGTCTACCTTTCAAGACCAAGAGAGAGAAAGGAAGGGGCAAACTGCAAAAGGGCCAAGCATTTTTTCTCTCCATCACTCCCACTTCCTACATGAAAGATTCACTGGCAAAATTTGCTCTGAAGTTGTGGTTTTTTGGAACAACACTCTCCAGTCACATAAGCAACACTTTATTTTTCCAAGTGTAGTTATTTAGTTTCTTCACATTTGAATTTTCATGTCACTTCTCTTCCTCTCTGTAGTTTTTGCTTTTTTAAACAGTGTGAACACATTCTGTAATTATTGCTGACAGCCCAATGTTTAATGGTGTTGAGTGTCTTTTATGGCAGAGTCAGACGTTCGTTTAGGAGACAGCTGTCTCTGCTTAAAAAGTCGCTGCCCCTTAGCTCTCTATCTCTGCCCCCACGACTCAGACATGGCAGCTGCCCGTACCTGCAAACACTTGAAGCAAAGCCTGTTTCCCTCCACCCTGCAACAGCCTGAAAGAGCCCACGGATTCGGTTACTGCACCTCAGCAGAGGGGAGAGGAACAAATAGCTGATCAAGCAGTAACTTGTTAAACCACCACAGCTGTTTCTCAAGCAAACATCCGACCGTGCCCTCGGAGCCAGCGCGGCGCATGCAGTGCTGGAAGGGGAGAGGTTTCCAAAGCTGGGAGATGCTGTGGGAACCATCCCACATTCCTCCCCTGCCCCAGCTGAAAGCCGACCGCTGTGCTGTGACCACGGCTGCTCTGCAGGCTCGCCCGCTCGTCTCCCAGCCTCCTCCTGGCCCTCACTGTTTTTCCCCTGCTAGTGCCAGAAGTACCGTCGCGTACTCAAAGCGCGGCTGAACTTTCCTAGCCGCTTTCATCTGCCGTTTCGCGGGAACACGGCTGATATGGCATGATTCCCAGCTGTTTTCATAGAAGACCGGCCCGGGCAAGCACAGCTTTAGATAGCCTGGGTGTGACTGACTACCTGGTACACAAGTCAGGAGGTGATTTGGTTGGCGCCAGTCCCAAGTAATGTGAAGTAACACAAAACTCATCTATCACCACGCAGTACTTACCAGGTGAACCTTCATGAAGAGAACTTGCCTGACCTGATAATACGGTATTACCCCCAATAATTATGTAATTCAATACTAGTGCCGATTACCCACCAGGGAAGGGGAGGGGGGAGGGCAATTGCAGCCATCTGTGTTTGCTTGCCTGAATGTTCCCATAAAAATGTTCTCAGCGTACATTGTGCTCGCAAGCGGCAGCCTTGAAAGGGATTTGGGACACCATTCTGTGGGGCAGTGCTGTGCCACTCCGTGTGTTGTCAAACTACACTGCTGACACTGCCAAATTCTTGTATCTTGAGATTTTTGAACTGTAGCGAAAGAAGAGATGTGGAGTGTGTGAGAAACACAGCCCCCTCCTTTGCTGAACTGAAAAAACTTAATCCCTTGCCGCAGTCTTTTATATTGCAACAAAAGCAACTAATACATTTTTGTGTTATCTGTACCCTTGCTCTGCACTTCAGTGAAGTTAGTTTAGAGCAATTAGTGACTTTCCTGCACTGTCTGAAAGAGCAGGCACTTTCTAGTGCTCTTTCAGCTTACTTACCAGAATTACTTTTTCAAAATTAATTCCTCCATTGTATCAGCACAGCAGAAGACAGGCCTAATACTTTCATCACTTGTAAGTCAGCATATGATTTCATACCATTTACACAATGCCTTAAGAAATGAAAGCATACCTGCTGACACCGTTCTATGCAAATGGTTTGCAGGATTTTCCTATACCACAAAGGCCAAAAAGGGACCACTGTGACCACCTTATCCAGTCTCACCTACCGTACAGGTATGGCTTGAGTAGAGCAAGTCTTGACCTAAACAACTCTTAATGACAGAGAATCCACCACATCCACCTCCCTTAAGGCTGAAAAGGCATTTCTTCCACCCAGCCTCTGAGAGTGGGGAGAGTTCAGGAGACACGTTTTCCACCCCAGAAATGCTTTGTTCATGGTCATGCTTCTTGCCTGTGATACAACAGAGGAATACACCATTGCAACAGATTTTCCACATCCTTTCACCTTTCATCACTCTTGCCTCCAACCTTGACCTGGGAAACGCTAAATCCAAAGGTAATATAAATTGGTCTTTTTGACGCAATACTGGTAAAAAAATTACAGAAAATACAATATTCAGCTTATAAGAAATTGCTCCTAAAATACAGAGGTATGAAATTATGCTAGTCTCTTCTCCTCTGGTTTGGATCATCCCAGAGGGCTGTGTGGTGGAGATGACATTTTCCTTTTAAATCTGCATGATTTTTCCATTAAGTTCTATATGTTTTTCATCAGTTTCCAACAGCTAGAACCAAACAGCACTGCTTTCTCCCTTCCAGAGGAGGAAACTAATACTTTCATTTAATCAAATTGCTGAGGGAGATGCTATGAAGTCCTCTTAAGTATGATAAAATACCGTAGTAACATATGCATTTATAACTGATATTCCGTTGTGAGAATTAACATTTGGAAATAAAATGATTTTAGAAATAAAATCCAGCAAGTAGAACTCGGCAACGAATCATGTTGAAAACCCTGACACCATGAAGTGCTCAGGGCAAGGACCCCATGCTTCCACCATAGCAATTTTGTAGGTAGCATGTGGTGAATATTAGTACTGCTCTCAGCTGTGCCTGAGCATTTAGGAGTATTATCACAATAAAAATCACCAGAACCATCACAGACCTTTCTAAAAGCCATGGGTTTCACAAAGGAGAAGCTAAAAAGCTCAATGGGTATTCAGTTTATTCAGCAGAACAGCTAATAACTGATCCTGCAGTCCTTATTCAGGAAAGAATTTTATTCCTAAGGGGAATTCAAGTGAGCTCCATTAGCTCAAATGCTCTTCACCAAATAACCAGTAGCCCCAGAAGACTGGAGACAGATAAAAATGTTCCTTCATAAACCTAGCTGCCAAATGGAGTCAGCTGAAAATTTTCAAAAGGAATTTCTACAAGGGCTCAAAATCAAAGGTATTTTCGTCTGAGTAGGAAAGCAAAATCAGATCTCTAACAAGGCAAAGAGGCATAGCAACTTTAACAGTATTCTTACTATCTTTGTCTTAAAATCTCAGTATTTTTCAAGCCATTGTGCTTCTGCTGTATGGGACTGACAGAAACTTTCACTGGTCTTGCTGTCTGGTTCAGAAACCGAATACCACACCAGAAGCAAGCAGGTTATCGACTAGGTTATATAGGTTTTGTACTGTGTTATACACAATATATTTCTGCAGTATATGGGAAGACGACAGCAACAGTGTTGCAGGGCATTTAGGTTCATTAGTATGGTCAGCAATTAGGAAAAAGGCAGCTGGAGTTCAAACACAAATGAAGTTGGTGTGGTTAAAGCAGCACATTTCCTGCCTTGCTGCTGTACCCACTCCTTCCATACCCAGGCATGCAAGCACACTGCTGATTTCACTGGCACTGACTGAAAAGGTAAAGCACAGCCTCTCCCAGAAAGTTGCAGGATTTAGCCAGAAAGCTGTTCTTCAGAGACTAAATTAACTATTTTTTTCCCAGTGCATGATCTTCGATGCGCAAATTAATAGCAAATAGTCATGTAGACCAGTCAGAGATGGAAAGAATTCTCCAGACCTTACAAGGGTGTCAAGTGCAGTTCACAGAAAGCAAAATTAATGCCACTAGAGACGGCCAAAGTTCACCTATAAGCAATTCTCTGATGGGTGATTGCTTCTTCCATTTTGCTTTTACAAGGTTTAAGGTGCATAGGTAAAATAAGATCACAGAGTGACTGAGATGTTTTTATAAGTGTGGACAAAGAAGGCAATTTAAAATCTTTTCTGAGGTGTGTATAATTACAAGTGCATTTCAGATGTTGTTAATATGCTTAGGTGCTTAGGGAAAGCAATCTTATGTGAAAGATAACCTTTTAATAGATTATTTTATTATAGCAGCACTCAGCTTCACCACTATATTCAGGGTTGAGTTGGCCTCCCATGTTTTCTACAGGTTTATAACGTAGCTGTAAAAAAACCATTTGAATTGAATATTCATGCCAGCTACTAAAATTTCAAGACTAATTTTCAAAAGTAAAAAACTGGTTAATCTTACCGCTACAAATACCTAGTGGCTAAGGAATTTTAAAAGGGTTTTGAAGGTGAGGGTTTTTTTGTTTATTTGTTGGGAGTTTTTTGTTCTTTTTTGGCAGTCAACTAACTTCATAACCATTTCTCTGTCAGAAATCTATTTGGCAAACGATTAGCATATATTGATTAGTTATTACACAGGAGAACTGTTATTGCAGAGAATTTTTTTTAACTTAATCAAAGCTTGCATTAGACAACAGATTGCAAAACCTCCAAAGGAATCATTAATAAAAGCCTTTTAAAAAAATTAAGTGAATTTAGTGCTTATGAAAACAAGAGATCGGTGGAGCTGGCCAGAGCCAGTGATGCATAGACTTCCTATAAAGCTTTGCCAGTACATTATGGCCCTGGACTAAGACTTTCTTACTATTTCAGCCATGAATCCTCTCTGTTGTTCAGCACAAATTGCATGGCATGCTCACAACACAGGACAAAGAGTTTCTAGAATTGCATTCCCATTCTGGACACCTTAACTATGCAGTAGTCCTGCATGATGCCAGTGACTGACCCATGTGACCACAATTTGGCTCTTAGCTGCTAGCTATGACTTCAGCTAGAGCTCAAGGCCAGCTTCCCAGGACAGCTTGGCAAGCATGCATGCACTACATCATGGGGATTTGCAGTGGCACAGTTACAATACTTGACAACTCAGTTCTGCAGAAAATCCTGCTCGCCTCCCTCTCCCAAACAGTCTGTTTAAAATCAATTTGGGCTGCTGGCACAGGTAAAGTAAGCAAGATTTCGTTCTCAAGTTCTCTTCTTTCTGATGACATGTCTTCTGTACTGTGTGAAGGAAACAAAACCCTTAGGACTTTCACTGGAGCTCTTTTAAGAGCTTTAGGTTTCTACTTTCTCTTTTCTATTTTCTCTGTGCATTAAGTATTTTTAAAAAATGGGTCCCTGATGATGATCTCAATTTTTTGCACCTGTTTTGAAGAGCTTAGTGAAGACCACCAAAATACTACCACTTAAACACTGGCTCTTGAACATAAATGTGCTTTTACTGAGATAGTGTTTTAAGTTTCCATAAAAACTGCAGCATTACCTGCCTTCATTCAAGTTGATTGATGGTCATCTACTTGATGGCAGTAGTGCAGGGACCCCTCTGTTCCATGTCTGTGTCCTGAGTGTTCTGTATGCTCTCTCTCTCTGGATTTTCCCCACTTCCAAGGTAAGGATGAGAGTAATGTTTCTCTTCCTTCCAGAGGCATTGCCATCACTGATGCTGCAGAACCCTGTTGTGTGGTGCTCAGACACAACAGATACCAGGTACACACGTAAGCACTTTACATAGACATTTTTACCCAGTGTCTTTTTGGCCAAGAAAACATATGGTAGGTGCATCCCCTTGGAGCTTGTCTTTTCAGCTCCTTGCAAGTGTCCAAAAGAATCACTGCTGAGCAACTTCTTGACTTCTTTACCTCAAGAAATGTATGTGCCCAAGTGTCAATACACAGACCTACCATACAGGAGGTCACGTTAAGGCTTTTAACATGTATCATTGGTGGCACTGTAGAGTTTTCATATGAGTAGTATAATATCTCATAGGGTACTCCAAAGGATCCATTGCATTCCACCAGTAGAAATTCACTTTTTACACAAAGGTTTGGCATGATTAATGATCTGTTACGGTCTATTGATTAAATATTACCTGCAACAGAATTGCTTAAATACATATTTACGAGATAAACTAGAACAGCTCACAGTCATTACAGTCTTTGTGGTAATTAATAGGAATGTTATGTAAATACACATTTAAGTGATTTATATAATAGGGCTCCAAATAAGCTGTTATAATCTATCATGCTGTAATGAATTAGCTCCTTTACTGTAGGTAGGTATCTGACCTCTACTGGAGTACGAAAGACCTGCTTATATGTCTCACTGCTCTTGCCTACTTTCAACAGAAAACCATGTCTGAAAAAGCTGCTACTGGAGAATAAAGAGAGAAAAAAAGTGCATTACATGCAGAGGTAATAGTGAAATGTAAGCAGGGTCCTAAAAAGCTCTACAGTCAGCTTGGCTACAGAATGAATGAACACCACTTTGACTGCCTCACTGCACCATCAACAGGCCCAGGAAGGCTGCAGGAAAGATTAAGCTGCCAGGCAAAGAGTATGCTGCATATGGAGAGGCTGCCTCTCCCTTAGGTGCCTTCCCTCCCCTACTCCGGAGCACAGCACTCACATGGGAGCAGAGACACAAGAATGAACTTGACCTAAACCATCTGTGGGAACCATCAGACTGGACAGGGCATGGGAACAGACCCGGACCTAAAACCAGAGAGGGAAATCGCTAGTATGTCATGAGGCACAGCTGAGCTGCAGTCCTGATGCTCATAATGCCAAAGCGAGAGGGAGTCTACACTGTTCCTCTCTAGTGCCTAAGCCAGACACAGGTACCTCACACAGTTCTTCTCAGGATGGGCACGTGAGAAACCATCTTTGGACATGCACTAAACACAGGGATTTTCAGTCCTGCGCCCCAGATAAAGAAATCTGAGGAAATCATTAGACATCACAGAATAGATGCTGGAATTAATTTTTAACTATATGACTTGCCTTCCATTTGTAATTGTTACAGCTAATTGTCATTCTCTAGATTTTCAACATGTAAGAAAAATATTAAGTTACTTCTGCTAGTTTTGGAGTGTCATCTTCAGTTTGGGAACAGCTTAACATGCAATGAAATTATTAAAATGGGCTCTCAGTTATACTCATAGCTTCCTAGGACTATATTTTTCTTTGCTTTGTTCAGAAAAAGGAATAAAATTATAGTCTATTCCAGGATTTCATATTGTTAGTTTAAATGCTTTCCCCTTCAAAGTGTTCCTCCAACACACAGTCCAGACAAAGCAGTCAAGCTTCCTCTAACCTCATAGCTTGTAGAGAGACTCGATTCAGCTATTACTTACCTTGATGAAGCTATCTTTCATATGTTATTCAACTTAAAAGGCAGTGACTGGAACAAAATCATGAACATTATTTGCTAATGGAAATTGGACTTGGAGGGCTCCCAGATGTTCTATGCAGCTACAGGTCTCACAGGCACAGGGGACACAGCACAAGCATGTTTTGGCATAGCAGAGACACTCCTTCATTCCCCAAGACAGTGAACCGAGGCAGTTCCCCTGCATGGCAGCCTGGAAGGAGACCCTGAGAAGACCCACACGTCTTTGTGTGTGCGATGGAGCCTTGGAGACATTTCTGGCTAGTGAGAAGGACACATGCACCCACCAGCCATGGCCCACACCGTGCTGTGGATATGGAGGCACAGAAGATGTCTGCTCTTGTTTCAGAGCTCCAGATGCAGCTCTTGGAAAAGCTCCGACAGGGTGAGGGTGGTCCTCCACACAGCCACATCTGAACTCATCTGAGCTAACCCTGGTGGGGGCAGGTTTAAGCCCTCAGCCGGTAGGCAGCCACTAATGAAATCCATTAAACTGTCAACATTTAGGGAACACTGTTTTACAAAACCACTTAAACATACCATGCAACAGACAGCTGAATTAGGCCTGTCTGCCTGTGTGGAGTCAGAAAGAGCCATGTTACTCTTCAGGGGATTGAAAACTACTTTGCAGAGTAGAGCCCTGATTTTTTCATTTTATTTTTAGCGATTATTCAAATGTACCTAAAATGGACAAGTGCCTCTTTACTTCCTTCAGAGTAAAAAAAAAATTAAAATCCTGACATCAAAGACAACCATCACCATTCAGAAAAGAAAAAAAACCCAAGCCACTGATACCAAATGGACTTTGAAGAGGTAATTTGAAAGCAGGGGAGAGACACCAGCAAACAGGGCAAATGTCTGCGTGCCATTGGAGCTCCACGGCAGGGTGTTTGAAGATGCTCAGAAAGAGGTCAGAGCCTACTGCAGGTAATAGACTGCAATGCAGCCAGCCAGTGTGCAGGAGAACTGAGCTCAAAGAAAAGAGGATCCCAGGCCCCCGAGGCCACTGGCAGCTGCTGTGCGTGTGTGTGTATGTGCCACAGAGTGACAGAAATGACAAACCAAGTCGTCAGAGAGAGGCCAGAGCTCCTCAAGTCACTCCATAAGAAGCCCTGCAGGGTGAGCAGTGGTGTGCTACTACCAGCACGGGCTGCTAAAGGAGCAACCCAGCCACCTCCTGCTTGCTGGAGGTGAGGGATTGCAACTTGACTGGTAGGTCATGTTCAGTAGGAGATTCGAGGTGTGGGAGAAGATTTTGAGCATGAAGGGAAAAAAAAGTGAAAGGAGTGCTCAACCGCCTTTCCATTTTCTGCCCAGCAATACAACAGATACAACAGATCCACTGTCTGAATATATTAGAGGAAGTTGGTTTCACAAGGGATACCTCTCTTGTGATCCATCTATGACTGGAAAAGACGTGGGGTGTGAAACTTTCAAGGAGCTTCCAATAACTCCAGGAACATTTTGGAAAACATGCTGTATTTAGATAGATCTTTTCTTCTCATACTGTCCAGGGACTGTCACTTCTCATTCATTTTACACATGTAAACCTATATACACAAGAAAGATGTTTATGGTTAATCTCATTACTGCTTATTCCTTGACATGGAGCCATAGTTTCCCACCCTCCCTAAACTGGACTAGAGAAGTTTCATTTTCCTGAAAGGTTTTGGATGTGAATTGACAGAGGCAGAGGTGACTATTTAGACAAAGGACAGATATGATATAGAAAACACAAGACAAACATCAGTGGAGTCCTCACCCCCAAAAAAATCTGTGTCCTGAGTAAGAATTACAAGGAAACATGGTCTCCTGTGACCAGGAACGCTTGGTTTGCTGCAGTGAAGGTGTCAGGAGAGTGGCCATTTCGTGACAGGTATGCCAAAACATTGACCATGACACAATGGCTTTTGACACCACAGGAGAATGACAGCCATCAACTAGCAACAACTGGTGGCCCAAGGGAAAAAAGGGTTTTATAGTCACTCACAGGCCCAAGAGGCATTCCCTCCTACAAACCATCATTTCTGTGACATCACTGTCATTCCCCTGGCAATGAACAGCGATGTCATAAGACAAGCATTTAAAACAGCATATACGTATAAAATAAAGTCAAAACAGGTAAACATGGATATAAAGCCACAACCAATTCTCATGCAAATTTCCCTAGTTATAACAAATGTAGGAAGGGGAAAGCAGAAAAATAAATGATACATCCATACAATTGGTTCTAAATAGAATGTTTTTCAAAGCTCACCCAGAGACATCACTGACACTTTAATGTCTGCTTTTCCACTAATTTGTATCCTGTCAATTTACAAGGTATTTCAAACACCAATTCTATTTAATAAAAATGCAAAGTACAATGGGGAATTTATGCAAACAGGGTTGACAAAATATCTTTGTAGAACATTTTGGAAGGAGTCGTGAAATTAATTAATTAATAAATGGACATTTTAATAGTTTGGTGTAACTGGGATATAGCCTAACCAAAACACTAGGCCTGACACTTTATTAACATATAAATACAGGTAGAAGAGAACTTTATCAGAACAAAACAGTTTCAAATCAACTCTCTGGTGGGAAGCCTCCTAGACCATAAAAAAAAAAAAACTGTTACAATGTCACTACTAGTTATTATTATATTCAACAGTAGCATCATAAACAAAATACTTTTTGCTCAAAAATCATTAACATTTAACAAAAAGAATGCCATTCCTAAGGCATGAGTGTAAGATTATGGTCTAATTTTTGAAAAGACTTTACTAATTTAAAATGTCTTATCGAAGTTAATGTTTAAAGCTAAAATGACCTAACTGGTCACAAGGCTTCTTGTAGTACAATAGAGAAAGAAGGAAAATTAGATTTTCTCCATGATGGATGAGTTTAGGAAAGCCCCAGGGGAATTACTGCCTAATGTTTTTCAAAAGATTTGCTTTTTGATTTCATGATGGTGGACAAAGGAAGGCTATTCAAAGAACCTGCTTCCGTCCCCTGTCTGATTAAGCTGGCCACAAGACTACAGTACCCCTTTATTTGGGTCCCCAAACTGAGATTCTTGTGCTGGATTGAAGTCAGCCCCAGCTGACTTTAAGCCAGCAGACATTTCAACCAAATAATCCCTTCCACAAATATGTCATGACCACACGTGATGTTCTGGAGATATTAAATTGACAAAAGAACAGTACTTTCAGGTTACAGAGGTCAAAGGTACATTATAAGTACACAAATGGGTCTATTATAAGCAATTTTAGGAGGTATTAAAATAAACCCCAAACTTGTTCGGCATTGTAATAACTGACCAGTCACTTATAGAAAGGGTTACTAGTCATTTACTAGACCTTTAGCAACTTTTAATGTGCAGGGTCTTAATATAAGCTGTAGTTTATGCAGCTTCAAATTTTAAAAAAATTAACATCATAAATTCTCTTCCCAGCTCCATATTTAATAAGTAATAGGTCTCGTTTTCCAGATTGCTGAGTAGTCTGTAATTCTCTTCACTTCACTGGGAGCCATTGTAGACTCAGCATTTTCAAAAGCAGGCTAATTATTTAGTTGCCCAAACATGATATAAAAAAAACTAACTCACAGCTCACTACTACAAAACTAACTGTCTTGCACAAAAGTGGCCAAATCCTGTTTCTTCACAGGAGAAGCGGAACAGGAATTCTAGATTTCGGCAGGCAATGAGTATATTCTAGGGTATCAAGATACAGGAGCTGGGTTGGCAAATAAAGCAGCTGTTTTTATTGAGCTCTGAGTTGTCACAACCAGACTACTCCTTGCAACCAAAATAACTGTTTGAAAGCTACTTGAGATGTCTCCATTCTGTCACTGCCTGCCAGCTCGGCACACTCAGTTAGGGAGTGCAAGCACCCTGAAGGCCTGCTCTTCTCAAAGAGAACAGAAATGGGACATGACTTCACTCCCTCCCACATCAGCTGGTGCTGCTCACTCCATCACACCTGTAAACTGCCTTTCTCCTTCACAGACAAAATACCCTCACATAGAACCCCTGCTATGCATTTGTATGTCACTGATATTAAGAGGAAGAATTTCTATCCTAAGCAGAAAAGAAGGCATTTCCAAGGGAGACTTTTCGTAGCAAAATTCTTGAAAACCATGAAAGGACTGAAGAAGTCTTAGAGTCCTTCAGGTTACTCTGAGACAGAGTCTCAAAAGAGCTCAAATCTCACGCACCAAAGTAAGAGACAGGTTTCCAATAAAGCTCAGTAAGCTGAGCTGATTTTAAAAACATTCATCTAATTCAGTACCTGAATCAGAGTCCAGCTCATTCTGAGAGATGATACCTATTGTCCAAAGAATTCAGCATGTTAACTGCTTTGCAAGATTTTCCAGGAATCTTGTTTCCCTCCCTTATGCTACCATTACTTCTTGCTGCTACCATCACTCCAGGTAATTTCTGGAGGAGGGAAATTCCTTAAAAGAACAGAAAGACCTTTTTTCCTCCAAATGTAGTCCCACTCAACGGCAGTCGTGTCCCACATGGCCCATCTGTCCAGACAGCATGAAAAAAAAATCTAAGACATGTTTAGTGGGCACGGGATACCCACTCTGCATTTGGGGGAAAGGAGGCAGGGAGAGTTGAAACTGAATTAAATAAATTATCACCTAATATTACTTTACCTTACACCTAAAGTGTCTGCTGCCTAAGGAAGCTCTGAAAATTCTTGTTAAAGCTAAAGAGTGAGTTTCAAAGCACCCTTAAAAGTGATAGCCCTCGTTAATGGTCTTAAGAAAAATTAAGTACCGCAGAGTTCCAGATGCTTTTCACAGACACAGATATTTTGTTTCCTCATTTAGTGTCTATTTTAGCTCTGGGAGGACTGATTAAAGAGAAACAGTACACTTCTAGCAACAACTTCCATGATATCCAGTTTCCTTTCAATATCTGAAACAGTGTGGATCACTTAGTCTGCACTGTTACTCTCTCCCATGGTATCTCAGAAGGCACAAAAGGAGTGCACAGAACAGAGCAGCTCAGATAACTGAGATTTTAGATACCTGTCAAAGTGGAGTATGGCTGACTGAGACTGCTCAGGGTTATCGACAGCTGGCAAACTGTATGGCAGGCTTTTCACAGAGATGCCCAGAAGACGAGGGAGCCAGCACCACACAAGTCAAGTTCCACCTGAATTTACCTATTTGCCTGTAAATGCATAAACTCTGCCTCTACGACCAGGTCTCAGTGCCATCCACAATTATAGTCAAGACCAACCCAAAATTAACCATCATGTATAACACAGACAGATACCCTTCTATAGGCATTGGTTTACATGTAAGCATTAATTTATTCTGCATTTTATTATTTTATTTTATTCTGGCTTTGTCTTTTATTTTTATTAAAGTTAACCGTGGTAGCTTTACAACAGTTTAAACTAATGGTTAACCAGACAGATGAAATCTCAGTAAATACTGTTTTTGGACTGACTCACTGAGACGTGAACAACTTCAGTGAAAGTACAGAGCCCTGAAGAACATAGAGAAATGCCTTTCTGCCTAAGCCTAACGATGGCAAGCCTTCCATCCATGCTTTCCTGCCACTAGACCCATATTTGCTTTGTAAAGTTGACAAGGGATGACTGAGTATTAATAGAAAATCTCAGAAATGAGGTCATCTGTGTCCAAAGTCATGAAGTAAACTTTGCTCTTCATATAGGAAAAACTAGCAGCAGACTCTGTATTCAGACCGAGACAACTGGATCAGCTAGGCGCATTAAGCAGACAAATACTAACTCAGTGTAATCTTGCCTTCATCTGTTTCCCCATGTTTTAACTACTTGAAGTTACGCTTTTTTCTTTCTTTGTGGGAGGTAACTACTCCAAGGACGTTTAAAGCCTGATTTATTACTGCTGTACTGGCTTCAGTGTAAATAAGGAGGAGGTCAGCTTTTTGGATATTGAGCGTTTACAAAAATTTCGGCTGTTTGGAGAAGGCTGCCCATGAGTGACTAGAGTAGGAGTGCCATAATAAAGCTTCCTCATGACCATAACTTCATATTCAGTGTAAGATCGTTCCGCATTACACTTTATACCTGACCCAACCCGTAAAAATCAGCTTTGGGAAGCATCCCTCTGGAATCTGATCCACAATTAAAACTGTAGCTAACACATGAAGATAAACTAGACCTAAATACCTATGCATTAAAAGAAATTTCATAAACATGTCTGAGATCTTCACAAAGTTCTTTGGTTGGTCAAGCAAGCAGAAGAGAAAGGAAAAACAAGGAAGCCTCAAATGCAGGCTAATTCTGTAGCACTGAAAAAAGAGAGAATGAAGCTCAGATCATCCTCAGCCACTAACCCATGGCGTGAATAAACGAGAAAGAAGATGAGAAAGCAGGATATCAACTAACTCAGTTTCAGCTATGCTGCCCTGATTTTAAGTTCTGATGTGGTCACTCTCTACCCACACACTTCACTTCGAGCTACATCAAACAAGAGCATTTTAACAGATGCTTAGAGAATCACCCAAAAACCTAACAGAGTAGTCTGGACCTTGCAAATCCATACTTTAGCACATAGCAATCAGTCTTCAGGAGAGGTACACAGTATAACCTTGGATAGGTCACTTGGTTTGTAAGACTTAGCTTTCCATCCATAAAATTGAGAATTGTTGCCTTTATTTGATGAGTAGGTTTGTTTTGCTACAAGTACTTGGGGGCAGAAACCATTGCTTTGCAACATTCTAGCAAAATGAGGGCTCGACCAGCTACTGCCTCACAACTGTCCATAGGTATGAGTTGGAGAGAACTCATGTTTGTGATAACGGAATTGTCTGAATAGATTACTTGAGATAAATATCCTTTGTGTCCATAGCTGTCAATTTGCAAAACCAAGTCTAAATGATCCCACCTGTTCAAAAACAAATTACTTACCTTGTCAACCTAAGTTTTTTTGTATCCTCACTGCCCTACGGGGTTCCAATTTAATTCTGCATATTTTTTTTACACAATTTGACCTTCAGTCTTTGTGTTTTCTCTTTTTTTTTTTAATCTTCATAGAATCATAGAATGATCAAGGTTGGGAAGAGAGCTTCAAGATCTCCCAGTCCAACCATCCACCCAGCACTTGCACTGCAGCCCCTACAATACTAAACCACATCATCCAGAACCAGATGCAGACACATCTTGAACATTTCCAGGGATTGTGACTCCACCACCTTCCTGGGCAACCTATTCCAATCCCTGACCACCCTAATGGTGAAAAAAAATTGTCTTTTATCAAACCTGAATCCACCCTGACTCAGCTTAAGGCCATTTCCTCCAGTCTTCTCACGGCAGGCACAGCAGGAGAGACCAGGCCCCGCCTGGCTACAACCTCCTTTCAGGGCATTGTAAAGAGCAATGCGGTCCCCCCCAAGCCTCCTCTTCCTGAGACTGAAAAAACCCAGCTCTCTAGGCTGTTCCTCACAAGACAAAAAATTTCAATGTATTTCACCAGTTTTCCACTGGTGTTGCTCCTTTGCTGCTGCTGCTACATAACCATTTGCAACAAATTTGGGTGCCAAGAGATGGGCTCTACTCATGTTCCAGCCTCCCCTGGGCTTTGACAGAGCAAAGTATACACTCTGCCTTCCAACTGATCTCAAATGGGCACCTTGGCACCAAGGTTTTGAAGAGTTACCTGCCCTTGCTCAAGCCCCATTATCTCTCTAAGTACACAGCACTGGGACAATGAAGGCAGTTGCTTTCTCCCCCTGGGAAATCACCTGTACAATCAGAAAGAACATTTGCCATTACTGTTACTCTACCATCCAGAGTGCTGACACTGCCATACAACTCCAGAAGATAAGAGAGAAAAAGAGAAAGGGAAAGAGAAAGAAAGAGAAAGAGAAAGAGAAAGAGAAAGAGAAAGAGAAAGAGAGAAAGAGAAAGAGAGAAAGAGAAAGAGAGAGGAAAGAGGAAAATAGAGAGAAAGAGAAAGGAAAAGAGAGGAAAAGAGAGGAAGGAAGGAAGGAACGAACGAACGAAGGAAGGAAGGAAGGAAAGAAGGAAAGAAAGAAAG
>VZRR01003976.1:4136490-4433063 GCA_013398015.1 Oreocharis arfaki | reverse complement strand
TGTGACCCTGGAGTCCTCGGGCAGGGGAACTCTGGGGTCGCTCTGTGAGTTTTGGGGGGGTGGGGGGTGGATGGAGCTGTGGGGAGGCTTGGTGACCCCTCTGAGCTGGAGGTGGTTTGAATTTGGTGGGGGAGTCTGTGGAGAGCTCGGAAACCTCTGTGTGAGGTAGGGTAGTGTGGGACTGAGGGAGGGTNTAGTGTGGGACTGAGGGGGGGTGGCCTGAGCACCCTTTTGTAAGCTTGGGGTGGTGTGGGGCTTGGGGGGCCCTTCAGAGGCCCCTTTGTGAGATTCGTGCTTGGGGTGCTGTGGGACCGGGGCACTTCCTTGTCTGGGGGTGTCAGGGGCACCTCTGTGACCTTCAGATTAAGACACTTGGGGGTCATTTCTGTCAGTCTGAGGATGAAGAGAAGCCAGGAGCTTGGGGGTAATGGCAGGAGGGCGTGGTGGAGCTCAGGTGCTACCCCCACTGAATCTGGGGATGAGGTGAGGCTCTTGGGAGCATCCCTGTGTGTTTTGAGGCTGATACGGGGTTGATGCGGTACCTGAAGTGAGTCAGGAATAAAGAGAGAGTGAGGCAGGGTTGGGTTTGGGTTTGTTGGGTTTTTTTGGAGTTTGTTTTTTGACTTAAAACACGTCTCGGTGCAATGGTGGGCAGGGATGGAGCTCCTGCAAAGTCTTCCCCGGCCTTGCTGCTCCTCTCCTGCAATCAGGAGAAGTGATAATGAGAGAGTCGCTTACCAGGAGAGTGTTTATTTGTTCTGAAGTGACATGTTTGCACTAAAATACATATATATATTGCAGTCAGCTATGTGTCCGTTTGTGTGAAAATATTCAGAGCACATACAAATTTGGTTTGCCATGAGTGAGTGGTGTGTATCTCGGCTGCTGGAAGAGTTCAGAAGGATAATTAAGTAGAAAAATGCCATCTCTGCCTTCCCTGCCCAGTGGCTTTTCAGGCATTTGAGATTACGTCGGTGTTTTGGATATTGTACCCCAGTATTTGTTAAACAACAGGTTACCTGAAGCACTTTACAAATGATACGTAACTGAGGATTAATTATCTGATGTCATTGAATTTATGTTTATTCTTGTCTGTAGAATGGCAGGGTCGTGCATGCACCCACAGAAATATTCTTCTGAAACAAGGAGCATTTTCATTTTTGTGAACTTTTGATAGAACCATGGAATAGTTTGGGTTGAAAGGGACCTTGAATATCATCTAGCTCCAACCTCCCTCCCAGGGACATGGACACCTTCCAATAGACCAGGTTGCTCCAAGCCCCATCCAGCCAGGCCTTGAGCTTTGCTTTCTTATAGTGGGAAAACCTGCTGCCTTTCATAATACTTGTGTGCCTTGGATGCTGAACACTTTAAACAAAGATATGAATAAGGCCACCCTTTCCCTTTCACTTTATCACAGCTACTAGCTAATGAACTTGTGGAATATAATTTAGATCAAGTCTTGACTGCAAATTTTAAAAATAAATGCTGAATTACTTTTAATATTTTAATCCTAGAAAGAAACTTGATTATTAGATTAAGTATCGAAAGTGGCATATGTATATGGTGTGCGTTTGGTTTGGATTTGGTTTAACAATGGTGCACAAGTAGCTCAATGACAAAGCTGGAAGTCTCCAAACAAACCTCCCCTGCTTATGGAGCTTGTTTTAGAAGGTGTTGACAACTTTATCATGTCCTAGGCTTACTTCTAAAGTAATTACAGTAAAAAATACTGTTTGTAAAGATTCAGTTCATCTGTTGTCTCAATTTTAGTTTGGAATAAAAGAAAGCAATGAAGTTCACTTCAAGTTCTACAGGTGGTTGATGTAAAAATGCTTTATGCATAAAACAACCTGCCATAAAGCATTGATGTGATGAGTAAAGAAGGAATGAAGGAATAGGTAATACAGGCGTGCTTTGCATGCCATTGCTTCTGTAGCCATTGTTTGCATTCCACTGGTGATTAAAAGTGCTGTTGTCAGGCTTGCAGACAAAGCAGCTGAGTTCTGTGGAGAGTAGGAAGCAAATTTTCCCATAAGGATTAATGTAGGAGTGCAGAAATGTTTGGAGGCTTAAGTACAGAGATTTAAATAGATAGGGGCAAGGAGATTGAAAACATGACTTAAAATTTTCAGTTGAAGTGTTTTTGTTACCTCTTTATGACACTGAAAACAATCGTTTGTAGTCTTCCTCTGCTTATTTTCTGGATTTCAGCTGATTTCTATGTTAATCTTGAATACATGATGGAAAAACAGGCTAAGGAATAAGTGTTTGGGCAAATCCAGCATTTGAGACCACTTAGAATGGTTACACATTGCAGGAAGCTAATTCCTCCTCCATTTGATACTGGTTATCTTGCGCAGGTGATACAAAATAATACATCAGCTCTTATGAAATAAATTGCTTTGATAGCAGTTTTCCAGATACTTAACTGTATGTTCTCAGGTGCCATCCTTCAGGGATAGTGGTTATGCTTAGATGTTCCTTGCCATACCTTCTGTCTGTTTCTTTTAAAAAAAATAGCAATGGTATCACTGAGTGTTATTGTTAGACCTTTAAGAACAGCAGAGGCTCCAGTGGGAATAAAAAGTAGGCAGAGTTCAACTTGCATATAGCATGGTGGCTTGCCTGGTGTATTTTAAATGTGCTTTTTCTCTATTTCTAATTTATTTTCATCCTTGATCTTAGTTGTAGCCCAGGCTTTAGTTTCAAGTCCTTCACACTAGTAAAATCAGAGCAGTGTATAACAATCTACTAAAGCTTGTGCATGTCCAGTGTAAGAACAATATTTGAGAAATGCCTTTCTAATGACAATTTTTCCCGAATTTGCATACCAATAATGTCTATGCTGCAAAGGATTCCTAAGTCCTATGGGATTTACAAGAGCAGCATATGCTCAGACAGTGCAGGAAAAAGTTAATTTGATCCAGGACTCTGATCCCAAACACACCCTAAATAACCAAATTTGTTTCTGCTGTTTGCTGCTGTACAATGTATTGATGAGACCATGTGAGTGAAGCAGAGAGATGGTTGCCATCTGTCTTGCCTGTCCCTTGCAGAAGCGGTTGTGTTGCTTAGCTGGATGGCCTGTTACAAGAGGCATGGCTGTGCATCACTGGCTGAAGGGGTTGGGAATGAGGAAACATTGCAGGTGACAGAGCTCCCTTTAAAGTACGGACAGCTTAATTAGTAAGGCCATAATGTGAGCTATGGAAGGCATATCATCAACAGTTAGCTTCTCAAGCCCCTACCAAAAGCAGAGGGGCTGTGCTGTGCTGCTTTTTGGTATTTCAGAGTCTTCTGAGATAGACCTGTCCGTATGAAGACTTTCCATGCTTCCAACTTTCCCTTTGAAGCTGTTAATCTTGGCTAGTGAGTGCCGGGCTGCCAATTTCTTCCATTATCTCAAAGTGCATCTGGCTGACCACACCCTTTCATTCATGCTGCGGTGCTGTGTGTGTTGATGTTCTAGAATGAGTCTGCAGATTTTAAATGCAGAAAATGGAGAAAATGGAGGAAGCATTAAGGATGATTTAACAGCGGAAGACTGTGGCTTTTTCTTTGCGCCGCCGGAACCTACAGGGAGACCTTCCATTCTTCGCATGTCCCAGAAAGAAAACTTGCCACCAAAAAGTGTGGGAAAAGCGATGAAGGTAAACTTTAGGTTTTGTATTATTTTTAATCTTTCTCCTAAGATCTTTGCTACTGAATGCATGTGCTATTTGGTGCTTGAAAAAATACTGTGCTCATGTTTTTCCTTTTTCTTTTCCCTCCACCCCTTTCTTAAAGGTAACCTTTCAAACTCCTCAAAGAGATCCTCACACTCGAAAAATCCTGAGTCCTGCTATGACAGACAAGCTTCAGACTGCTTTCGCACTTGATGATTGCCGTGAAGACATGGCAGATGATGTTTTATATGTACCCTCTGATGCTGAGTAAGTAGTGAATCCACTGCTGGCTGTGTTACCCGTGTGGGACACGCTCAAGTTAACTTTCCCTATTTTAAATGTCTATAGTTAAAATATAATGTTCTATTCTATAACAACATGTAAACTGTGCAAGAGGACCAAAATTAGTACTGACTGATGCATGAGCTTTTTGCAAAGATAAAACTTTCTTAAAAGTAATAACAGTTATTTTGATTATAATATTAATTATTGAACTTTATTTCTAACTCCTCTGTAACTGGTTTCATTGTGGTGACTTATGCTATGGATAAATAGCTGAAGAGATACTGTAAGAAACACTTTCGTAGTCTCTACCTGATGTAAGGTTTTTGTGTAAGAATACAACTGTTCTGAAGCTAAGCCTTAAAATATCTTATCTTGTATGTTAAGTACTGTTGTATCCTGAGGAGTAAAATCTAAAGAGATAAATCTGAAGGGTTAGCTCGAATTGACACCTTGAGTCAGGGAATACTAAGATTTTCTTTAATCTAGCAACACAAAGTGAATATAACATCAGTCACAACTATAAACAAGTTTATGTGCCTTTATAGTCTAGCAGCCTGAGTCTCAAAGTGGCTCATGGTAGCTGTTTGGAGAAGAGCATAAAATCTGTAATGTTTCAATTTGGGGGTGTCATGACAATATTAAGTACAAAATTTTATTGCTGACTATTATTAGCCCTCTTTTAAAGTAATATAGACATCTGACACTTGTAATTCCCACCAGCAAGAAGTTTCAGGTCTTAGTTTTGCCTTCTGTGAGCAAATACTTTTGTTTGTTTTTTAAGTACCCAATACTTTTATTTGATCCCTATTTTGTTGTTGGGAAGGGGAGAAAGGGAAAAAGGTGGCAACACTTAAATGTTCTTTAAGTGTGTAAATTTGCTTCAACTGTTTATTTCTGTGTACAGTCTAGTTCAGAAAACTATTTTTGAACTAAACACCACAATTAAATAATGTAATGGTGTTTATGCCCTAAACTCATTGCTTGCACAAATAAACAAAGATTTAGTACTTAGAAAGTTCAAGTGAGTTTGAAAGATCAGCACCAAATTGTTTTAGTTAGGGCATAATTGTATCAATGCACTGCTTGTACTGAACGTGTCCTGTCTAGTTTTTAAAATGTGAGGATTTGGTTGTAGCAAATAAAGTGGAAGGGCTCCGTGTTGCTGAACGGGGTCACTTTTGACTCCTCACAAGTGAGTGATGTTCTAAGCAGGTGTCTCGCTCCTGACTGGCATTTATTAGGTTAAACACTGAGAGAGAGTGGGAGGGACCTGAGTAGTCGCAGCCTGGGGCTGAGCTACTGCCGGGAAGAGGCGCTCAAACTGGGTGAGAAGGACTTCTTCAGCTCTTATCTCCCGCCTCTGCTTTCGAGTTTATCAAAGAGGAGTTTTTAGTGAGTGGCTCTTAATCATGTTCTGTTCTGCAGCAGATAAGGATGGCACATAGAAATAATAACTTTATGGAGGGATAAAACAATGGGAGGAAATCCTGTTTCAGGAAGTAATGGCTTAACTCTCTGTAGTCTGAGGCTAAGCTTTCAGAAGTTGTGTAGAGTTTGGGGAAATAAAGTGAAGAGCAGTAACTTGTAGAATAGTCAGCAATAGTGAGTGCACAAACTCTTTAACCTGTTTCTTTTGCTAGAAAATCTTATCTTTCTCTTACTGGAGAATTATTTTCTTGCCTATCACTTTTCTCTTCAGATCTGCTGTTGTACAGAATTTAGAATGCCTGAGGTGCATGTTCTCTTTTGGTATATAGGACCCCATAAATCAAATGCTTGTGCATGCTTTCAGAGGGGGAAGTATTTGCTAGAATGACCAGACAAAGTAATGACTAGTGTGGGAGAACCTGAATCATGACTTGGTTTGGTCCCAGACTTGAGTCTGTCATGACTCAGAGATGAATCTGCAGGAAGATGGTACCACAAGTTGTGCTTGTGTTTGGGCTGCTGCCTGTCAATAACTCCTCCTAAGCGATGTATGTTTCACAGCCTAGTGAAAGGGCAATGTCCAAATGCTGTGGTGAGTAGAGCAGTCTCCAGGGATAACTGGCATAAGGTAGCAAGGCTATGTAGAACAGGTGGCTTAAGAACACTGACTAACTTCAAAGGTTGGTCTCCCTATGCTTTGTGTGTGCCAGAGCTCTTAAGTCTTGGCTGTTTAGGTGACAACTGAATTCTTGCTGTGATATTTTGCTATCAGCTGTGTTATTGCAAAAAAAAAAAAATCAGATTACTCTAAGCATGCAAAGCTACTTGTGCAAATCTTTCTAAAGACAATTTCAAACCATGCCTGCGAGGTAACTATGGCACATGTAATCTTTTTTCTTTTTTTTTTTTTTTAAATGCAGCACATGTCAACAAAAGACTGAAGCTGAAACAAACAATACACAAATGCCAGAGAAGGTCAGCGTGGCTCCTTACCCAGACGATGAGATGCCAGTGAGGAGTCGAGGTTCTTACAATCTTGATTTTGATAACTTAAATGACATCAATCCTTTTCAAAGTTCAGTACAGTTGCCTCATTCTCCTGGAAATCTGCAGAAGTCTCCTGTAAAAGTATCCAGCAGCCCTGAGAAAACTCTTAAAAAAAGTAATGATTCTCTTCTGTGGGAAGATGCAGCTCCTTTTGCTTCAACCACAGCAAGTACAGACTGTTTAAGTGAAGAGAAGACTCTCATCTCTGAAAAAGAGCCTGCACTGAGCGAGCTGGAGTCTAACAAATCCAAACTGTCCCCTAAGCAAGTAATTGGTGACTCTGAGCAGGGTGTGAAGTCGACTTCCACAGATGCAAGCCAAACTGATAATTCAGTGGCATTAGCAGAGGCACCTACACCTCCTGTACAGTCACCTGGCAACTTAGCTCCCAGTAGTTCTGATGTAACTAACTCTTTTAAAGCTGGGGAATCAAAGCTTCAGAACGTTTCAGTAGCAGAAAAAGCCTCTGCTGAAGAGTCAAAGCCTGATGAAGAGCTGGGTGTCTCCAAAGGGAAACCTGCAGAAAAGCCTGATGTCACCAAGGCTGGACCAGTAAAACTGGAGTTTGACTTTGATAATACCACTGCGAGAAAACCACCTCCTAAGAAGCTAGGTAAAAGAACTGGAATTAAGCCACCTTCCAAAAAAATTCCTATTACCAAAACAAAACCCGAGAATACTGAAGTGCAAAATAAGAGTAATGTGGAAGATGACATCCCTCTTCCTAAAGCATCTTACAAGTTTGACTGGGACAAACTTGATGATCCAGACTTCAATCCATTTGGAGGAGGCTCTAAAATTTCCACCTCACCTAAGTGTTCTAAACCCAGCCCTCAGAAAGCTCACCTGCCAGAGGACCAAGATAGTGCCTCACCTAGAAGGGAACCTCTTCCAGTGGAGCAAGATAACAGTCCAAGTACCTGTGAAACTCTTGAGAAAGAAGAGCCCAAAAATCTGTAAGTAAATGTGTAGCTGAATGCAGAAGCACCTTGAGTTCATGTGAGGAAAGTTAGATAGTATCTCAAACTAGTCTGTTCCTACTTCTTTGACTGCCTCCCTCCAACGTTTGTAGTCTGTTGTTGTAATCTTTAAAACAATTATGTTGCAACAACAAGGATCTCAATTGGGGAAACCTCTGAGATGGCTAGCTCTAGGCAGAAGGTATTCTTAAATCTGGGAGAATGGGAGGGAACAGGCTTTGATAGAAAGAGCGTTGTTCAAGTGGTATTTTCCCCACTCCTCCAGGATTAAAGTGTGGAGAATCAGGTGACTGCTACTGTCTTTAAATAAAACAGGGAAGTAGGCAGCTGTGTTGCACATGGTGCAGCATGGGAAGGGACCAGGCAATTTTGTTCTCTGCTGAGCTCTGAGGTGCTGTTTATTTCCTACATGTCTTGGTATCTAAATGCTGTCTCCAATAAAAATACCTGTTTCTGAAGCTGCTTTTTATTTTTTTTGGCACCACTCGTTTTTATTTGAGAATGGAATATGTTGTTACCTTTCCTAGAAAGTCTAGTTATTACAATGTCAATGTTACTATAGACAGTCAGGTGCTTGCCAGAACTAGACTGGCACAAGTTGTTCATTTGACAGAAGTGTTTGCACTCTTGCTCCCTGTGTAACATGATCTGTTACTGTTTACCAAGGTGAAAAGTTTACTTACTGCTGGCAGCACAAGTGGAGTATTGGACTTCTCTAATGAAGTTCACACCAATAATCAAAGCATTGCCTCAGAAAGAAACAAGAGCTGCTTGTAATTCTGTTCTTACTTAACCAAAAAGCCTATCTTTAATTTGAAAAAAGTAAAGAGCCTAACAAATGGAAAGAAGAGAACAGTGTTAAGTGAGTAGAAATAAGTGATGCTTCTGTGACTTTCTGCTTCCCAGACAACACTGCTTCTGATGGAGGGAGAGCTTTTTGTCACATAAGTTGTCACCAGGCGAGATAGTAAATTTACATCCCCACCCTCTGTAAAGCTTCCTGTGCTGTGGCAGTAGAATCTTTCAAAGAAGCTACCTTGGTTCAGTTCATCTGGTAATATAGAATTCAAACTGTGTGACNAAAATTAAAACTTTGTGACTTAAATTCTCTTTTTTTTTTTTTTTTTTTTTTGTTTTGCTTTGCTTTGTTTTGTTTTTCTTTAGGGGAATTGTTGAGCAGAGTGTGGCAAAAGATATGGCAGAAGCTCAAGGGGAGAAGCCAGGAGTTCAAGCAGAAGCTGAATTTCCAGGAAAGAGAGAAGTGGTAAGGTATAGGAAAGATAGCCAGTTCTTACCAAGTTGTTCCATGAAGCAGAGTTCTCTGACTTAATGACTTAATCTTGTGAAACCTATTTTTGATATTTTGTCTAAGAATTAGTGGGTTTATGAATCCTCAGCAGCTTTAGAATGAATGTCAGCTGTGCAGACCTGTATTTTGAAGGTAACATCAGAGACAGCCAAATTGGTACCTTGGCATTTAGTATCTTTTTTGATCAGCAGTTGCATATAGGGACAAACATAAGGGTGTGGACTCTAAAAAAGTGGCTCCTGTATAATGTGAGCTGTTCTCAGTGTTGGTAGTTTAATTTCTATGTCTGTGAATTCTTATTTTATTATGTTGGCTGCCCAGTTAGTTTATGACAAACCAAATTGATCATTAAAATTATTTTCATTGCGTTTTAAAATAATTATTTTAACAATTAAAAGGATTTTTGTTTTTCAGGAGCAGCAAGTGAGCCCATCTAAAATGTCTCCAGCTAATGTTGCGCCCTCTCAAGATAATTCGGTTTCCATTGACAGTGGAAAAAAGTCAATGTCTGCAGAAGAAATTAAACCTAGTTCCCCCAGAATTGAAGTAACAGCAGATGAAACAGCTAATGCTGAACCTGAAGAGCTCTTCAGACCATCATCAGAAGGTTAGGGCATTTCTTTTAAACGGACTGAAGATGTATTGTTACAACAATGTGCGTGTATATATTGTTCTATTTAAATTTTATCATGGATTCTAGGTTCTTTCTCTCATTCTGCCCTTTTGAAAGGACTCCAGAACGCAGAATGACTTAGCAGTGCTGGGAAATGTACCTAAGCCTATTTCTAACTTTCTCTGGTTTAAGCTAAGTTCAAAAAGCTGGTTATTAGAATTCAGCTGCCTGAGAGGATGAAATTTAGGCTGGTACAGAAACTCTCTTTTTAGAGTTTCAGTGGTGGTTTCTGTGCTAAAAAATTGCTCCCTTAGAAAGATTAAAGATTTTGTAAGTTAAGAGCTCTAGAGCTATACAGCTGTGTGTATTTGTGAGTCTTGCAGATTACTGCAGGCCTTAGCACTACTGGTTTCATATTGCAGTGGAAATGATCTTCCTGACAAGCATGTTTGTCTTGAGAGCTTCCTACATAGCTGTGACTTAACCACTTGGAAGGATCATTCCTGGTGGGAGCATTGTGTGGAAGGACAGGCAAATGGTTTGTCTGTAGTGCAGTCTGACACTTACCTTCGTACTTGAGAGAAATCGCTATATCTGAGCTGTGTGCTAATTTTAATGATGAAATTGACAATCTTGGTCCTTCATGGGGCATTGTACACAACAGAATATCTGAGTGTGCTTGTCACTTTAACCATAGAACAACAGAAGTTCTTCAGCTGTGTTAAATCCTACCTATTCTTACAAGTATTTGGAAACAAATGGGAGTTGTAAGTTTGCTTAGCATAGAAATCTTTGTTTTTTCAGGTCTAGATAGAAAGACGATATTTTGAACTAATGAAGAGCTAGAAGTCATGAGGATGAGAGGAGGGCTTTATTTGCTCTATACACATCTGTTTGTTTCTGTCTTTGGTAGGACAATTTGACAATAGTGTGTCTTCATTGTGTTGTTTTCTCCTTTTCCAGTTTTAGGAATGGGCATAGACTATCTGGAACAGTTTGGGTCTTCATCAGTAAGTATGACATTAAATATTTTGTTTGCATATTTGGCAGTGTGGAGAGGAAAGGAAAGATGAAACTGTCAAGCCTTAAATGTTTTCATGAATTAACTTCACCTTGAATTGTCCACAGAAATTGTCACCTATTCCAAAGGAATATGATGACAAGGCTGGGTAGGGGGTGATGGTGCAAGGAAATGTAGTTGTAGCAATTCAACTAAAAATCGAAGGTCTCTGGCTGTCAGTGTGCAAAGGTGCTATTTTTCTCTAATAGCTGTAAAACTGAGGTGAATGATGTTTCACTTCTGGCCAAAACTGCCAGAACATGATGCTTTGAAAGTGCAGGGTCATTGTTTAAAAAAGATTTTTTTCTAATCTCTTTTGCTTTGACTGGTGTCAGGAAATCTGTCTCTAAATTTGGCTTGTCATGTTTTAATCAGTTCAGCTTAGTTATTCTTCTCCTTGGGTCTAGAATAAGAGTATCTCTGAACAGTGAATGCACTGAATGAAATTGTTTTGATTGTGTTTGTTCTTATTACTGTATGAGCAAAGACACTGCTTTTTCAGCTTACAATACTATCCTTCCCTCTGTGTCTTCTGCTGGTTTGGAATAGTTCATTAATGATTGCTCTTTTGAGTCAGTCTGTGAGCAGACTGAGTTCCCTTGATATTACATAAGGACTTAAGCATGTGGGCACGAAGTTCTCTTATGTAATTTTCCTTCTGAGAACAATACTCTGGCCACTGAAGAATAGGCTCACCCACTGTCCAGAGGATTATTTGTGTGTGGGTGGGATGTGTGTTGCGCTCTGAAGCAGCAGATCTGCCAGTTTATGCCTCTTTCCCTTCAGTTCAAAGAATCAGCCTTGAGAAAACAGTCACTGTATTTGAAGTTTGACCCGCTGTTGAGGGACAGTCCAAGAAGACCAGTTTGTGGTACTATTGAATCAAGTGAGAGTATCATGACAGCTCCACTTCAGCCTGGGTGGGTATTGACTTAGTACATAAAACTGGAGTTGTTTAGCTTGGAAAAGACCTTTCAGATTGTCAAGTCCAACAGTTAACCCAGCGCTGGGGAGTCCATCACTAAACTATGTCCCCAGGTGCCACATCTACACATCTTTTAAATACCTTCATGTTTGCTGACTCTACCACTTCGCTGGGCAGCCTGTTCCAATGCTTGACCACCCTTTCAGTGGAGAAATTTCCCCTAATATCCAATCTGAACCTCTCCTGGTGCAATTTGAGGCTGTTTCATCCAGTCTTGTTCCTTGGGAGAAGAGAACAACTTCTACCTCCCTACAACCCCCTGTCAGTTGTAGAGAGTGAGAAGGTCCCCTCTGAGCCTCCTTTCCTCCAGGCTGAGCCCCCTCAGTTGCCCCTCATCAGACTTGTGCTCCAGACCCTTGCCGAGCTCTGTGCCCCTCTCTGGACATGCTCCAGCACCTCAATGTCCTTCTTACAGTGAGAGGCCCAAAACTGAACACAGGATTTGAGGTGTGGCCTCACCAGTGCTGAGTACAGGGAGACAGTCACTGCCCTGGCCCTGCTGGACACACTATTGCTGGTACAAGAGCTTTGCCAAGAAAGGCAGCGCTTGAATTTAATGGTGTATGTTTGTTCATTTTTAGTCCTGTTGCTGATTTAAGTAAATTGCTTGAGGAAGCTGGAAAGCCTCTAGTGAGCCTTCAAAGTGAAGAAAAACCAAGCGGACTAGATCTTCTGGGGACATTTACAACTTCTGTAAGGGTGTCTAGAATGCTATCAGGTTTCACATTGATAGTTTGGGAAGGAGATAGCCTAGGTTCTGGACTTAAGACTTAGAGATAGTTTAGGGATTGCAGAATATGATAAATGTTTGTTTAAACTGCTGTTTTAAACAGGTTAGATACTCATTTATAGTTGAACTTTCTGATGAACATTTTCTTAAGTATTACAAGTATTTTTGTGGAAACTGATGCTATTGCACATGGTCCAAGACAATTTGAGCTGTTTTTAAGAATGCTGTAGTTGAGCAATCTTTTTTTATTCAAGTCAAGCCACAGAAGACAAGCTTTGTATTGTAATTGCATTAGTGGGATGAAAAGCACTTTGGTTAAACCGGATGGTGTTAAAGCTATGGTTTATAGTTTGAACAGCCTTTTATGAACAGATCTGCACACAGCAGCTCATCCTGATACGGTCTTTTTTACTTGTAGGGAAACTGCATGGTGTCTGCTTTTTCTGATAGCTGTGATTGGTAGATAGCAGTTCTGGTTCTACCTTGTAGATATTTCGTAGAGCTATGTGGTCAAAGTAAGAAAGTTTGATGGTAACAAACTTTTGGAGGCATCTTGTGTATTTAAGTGAGATGTGTTGACTTGGTATTGAATAATGTGCATACAGATACTCAATGACATGATAATAGGAATCTGTTGAAACTTTGAATTTATCTTTTCTTTACAGGATACTGGTCCTCTAATTCCAGACTCTCTGAGTAGTGATGTTCCTCCAGTCCCTTTTGCTTCTTCTACAAACACTGCAGTGGATGCTATTATAGATGTGCTAAAATATAGCCAAAAAGACATGGATGCAGCTGTTGAGCTGGTTAAGAGAGAGGTATGGTGGTGCTTCCAAAGCAGAACTTGGCATAGCCTTGGAAGGTCCTTTTGTTTAGGTTATCTGGGATAAATCTCTACTTGGCAGGTTTTTTTCATCATACTTCACATAAGTGTCTCATTCTGAAAAGCTTGCTGTGGACTTGGTGGGTGCTGTAGGTATAGAACTCCTCAGAGCTAACACTTAAAGGAATAGGATAAACTTCATGGTCAGTCAGGTTCTGCCTTAGATCTGGTCACTATTAAAAGGCACACATTATCAAATGGGATAGTTAGGCTTAATATCAGTGATCTGGATACTTCTAATTCAACAGGCAGGAAATACATTTTCATACTAATGGAAGAGTGTGACTTCTTATGTAATTTCCCTAAAACAAGATAAAACTATAGTGCCAACTCAGTGCTAGGATCAATTCTTTTCTTGAGGGATGTGAATGCACAGCAGTATGTCCAGCTAATAAAGTGAAGGTGAGATCTGGGGCTCACTCCAGAGGAGAAAGACATTAGTGAAGGAGGGAAGAAGTAGTTGGTAAGGCTTTTAAGCCTGTTCTGTAATTACAGAAATTGCCTTTAAAAGCCCATCTTCTGACTGATTGAAGGTTTAGATATCCACTCAATTCAAAAACTTTAGTACTTGATTCATTATGGCTTCTGAGGTATGCAACTTCACAAACACTAAATAATATGAGAGGAGTATGTAAGCATAAATGTCCTTAAAGCTAATTGTATCACTTCAGTAAAAAATGGAGCTTTCAAAATTCCCTAGCCCTGTACTGCAGGCAGTGTCACTGGGGACACCAAAGAAAGATGACTTATGATTATTTGCTGCTTAAGTTAGTCTTTCGTTTTAGAGTACAGAGACAGTGACTTTTCTAGGAGTAGCTTTTACTTTGTCATTTAGGAGGTGACTTTCACCCAGCATGTTGTCTAGTACAGGAAAACAGATGTGGCTTTGACAGGGGACATCTCATAGTGCGTTGATCTAAAACTAAGGATCTATATAACAGCAGGGGGTAAAGCTTGTGGTATCTTAAAAGTGCTGCTCTACTTTCATGTTTAAAAGAACTATCTTAAACCTGCAAACACCATTATAGTTGTGACTGGATGACTCCAGCTGTGTTGCTTGAATAAAAAGGCTTGGATTTTAAGTGTTAACCTGAAAGGAAGACAGACTAGTCTTCAATTTTATTTTTTCCCTCTCAAACAGCTCAAGAGTAGGAGGAAAGGGAAAACCTGTTTTCCTTATGAGCAGATACAGCACTTATGAAAGCTTGCTTTTTAGGGGGGTCTACTGAGCCCTTTCTGAGTTTGCAAGTGCAAGTTTCTAACTTGTTTCCGTTTTCACATACTTTTGCTTTTGTAACACTTTTTTTCTAGCTTAGCTATCACTACTTCTCTTTATAGTTTGTGCATTGTTTTTTCACCAGTGTCTTGATTCATCTCGTCTGAAATATTGCAATATGTTTAAAATGAGTTTACTCTAAAATAAATACTGAAAAATCAGCATACTACAGTTTACTTTGCAGTTTTGGGACAAGATTAGCAGTAATCATGTGCTTTTACTTTCTTTTTTTTTTTTTTTTTTAATTCCAGGTTATTTTATGTATTTTGGGCCTGTTGTCTTTGAAGGCCTCCCACACTGCAGTCAGTTCTGTGTTACAGTTCTTAAATGTAACTTTGTCCCGAGGTCTCTGTTACGAAGTTTGCACAAAGTGTTTAGCAAAGAGTTTTTGTGCTGCTTAATTCTGTTACTGTGAGCTCTGCTTTAGTTCAGCTGATGTGAAATAGGTATGATTATTCTCAGACTATTGAGGCATCTTTTTATCCTCCTCCTTCCAGGTTCACTTATTTAGTGTTGAATATAAATTACTTCAAACAGCAATTTGATCTTGAATAGGCTTCTGGTATTTGTTCTCTCATGTGTTAAGATTAGCAGGTTTGTGAAGTGCTTTTTTTTTTTTTTTTTTTTTTTTNTTTTTTTTTTTTTTTTTGTCTGCCTTATAAGTAAGAGGGAAATATGTGTCACTTGAGAGAATGTTCCTTGGCCCATTGTGTTCTCTCAGAAGTTATAATGAACTACAGAAACACCGAGTAAGAGAAGCCAAGAGGTTACTTGGCTGAGTTGGCTCTGATCTTGCCCCTTGAAGAGATACTGGTAATGTTCTGGGAGTCATATATGCAAAATCTATGTATTACTCTAAATCTTTTTTAAGTCAAGTTTGTAATGAAACCATTTTGATTCTGTTAAGCTATTAGAACTTATTTCTTGCTCTATATTAAAAGTATACTAAAGTTGCCCTTCAGACTGATTTTAGTATCAAATCTTTTACCTCTTTTTGTGCAAAAAGTAAAAGTTTACCTTTTCACTCTCAAAGGTTCAAGAGAAAGAGCTGGAGATTCAGGAATGGAATAAGAAGTATAATAAGCTTCATATGGAATACAAGGAAATGGGGTATGAATCTGTCCTGACTTTTATATCGGCTTATTTACTCCAGATACTTTTTCTAACTTATGTTCAACTTTTCTTTCTCATGGTTTTTAGAAAAATAGTTGCTGAATTTGAACAGACAATAACACAAATTATGGGTAAGTTCCATATTTACACTTTGAGTGCCTTGGGGGGCTGGGGCATGTTTAGCCTGAAGTTACTACATGAGGTAGTACTCTTTCATCTCTGACATTAGTATTTCAAGTTCTTCCAGGATTGGTGTAAGGTTTAAGACAAAGTAGACTGACAACTTTATGCATATTCATACAGACATGGTGTCACTTGGTAGGTAACAATGACTTTTTGATTCAGGCATGAACACAACATTTTCTTATTCTTCACTGGAGTGTGAGCTGTTGGTTTATTAAAACTGGCAGATCTAGTTGTCAGCACTTTGTATTTAATTGTTTATTGTCTGATATCATTTAAATTGTGAGGTGTCACTAGAAGTTCTTGTTGGACAGATCTGGCCTTTTGCTTTAGTCAGATTTGTGGCTTGAAAACTAGGAAAGACATACTGTGAAACTCTTGTTGTATAGGTACACTTTGTTAGCTCAAAGCTGAATAGGCACATCTGTGCCAGCTCTTTTGTGCTTCTCTAAGGCTATGGGAAACACAGCTCGGGTGTGCTAACACAAACCTGTCCTGAAAGTCTGCTATGCTAGTCTGACTTGTTAGCCCAGTCTCCTCCTGATCTCCCAGCTGTTGTGTATGTTTAACGAAAAAAGTTTTTTGATTCCTTGCTTTTATCACAACATTCGGTAAACTAAACTGGGGTGGAATATTTTGACTACAGTGCAGGTGAAAAAATGCTCGTGTTTAATGGCCTTAAGTTTGGTGTGAGGTAGTATGTAATAAATAGGGACAAAGATTCCTTGAAAGCAAGACAGAAATGGTGTCTTTCAGTGAGTGGCTATGTTATAAACCCTTTGTAAGAGGAAGAATTGAAGGTTTGGGGGTTATCTCTACTATGGAACTAGTTTTATTCTGAAGCAATAACTGTCCACTTTCTCTAGAGGATGCTCAGAAGCAGAAGGAAGCCTCAAGGAAAGACATACAGAGGCTGATGGAAGAGAAGCAGCAAGCCATTTCAGATCTGAACTCTATGGAGAAGTCTTTCTCTGAACTCTTCAAACGACTTGAAAAACAGAAAGATGCATTAGAAGGTTACCACAGAGTAAGATGATTTAATGCAAATAATGTCCATCCAAGATAAATAAGATTTAGTGGAGAGGAAATGGTGAGATTTCCAGAGCAGCCATTAATTAGGTAGTATAGGGACTACCTGTAAAACCAGATGCTAAGTTCTTTATTTAAAGATCATAAAAAAACCTACTAATTTGTTGTATTTAGCAACTGACTTGAAATAAGATAATGATAACTATTAGAAGGCAAAGTTTCTTCAGAAGTGAGCTGTTTTTTGCTGCAACATGTTTCTTTTTTGTTAATCATAGAGATACTCTCATGTAGCAACTGCTGCATAAGAGCAGCTTGTTTCCCCTACATCATACTGAATGGATGTTGAAGAGTATTTGCAATTACAAATCAGAATAACAGTTTGAATCCTCTTTACTAAGATGCTTGTGGGGTTTTTCTAAAGCTAAAGTCAAGCCTTCATTCTGCAGCCTCTTCAGAGGCTGGAAGAAAGAAGCTAATGAGTATAAGCTATGGTTTCTTACTGCATTAAATGCATAAAAATTGATCCAGTTAGTGCTTTAAAAAGTGCCTTCATATTTTTTTCGTTGTTATCCTTTAATGTCCCTGTTTACTAAAACTTATAAACTAGCCTGTTGAAAGTTTCGTGGTAGTCTAGGTTTGAGAAACAGGCATAGTGTCTGTTACAACTTTAGCTTTTTTGCTGAGGAGGTGTCAGGCTTCCTTTACCTTGTGTGTCCTCCATCTCCACTCTAAATTCAGAAGCCTTTTCCTTAGCACAGAGATAAAAATCACTTGGAAACACAGTTCCTATATTCAAGACCTGCAATTAGTAAAGTCTTAGCACTTGTTTCAAACAGTTCCGACTTCCTACAATTTGCTAATAAAATATGTTTATAGTATGACTACCAAGGTAATTTTCCTGCTGTTAGTGCTGGATTCATTTACATCAGGGCCCAAAGCCTGAATCTTTCCATGGGTTCTTTGAAGAAGTTGGATTTCTTGCTATTCTTGGGACAACTGCAACTTAATACAAACCTGATTTAAAAAAAAAGGCAAAACAAACAAAACCAATCAGTGACTGTAGTTTTAGTGACTCTCTTTACTAGAGTTTGCTACTAAGTAGTGTGTTGGGGGAAATATGGTGAGTAAATGTTTGCAAAGTTAAGACAGTTGAAAGGAGGCAGTTTAGTCCGTATAGGCCTGTGGGACTTCACAGTTGTTCCTCTTACTCCAGTGAGCAAATACTGCCACTTAAAAGTATAGTCAAATTTGTCAAGTGGAGAGACTCTTCCAGCTACTAGCATAAAAGGCTAACTAAACATCTTTGGTTTTGGGACAGAATGAAGAAGTTCTGAAGAAATGTGCAGAAGATTACTTGGCTAGAATTAAAAAAGAGGAGCAGAGATACCAGGCACTCAAAGCACATGCTGAAGAAAAGCTGCAGCAGTAAGTACCATGTCATGTAAGAAGGAGTGAAATATATAGCTTTCACAGTTGCTGCAGAATGTAGTTCAGTAGTGCCAAAACTTGGCTTAAACATGTTTCATTTGGTGACTAATCCAAAGTACAAGCATCTAGTATGATTCTGTGAAAAGTTTTGCTGTGCTGTCTGAAGGGATGTAAACCCCATCTTGCACCTGTTTCAGAGCTAATGAGGAAATTGCTCAGGTTCGCAGCAAAGCAAAATCAGAGACTGCAGCACTTCAAGCCACTCTGCGCAAAGAACAGATGAGGATCCAGTCTTTAGAGAGGAGCCTTGAACAAAAGGTCAGTCACAGTGCTGTGGGTGAGTCTCTTCACTAGTTGCCTTAGACTAGGTCAACAACTCCTTTGCTAGAGGAGGGCTAGAAGGAGCCTTGCTAACTGTGCTGGTTTTGGTGGCTGCTGTCATGGCAGGCTTTGGGAATTAGGCATTGAGACCTAAGACACAAGTGTGTCATGTCAGAACTTGTCTGTATGTTTAGATTTTTTTGGAGCACCAGGTTTATTCCCAGCCCAGTCTGGGCTACTGTCAGGAGGTTCCCTGAACTACTGAAGGAGGTGGTGATTAACAGTTACACATGATGCAGAGCAGAATCTGGGAATAAATTTTGAATACCTGTCTGGCTCAGCTTGTTCATTAACATGACTTGTAAGCTGGTAGCACTAATATATATAACTGTATGTGACTCAAGTTTTCAATATTGTTCAGGCCATTAATCCTTGTACTTTATATTGTTTCATACTGTGTAGGTAAAGTCTTAGAATGTTTTGTAAAGGCCCATCAGTTTCCTTTGTTCCTTATTCCTTCAAAGGAATAAGCCTTTTGAGGATTAAAAGTCACTGCTGGAGATGCATGCTGTTAATTTTACTGCATCATTGTTGTCTCTGCCAGCACTGAAGACTCAAAAATGGATAATGCTGACAGATTCCTATTATGGAAAAAACCCCATATTTGTGAGTCTTTAGTCTTAGGGCTAAAGTTTGCCTCGCTGAGGAAACAGTAGGCCTGTAACTGGAGAGATGAGAGAAGCCATTTAACACAGGGCTAGGTTTGGTCTTGTCATAAATACAGTAACACTTTAAGAATTCTTATTAAAATGGCTTAACCATTACATAAGGAATTCTACAAACTGGAAATTGTCATATGTCAGTAAAAGTATTGAGGAATCATTTTACAGAGTCTGTCTTGTGAAGATTAAAATCTAAACTGTCCCTGTCTTGAATTTTGGTGTACCTAACAAACACTTTGAGTCCCAAAAGTCTTGTTTCCCTGGATCAGTTTGTCTCCAAGTATTATGGGAATGTCTGGGGAAGAAGTTGGAACAGTATAGTGGATTCTGGCTCATTTCCTGAGGCTCCTAAGGATGCCATGTGACCTTTGGCATAGTAGACTGTCCTTTACATTAAATTTGCATTAGTCACTATCATGTAAATGGACTTTCTATTCCGTGTATGGGTGACCAGGACTTGTTGCAACTCACAAGGTTGTAGCATAGTTTGGACATACCTGAAACTCATTTCTTTCTTTCTTTCTTCCACAGACTAAAGAAAATGATGAATTAACAAAAATCTGTGATGATTTGATCTTGAAGATGGAAAAAAATTGATATCTTAACTGTCTTGTAAATATGTTTAGTTTCTCTGACTTTCTGTCTTGTGTGTTCACTCACTTTTTTTATGTATGTTGGGAAAAAATAAAATTCTTGATTCACACTTCTTTCTTGTGATTGGCTGTATCTTTTGTAGGAAATATGTATTAAGTTCAATTGCTGCTTCCAGTAAGTAACAATGTCTTTTATAACATTTTCACATGTTGCTCGAAGGAAAACCTTTTAATCAGTGTACCTTCAGTCTGTTCCCTGTGTAAGAACTTCAAAGTTCTATTCTCATGACCTGGCTGTGCTGGGGGGGTTGCCATGGGCCATGTCTCTATTTTGCATTTCCTGTTCTCTCACTTAAACCAAGGCATTCCAGAGTTACAAGACAGAAATAAAACTGAACTGGCACAAAACCTATGAAGTATTTAGTAATGTAAAAAGATTTGGAACTTTGGTTTGTGGATTTCAGGGGTTTTTTATTATTAAGAGGAGCTGGAGTGATTTTGTTTTTGCAGATAAGCTAAGCAGAAATTTTAATGGCAGGACTGATTGCTGCTCTCTCTCTCTAGGGTTTTCTGTGTTATTAGTCTGTCTGACACTGCTGAATTTAAAATCTCCAGTCAATCTCCCTGGCCCTGCCTGTAATGGAAAGCCTTGAGAGCTGTGGGCTGCAAGTCACAGGTTATAATGAAGTCAGCCCTAGGCAATAGCAGACATCTTGGATAAACTGTTATTAGCCAAAAACATCAGCAGGATTGTCTCGGTGCAAGCTACAACTTTTGATTTCTAAAATTACTTGGGAGGTTATTCCCTCACTTCCCTGACTAGTAGATGCATCTTCCTCAGAAGAACTGTTGCTGCTGAGTGTGCTGAGCTGCACTTGGAGCCCTTCCCTTAAATTAGGGTAGGCTGCCAGGGCACGTGGAAAAATGAGTAGCAGTGCCTCAGAGTCTGGAGTCAACTCCTCTGAGGCAGCTACTTCTCAGTGTAGGTATCAGGAACACCCTATAGATCAATGCTAGTTAATTAACATGCTTCAGGTTTGTGATTTATGGGGTTTTCTTAGTGCAGAAATCACAAATGGGAGAGGGTGACAGCAGTGGCAGTGATATTAAATGCCTGGCTCTTGTAGAAGTTGTGCTGTCTTTTTTAACCTAGGAAAGCGGCAAATGGAAGAGGAGGAAAAAATAGCCATAAAACAGTGTACAAAACCGAAGTTCACTAACCCCTGCCTCAACTGCAGATTATAGGAATTGCTTCAGACTGCCTTGAGATGTTTCTTTGTAAATAGACAACAATACTCATGAGAAGTCTTGTACTTGGTCCACTTTGTGGGATGTCATAATTATGGAAACTGATTTTTTACTAAATTTGTAATAGAATGGTTTGGAAGGGACCTTTAAAGATATTCTATCCCTGGCCCTGGGCACGGACACCTTCCATGAGAGCAGGTTGCTCAGAGCCCCATCTGACCGGGCCTTGAACACTTCCAGGGTGGGGCATCCACAAATTCTCTGGGCAGCACAAGAGGCTGGCACCAAAGTTACTGCTACTATTAGGGTACAATTAGGCAAGGTTCAGCATTCAGCCCCAGAGTCCAGACTGTGCTTTGCTCCCTGGTGTTGGGTCATCCCTGTGGTGTGGTAAGCCAGACTGCTCTGGGGGAAAGGGCAGTGACTGGTTGAAGCTGCCGTTTTATAATGGATCATTGTGTTGTGCAGGTTCACTTTGTACATTGTGCGTAAAAGGAGGGGTAGCAAAGGGCAGAGCGTTTCAGGGATGAAGGTACGTTCATTAGGGATAAGCCTGCAATCCTAAATATTTCCACAAGATGTAGCTGCTGCTCTTTGAAATATGAGGTGTTCTGAGTGGTGCTTCAGCACATTGCAGAGCTGGAGGTTGTCCTCTAGTTGTGCTTAATGCCAATAAGACAAGTGTTTTTATGGATTTCTGCTGGAAAGGATAAAGAGCTGCACAGTGACGTATGATAAATAATAAACTGTAAATAGTGATCGATGCTGTCTGGAGTTTTGTGCTAGAGGTCTCAAAGTATTATACAACCTGTGTGCACCTTTAGGAAACTGCTGCATCAGGGAGCACTGGGCTCTTCCTTGTGTCTTCCTGTATTCTCTCAGGGTAAAAGAGCTTTCTACTATTCCTTCTGGCTTTCTGTTGTTTATGCAGAATATCTCTAGTCCAGAATATCTCTGGTCTAGTTTGCTGGACGAAGTGAGAGACTTCCAACCTATTTTGTTCTGGTTCTTGTATATAGCAGCTGTACAGACACCACCATCCCCGGTGTGTTGATGGAGGTAATACAGAAGGCCAGTAGAGACCAGCATACCTACGTACAGGTGCTATGGTTGTGTTGGTGCCTGGCAATTCTTGTCTGATGTCAAAAGTTTCATTAAGAATTATACCTTGTGAGGCCAGTTACTGCCTGTTGATATTAAATACTGGAAATTGTACTTCAGTGTAACATGGAAAGACAGCACACCACATTCCTATTGTAATCTGTGACCCCTGCCTGGGAAATCTGCCCAGGGCTCTCCTGTTTGCTGCTTGTGTCAGTACCTACCAGAAGACTGACAGTACATGGAAATGAATACTTGAATGCATATGGCTATAAAATGCCAGGGAAGCAAGCAGGATGAGTGAGCAGCTTTTGTATGCTTGAGTCCCTGAGGCTTAGCTTCAAGGCATTGCCTTGGATAACTATTTTCCTTGCCAAAGGCTGAGGACAGGGAAGGGCTCTGCATTTTAAACTGCTCAGAAAGGATGAGCTTGCTTTCTCTGCAGGTGCAATACATACCTCCAACTTAACACTCACACCAGGTCTTGTAACAATTTAGTATTTTGTACTTCCTACGTGAAAAGGGTTGTTAAATGTTACTTTTGTTATTTAAAGAATTATTGCTATCCTTCTAATGCTGGACAGCCCTCTTCAGAAGAATTCACATTTACAATATGCAATGGAGGTGCCAAAAAACATATTAATCAATTTGTGTGAACTGTCGTGTGAAAAATACACGTCTGTTTCAGTAGGATTAGTTAGTGTTTGCTTACTAAGATAAGAATTAAGCTGTATTGGTTTTTGCCTTCTTGCCATTTGCTTACTGATGTGAACTGCCTGTTCTGTAAGCAGGTTATAGGAGGGAAAAGTGATACTGCTTGATGCCTCTGCTCACTCAGTTTTATTTGTTATTTACATGAAAAATTGTCAGGTGCTGTACAAACAGGATGACAGTTCCTGCTCCAGACAGCCTGTTTCCAGTTGAAGTACACGGGAGGGTGTATTTTATCTCAGAGCTCATTAAGTGGATCAAAGGTACTGAACCTTCTTCCCAGCCATTTCCACTCTTGTTCCACCAAAACTAGTTTTCAGCAGAACATTCATCATGGTCCAAGCACAGACTTTAGTCTCTTGCACAGTTAAAGGCTGCTGTTCAGAAATTGTGGCTTAAACCTCTTTGGAGACGAGGAATCTCTCCAGATTGATTCTAGAATCAGTGGGTTGTACTCAGGCCAATTTTCTAGTCCTCTTGTGCAGCTCTGACTGCACAGAGTATGTAAAGAAATGTCACAGTTTGACGTGAGGGAATTTCAACAGAGTCACCTTGGGGTGAAATGGAAACCAGGCAAAGGCTGAATCAAACTCTGGCTTTAGCTGGACTTCTAAACATACAGCTTTACTTCTCAGGTTGCAAGTTATACCTCCAAAGCAGGTATTTTTCTCCTCTCTATTGTAAAACTTAAAATTTCACAGAAGAAGATCAGAGAAATAATGAACAGTCTCCTTTTTTAAGTCAGTTCGGAGGATGGATTTATTACCTGAACCAGAAAAAAACAAACAGAAGGGAATACTACTTTTCCATTAGAAAACAAACATTAAAAGCACTTAATTTCAGCATGCTTTGTCTGTATGAGGAACTCTCCATCTCTTTAAAAGTTACTAGATTATGACATGACTAGTCTTTTTATGGTTTTGAAAGGTCTGTGTGGTTTGATTTTGACAAATGGATCAGTCACAGCATCTACTTTCTCACAGATTTCCTTTGCTCTCCAGCACACCTAAAGCAGACAAACTGAATCCTCTGTAGGGGTGAAGTGGAAGGAAATGCTGTGAGTTTTGTCCTATTTTTGATGACAGTGCATGTAAAATTAACAGCATTTTACATCAGCTATTTGCTTTTCAGCTCCTGCTGCCAGATTTTTCCTGGTGATGTCATTGCTGTTTGAAAGTCTCTGTCGTAGTTTGCAGACAGGACCTGTGTCAAACCCTGATTTTTTTTTTTCTCCTTGTTGTGAGAGGGTTTCACAATGAAGTTCTGCTGTCCTCAAGAGGTTTGTGGTGTAACTTTATTCATCTCCATGGAGTCTCTCCTGGCTCTGGATGTGTAGGGGACAGTCCCTTGGGCAGTGTCCCCTGTCAGAGCACTGCTGGAGCTGGGGACCAGCTTGCCTGACTGAGTGTGTGTGATAGGTCTCAGTGGCCCAGAAGCAGCTGTGGCTGTTCAATGGGGCTGACACAGGTTCTGGCACCACGTGTGCTCGCTGGTGTTGTATGGCTTCTTTGGCTTGAGGAAAGAGCCACTGGGGACACAAAGGTGGTGAATCTTCCTCCCTCCATCTCTTTAAATCCTCTTAGACTTGCAGTGCAAGAACACTTGGGGAAGATCTTCAAACCTTTCCAGTGCTAACTTCTGTATCACCTCAGTCCCAAAGTTGGTAACTTTTGTACAATGCCAGGGTCAACTTTAGATTCTTCTGGAGGAAATGGTGCAGGATGGCACTGAATTAGTTAATGAGTCATTTAAACTTTTTCTGTTCTGTTTTCCAAGCTTGCTAAGCAATATTGCATCCTGGAGTCCAGTTAACTGCTTTACTTCTTGCTTTTTAATTTCTTCTCTCCAGTGCCATATCATTTTTTTTTCCCTCCAAATCAAGAGCCTATATCACCCCTCCCAACACAAGGAAATGTACATGTCAAATCCAAGGAACTCATTTCCTCTTGTATGAGTTCTTCAAACCAGCTCTCCATTATTTCCTCTGGGGCATGCACCAGCTCAAAAGAGAATGAAGCTATCTGAAAGCTTTGGGGATCAAGCAGCACATATTAGTGAGTATGAACAGGCTCTGCTTCCTGGAGCTCAGGAAGCTGCCAGTCAAGGCCAGGTGGGGAGAAAATCCAAATGTTTCCCATGACCTTCATATCTCAAGTTTAAAGGCCCGGTGTCATTAAAGAATAAAAAAGCAAAACCAAACCAAAACAAACCAGCAATGGATGGCAGACCCAGGATCTGAACATTTTTGGGAAAGTTAGTTATGCAACATTTCAATATGCAGAAAGTTCTGTTGGTTGTCTGTCTCTTGGCATTTTAAACACCATCCCCTGCCTTTCTTTCCATTAGCAAAGCCAACTGGCCTGTGCTTGGGAGGCAAGTGACAAGTGTTACCCTGGCTTACACTGAGGAGTTGTGTGAGAGCCCGTGTCTGACGGCTGATAATTTTATTTATGAGCATGGCACCACACTTCACTGTTCTGTTTGAAGGCATTGTTGGTATTACATGGGAGAGCTGTGTTTGGGTTGGAAGGGAGGTAAATGTTGGTCTAAAAATACATCCAGCCTGGCTCCTAAACTGAGAAGACGGGGGTGTAATGGCTGCTTTGTTTGCCCAATCACAGCATTATCTGCTGCTACCCTGATTTTTTCCTGGTATTCACCCTGGCCCTCCAGAGTTTAGATGCAGAAAATTGCTGGATATTATCCATTATATCAGTCAGTAATGTTGTTTATTGGATGTTGCAGTAAAGATGGGGTTTAGTTCATTGCAGGGTGTAATGATTTAGGTGATGGGAGGGGAATTTGAGCACAGGGGTCTGAGTGCTGAGAAGTAATATGCCCTTGGAGAAACCACTTTGGTGCTCTGCACCTCTCTTTTCCATGGAGGTGCCTGGAGATTAACAATGTCTGCTGCTTTTATGCCACACACTTGGGGTTTTCAGTTCCAAAAGCTGAGTGTTGCTAATATTTTCCATCTGAGGGGCAGCCTGGAGCTAGCACTTCAAATTTTAGCTGCCCAGATCTCATGATAGGAAAGCTGTTGTTCCAATAGATGAACTAATTAACAATGAAGCATCACATCTGGTTGAAAAATCTCTGCCGCAGTTTCTATGGAGATTTCTGTAAATAAATAAAATCCTTTCCAAAACAGTGTTTTGATCAGCAGTTGGTTTCTAAACAATAGAACTCCTATCTGAGTCCCAAATCTGAAGCCTCCAGACCAGATCTAGTATCACTGGAATCAGGGACATCAAGGCTGGTGCATTCGCTGTGGATTTAACTCTTTAATGTAGGTGATGCCTAGAACTCTCCCTTCCAACGAGAAACCTGGTCTAAATTTTTTGGGTGACAAGCAGTCTAAGAGCTGTGTCTGTTCTTAGAGCACATAGTAAAACTTCACATATATAATGAGAAAAATGTGATGTTTCAAAATAAAAATGGAAACAGCTCCATGGTGTCTGTAAAATGAGTGCTTTTAAGGAGTTTGTAAGGTGTGGCTGCTGTTAGTATCCCAAGCAAGGCTGAAGCACCTCATGGGCATCCCTTTGCAGGGCCCAGAGCAGCTGATATTGACAAATCCTTCACTCCAGCTCAGGATATTTCAGTGCTTGGAGTGACTCAACATAAGCAGTGAGAGTTATTAACCTCCTTCTGGAGCCTGTGGTCCCTGCAGTGACAATTATGCAAAGTGCAGCCTGGAGTCTGTTTGTCTGGCAGGGATCTGTAATTCATTCTTCCAAGTGCTGTTGTCCTGTTTTACCATAAAGCCCTATCCAAGGAGCCCTGGGAAAGCACTTGGATAATGGCAGAGCTCAGGGGCTGAAGGAAGATGCTGGTGGTGACACCAGCTGGTGATGTGGAATGAGGTGACTGAGAAATGTGCGTGACTGATAAATAGGTAGCCCAGGTGTGAACATACCATGAACTGTCCTTGGTATGGACTGAGATGATTATGTCCATTCAGACCACACACACACACAAAAATAAATTAGGAAGTATCTGTGTACACTTGAGAGTAAACACTGGTTGTGTTTGGCTGGCTCCTGAGAGAGGAAGAGTCCCATCTGGAAAGAAATGAGTGCCCCAGAGCCCTTCGGATTTAGGAGTACCTAATCTTAATTTCCAGGATTAAATCTAATAATCTGAACATCTATGATAACCTGATCAGGAAAAGAACTGATCAGGTTGGAAATGTTGGCAGCATATTTGTCTTTTTCTGCTCACCTATGCATATATATAGATATACTTGTGTCTGTATGTACATGCACATATCTGTAGGTTTCACTCCTTGCTGTCTTGCTGAAGCTTCCTAGGACATCAGCAATGGGTGATGTGTGCATCTTTCTGTTGGGAGGCACAGCTAAGGATGTTTTCAATATTCATTTTTATCCCAGCACTGGCTGGGCAAGATGCCACTTGTGGCAAGTGTTATGTAGAGCTGGAGCTGCTGGTCCCTGGCGTCTTTGTAGGGGGATCTCTGAGGATGAGCCTGGCTGCAGACAGTTGACTACTCCCACCTTGCACAAGAACCTTAAATCATTCAAGAGGCCCTCTAGGAGAAATAATTGTGTAACTTTTAGTGCTTTGCAATTAGTCAGGGTCCAACTGTCTCCTGAGTACAGGTAGCTAAGGTTCTTGACCCTACAAGTGATATCCTATAGTCTTCGTGTGCCGTGGAGGAGAGTGGTTCGCAGGCAGGTAAGTTTACCTCAGAGGTCCCATTACAAAACAGCAGTGGTCTGGTCTCAGCTCCCCATGGCCTGCACTGCCAGGGATGTGAAGTGCCCCTCACAGCCCCCATGGGGCTCACCAGCTCACAGAAATCCTATTGTGGCATTTAACCCCAGTTGGCTACTCAGCCCCATGCAGCTGCTCCCTCACCCCTCCAGTGGGTTTGGGGGGAGAGTCAGAAGAGTGAAAGTGACACAATTCAGGGGCTGGGATACAGGCAGTTTAATGGGTAGAGCAAAAGCAGTGCGTGCAGCAAAGCAGAACAAGGAGTTAATTCACCACTTCCCAAGGAGGGTGTTCAGCCATCCCCAGGGCAGCCGGGCTCCGTCACACGTAACCGTGACTCGGGAATACAAACGCCACCACTCCAAACAGCCCCCCCTTCCTCCTTCTTCCCCCAGCTTTGTGTACTGAGCACGATGCCATATATATGGTATGGAATATCCTTGGGTCATCTGGGGTCAGCTGCCCCAGCTGTGTCCTCTCCCAACTCCTTGTGCACCCCCAGCCTCCTCGCTGGTGGCGTGGGGTGAGGAGCAGAAAAGGCCTTGGCTCTGTGTAAGCCCTGCTCAGCAATAACAAAAACACCCCTGGGTTATCAGCACTGCTTCCAGCACAAAACATGGCCCCATAGATGACTCTATGAAGAAAACAGACTCTATCCCAGCCAGAACCAGCACACACAGCTAAACAGGACTCCTGATCCACTGACAGGAAAGCACTTTGCATGGGTGCCAGGTGTTTTTCAGCTGATTTGCATGGATGGACAGGGAGCAAAGCAGGTTGATTGCTCTGGAGAAGGAATTAGGCTGGCTATACTGCCTGTCCAAGTGTGACATTACTGTGTGCTTAATTACTTGCTGTGCTCACAGTAATGTTCAGTTTCTCAGCATTGTAAAGAATATTATTTATAGGAACTTTATCCTCCTGGCAACCAACAAAGTAATTACTTCACACTGCACCTTTCACTTGGATTTTACTGTGATTTGTGGCTGTGAAATCCAGAAGATATTAAAGAAATGGATAAAAGGGATTTACAATTGCATTCTTGCAAGTAAAATGAACTGCAGCTTGTGTTTTGGTTTGATTAACAATCAGTAAAATATAAAGGTAAAGGCTTTAGAGATAATAAAGATTGCAGGAGAAATTAGCAGGACAGGCCAATTCGAGTTCCAGGTCCTCTGATGTGGCTCAGGCAGGGCTGTGGGTCCCTGGGTTAGCAGTGAGTGTGTCTCCAGGTCCACACAAGAGTGCCAAGAGGGATCTGAGCTGGGATTTGTGACAATCAAGAAAAGACAGAGCAAACTACAAGGCAGCATTTCCATGCCACCTGCAGCTGGGTATGTGAAGGAGTTAGGGGGGTTTTGCCTTGACTGTCAATCTGTGCACTGTCAACTTGCTTTATTTCCACTGCAAAACTTGGGGGACTGAGTTAGCACCAGCAGAAACCAACACCATCCCAATAATAATGAGCTCAGTGGGGTGAAGTCTCAATCCTTTCCTTCCACCCTATTCCGAGTCACATCCATCCTGACAAAAGCAATGAAGAGCCAACACCTCCTTGCACAGAAACAAGGGGAATTAAACCCACCTTGCTAGAACGAGACAGCAGCACAGAACAAACACATAGAGCCATGTGTATTCTGGGGCACGTCCCTGGCACAAACCCTGCGGGTGCTGGGGTCTCTCTGTCTCCAGGAGTGGAGGAAGCTGAATTGCAGCAGAAGGGGTTGCCAGCCCTTGTCCCCATGTCCCTGTGGCTGCCCAAAGTGCAGGGTGTCCATGGGCAAAGGCAGATTCTGGCTGAGGCTCCCAGCCAGGGCAGGCTGATGTGTCTGATGTCCACAGGTAACACAAGCCCTGGTGCAGGTGGACCTGCTGAGCCAGGGTGGAGGCAAGGTGGGGAAGATGGTCTAGCACAGAAGGCAGATACCTCAGCTCCTTCTTTCTATCACAGGTGGGATTTCAGGTGTTTCCCAAGACCGAGAAATTCTTGCAAATGACCTGAATTTTACTCAGAATTGGAATTTTCAAGCTTCTTAAATGAGTTCTAAGAGGCTCTCTCAGACACAAACTTGCTGAGGGAGAAGGAGAAGCAAAACAGGGATTTTATTTACTCCCTAATCTCCTTTTTGAAGTCACTGGTGAGGAAACAAGAAGCTTTTTTTATTCAAGCCCTCTATTGCTGTCAGACTTTTCTGCTGGGAGAGAGGGTGGGTTTTTTCCTTGCTTTTTATTGTCACTCAGGACTGTGCACACTAGCAAGTGACTGCCTCTGCATAATAAATTGGAGGTGACCTGAAAAAAAAACATGGAAGAGCTGCAGTTTCTAGGGAGTTCAAAAACATATGCTCCAAAATCTGTTTGTCTGTATATTGACTGTTATTTCCAATTGCCAAGGAACTACATGTACATTTCTGTTTTTTCAAAAGCACATTGTGTGTGTTGTTGACAGGAGGCACTTTGGCTCCAAAATACTGCCAAATAGCCTTGTCAAATGGAGATTTTTTTTTCTCTTTGTTCTCCTTCTCTCCTCTCTCTCTGTCCCTCTCTCCGCTTCTCCCTCTCTCCCGTCCTCTCTGCACCTCTTCCTCTCGTAGAGGAAATGGGGTGAGGGGGTGTGCTGTGCAAAGGGATGAATTTCAGGCTGTGGATTCAGCAGTGCCTTTGTGTTTCTGACTTTCTAACTGCTGAAGGAGCCGGTGCCACGGCAGTGACCTTAACAAGGTGCCAGGGCCCGCGGTGTCACTCACGCAGGAGTGATCATTAGCTGCTAAAGGACACGAGAAGGTGGCAGCCCTCGTGCAGAAATGCCGAAGGTGGGGAGATCAGCCCAGGCTCCCAAAGGCATGTGTTGCTGGCAGGGGCCGTAATATTTAATTAAAATTAAAATTCTGAATTAACACAATTGTGCTTAAAGAATTTAAATACAAAGTTACAAAGTTTTTTGTGTTGTGTTTAGAAGCAGCAAATGTTACTGAGAAAGGCAAGGAGCTAAGGTTGGTATTTTGGCTCAGGAACTGTAATATGAAAGGGAAAGGTAGATGGCCTTTTTTCTCTGGGTTTTGTGCCTCTGGTTGTAACATTCTGGTTCAGGAATGTCTATTAATACGGAATAATTCACTTGGGTGACTTTAGTAGGTGGAAACCAGAACCGATTTCAAAGGACTCTGAAGGAGGCCCTTCATAAAGGAAACAAATAATTACACATTGTTTTTTATTTTGTTGTTTTTACCTTATTTTTGTCCAAGAAACTTTTAAATAGGCCTTCTTTGTTTGTCCACACTGGAGCAATATAACCAGGGAATTTGGCAGAGTCCCAGATCCTGGCAGCAGCTGCCAATAAAAGCTTGCTGAGCAAGTACAAAAATTAAAATCACACAATATCATTTTTAACTTTGATTAAGTTGTGCTGAACTGCTCCAAGGGAGGTAATGGCAAGCTCTGAGGGGTTAGGAGCAGCCTGGGGTGTGAAGGATGTTTATCTTGCAAGTGTTTGCTTTGGGCTGTGTATGTAGTTCCCACTGCTGGGGAAACACTTTGTCAAAAGCCCACTATTAAAAGAGGTTGGGGAATAAACATTGCAACAATGGGAACAAATAAAATCCTTTATACTGTAATGTGCATAGCAAGCCACTGTCAAATATAAAAGCTGAATATGCTTTAAAATACTCTGAGCCATCCAACAAGGGGGCTGCCTTAGGTTTGCCAGCGAGTGGCTGAGCAGTGCCAGGGCCGTGGTCCTGGGGCTGACGTGTGCCATGAGGAGCACATGGTGGGGGCACGGCCACACTCCTGCTGCAGGATGAGCACAGCAGTGCTGCTGCTCCTCTGCAGAGCGATGCTGCTCAGCCTGGGGAGCTTGGGAAATTGGCACCTGCTCTTTCGGGCTTGTGTGCTGCGAAACGTGGGGTCTGGGAGGTCTCCTGGAGAAGACACCTCTGGGAAGGGGAGGTGGGGACCAGAGGAGCAGCTCCTGGGACATTGGGCTGCCTGTGTTGGCCGGGCTCACGACTGGAGTTTGGCATGGTGAGGAGTTACGATGGATCCACGTTCATGAAGCCAGAGGATTGGATCCATTCATGTGTTTGTCCCTCACCTGAGCCCATGGGGGCTGCTGGCTGTGCTATCCTTATGCCTTTTCCCCACTCTGGTCCTTGGTTGCTCTGCACTGTTTCAGTAGTTTAGGGTTGGCCTCTTCCTTAGGACATCCTTAGCTGGGTCCTGACTGTCTCTGTGACACCTCTTTGAGATTTATCTCTGAGGAAATGTTCAGAATGCTGTCAGCCTTCAGGTGCCTCACATTTACTTCTTCTTTAGGGTGGAGGTTCTTCTGTCAGTGCCTGGGGTGCCCGGGACATCCTGCTCTGCATCCTGCTCTGCTCTGCATCCTGCTCTGCTCTGCTCTGCTCCGCTCCGTGGGGGAGGCAGCACATCCTCAGAGCCACGGTTCAGGACAGCCTCTCCCCTGACTTATCCTGTCCTGGAGTAAAAGCATCTTTATCTCGAGGGGAGAGGAGACTGGAGGGGAAAATCCTCTAATCCTATCTAATTCCGCCCAGCATTGAGACCTGCTTGGACAGCTGCCATTATACTGGAGGGTTCAAAGGAATCAGTCACAAAATCTTTTTCCTTGCCTGAATTCCGACAAGTAGGACTGGGGACACAAAGTAAAACTCTTTCCCCCTGCTCTGGGGTCCAAAATGTAAGCACATTTTTACTTTTCTTCATCCCTGCACTGCCCTGCAATAGATGATTTCCCCATTCCCAGCGTCCCTTCGCTTGGAGCTGTGTCTTTGCTCAGCTCCAGTGTTTGTTGATCACATCCTCTCCCTGGACATTTTTGATGGCCTTCCTGTTTGCAGGTTGTTTGCAACAATTACTTTGTTGCTTGCAGTAATTCCTCCTGAAAATCTTGGGTCCCACGGAGAGCTCTCTCTCGAGTCAGGAAGTGTTTGTGCTTCCTGGTTTGTATGCAGATGCCAAAGTTCTCAGCTGTGGAGAAGAAGTCTCTATTCTGCCCTCCATTCCTTGGTTTCAAGTGAAAAAAAAAAAAGAACCTCAAGCCCCAACAACAAAAACCAAACCTTGGGACATCATTCTCCAGTGCCTCAATTCACATGCTTTGTATCACAGTGAGGCAGTAAAATTAATTGCATTTTTGTTTGCTCCTCTTTATCCCATCATCAGCCCCTTATTTATGTTGTGCTTGCTTCCACATTGGTCTGAAAATCGTTTGGTTTGTTTTTTTTCTCTAGAAATTCATCACTCCCATGAACTCTGGCACTGGTTTTCCAGGTAGTGTCCCTATCAATATACTGCTCCAGAGCACCTCTGGTCTGACCCACACTATCACATCTCACAGACACACAGACAGATCTAACTTACATCCTTTATAATGGAGATTTTTCTTTTTAAACCCAAAGAAAGAGTCAAAACTGCAGTGAAGATGTGGATTTTAGCTGGAGTTATATATTTCAAACAGAAGAACCACTCCGTGTGGGGCTGCTGATCAGTCCTTGCACCAGGAGCTTCCTTGAGGGAGGTGAACTCCCTGCTGATAGCAAGGGAATGATCCCACTCCAAATGGGAGCATCATGTGCTGGTGACACCAGCTGGGTGCCAGCAAGGTCCTGAGCAGCCCACTCCAGCTGATCCAGCTGGAGCAGGGGGTTGGATGAGAGGGTCTCCAGAGGTCTCTTCCCACCACAGCTGCACTGTGACTCCATGCTAAGCACAGGTTGAGGTTGTTCCTGGAGTGCCAGTGGGTTGCAACAAAGCCTTACCCAAGTTTTGGGGGTCCAGGTGTGAGGAGATGGGGTCCCACTGCAGTGGGGCTGGAGACAGGGGGTCAGTGGGAAGGAGACTGCTTGGGGCAGAGCTCACCTCCATCAGCTCATCACTCAAACAAACCCCTGTTACTGCAAGTAGGGAGTGGCTGTACTCACCCTCTGTTTCTGGACAGACTTCTGATTCACTCATTCTGAAGATGCAGGGGTGTCTCTGATGCTCTGAGCCCACGCTGTTAATGCAGCTGGCAGATCTGCCCAAGATTTGTTACATGTCTGGGTGTTCAGGGAACGAGAGGACGCAGCTGGGAGAAGGCAGGGAACACACATTGCTCACACAAGAGGCGTGAGAGCTGCCAGCAAGGCAATCAGTGGATGCACAGCACCAGGATAGCCCATGGTGCCTCTTGTCCATTGAACCGGGCCAGGAGAGCAGAGCAGAGGAACTGGGGTGAGTGGTTTGTGGCTCAGCAGACACCCACTGCTCCTGTGTCCAGCAGCAGCTTCTTTAAAACCTTCACCCAGGAATTGTTTAGACACGGCCTGGCATGAGGATCTGGCCAGTCCCTGTGGGCAGCCTGGCTGGACATCTGCCAGCCAAACGGTAAAGGACAAACCTGATGTGAAAAATCTATCCCCAGGCTTTGAATGTGAAATTCTTCTTGTGTGAGAGCACCAAGGAGAGACATTTACTCTCATCGGTTTTCTTCATGAAAACCCACAGGTTTTCTTTGGCTGCTTCTTTAGCACGTTTGAAAAGACAAGAAACCATTTCTTAGGGAGCAGCCAACGAGCCCTCCAACTCCCAGTGCGTTTCCATTGACTTTCACATATTTTTGTCATATTTCTCTTGGCCTGTGCTGTAGTTTAGGCACTTGCTTCTATACGTCTTTGGTAAAGGTTTATATGGAACTAAAATCCCATGATGCTTTGCTGTGTAGGCTTGGGCCTGGCTAAATTTTTTTAGGATTTTCAGCTCTTTTGAGTTTTTTTGTATGCTGCTTAGTGCCATTGGTTTAAAGCTCTGCTTTTGCAATAAATTAAATGGGAGCCTGTTGGTATTCCTGGTGTTCCCTCTCGCAGAAATGCCAATAGTCATGAGGAAAATTTCACCAGCAAAGGCTTATGTGACTGGTATTTTTGTATTTTGGGGCTTGAAATGGTCTCCAGATGTGCCAGGGGAGGTTTAGATTAGGTATTAAGCAAAATTTCTTTACTGGAAGGGTGGTCAAGCATTGAAACAGGCTGCCCAGTAAGTGTTGGAGTCACCATCCCTGGAAGTGTCCAAAAAACATGTGGATGTGGCACTTGGGGACTTGGTCTAGTGGCGGACTTGGCAGTGTCGAGTTACTGGTTTGACTTGATGGTCTTAGAGGCCATTTCCAATGGTAATGTTTTTCCTTACTGTGCATTTGTTTTTAGTATTTCTGCCCTGTTGTGATGTTTTATGACAGAGGGAGAGCTTATGCTCTTAGTCAGGAGTGAGAACCTCACCCATGCACTTGACTGCAGGGGTTGCAGCTTGAGGAGCAAAGCCCCACACCAAGGGCTTTGATCTAGAGAGGGCTGGAATCAGTGTGTGGCTGTGAAACCGAACATAAATATGCAAGACTGAAGAGCTGGTGTGTTTACCCACCCTGCCATCCCCTTTTATAGCAGTGGCTGACAAAGCTTTGAAAGGATATTTACACTGCAGCCAGATCCCATTAAGTGGATTGAACTTCTCCCCTCTTCCCCTTGAATCTGGTATCAAAACACCTCAGCAGAATAAATATAACAACTATAAAATGTACTATTTACTTTTGACCCTTTCTGTATTTACTTTACAGCACATTTGCCCAGTTAAACCACTGGCCACTCACTCCAGCTGTGCCTGTGGCAGGGCGAGTTCACGAAGCAGTGGCTAGAGGTGAGGTCCTTCTGCTTAATTTCTTTCAGCAGCTGAAGCTTTTATTTGGTGAGATATTCAAAACCAAATGCTCTTCAGCCCCTGGTGAGGCTGAAGCACGGGGAAACCTGCTAACCTCCAGCAGTGAGGTGTACATCTTCCCACAGCCATGTGGGGACTGCTGGGCCTGGGGCTTACAGCTGAAGACCCTTCCTGGTGCTGAAAACCCTCTGTGGGCTTGTATCCTCACCCAGAATTTGGCATATTCCCTCTCCTCAGACATCTCTCCTAGAGGGTCCTTTCACACTCCCAGAGGATGAGGAGGGGGTTACTCTTGGTGGATGCAGCTCTTTAAAAGTGGGGATACGTGCTTGACATGAGTTTGTTGTCTTGCCCTTTGCCTGGTCACTGTGGAGGGGAACGCATTTCCAGAGGGGGATTCAACCTTCCGGCATCCTTCTGTAGGATGGGATCAATCAAAACCCCAGAAGGGCTGAGGGGGAACTCAGAGCTGGTTTTTGCAATTCCATGCTCTAAGGCAGGGCTGACTTCTGTAATTGTCTGAAATATCCCCACAAGGAGTCCTGGAAGGAGGTTAGACTGGTGGTGGTAAATCCAGAGCCATCCCAGCACCACTCTCATCCTCTGACCTTTTCCTTCTTATGTCTCCATGGGGCTGTGTGCTGTGTACCTGCACCAGTGTCACTGAGGAGCACTGCCCCAGGGTCCTTGGGCACTCTCTGGATCTTTCAGCCAGCCACAAGATCTCTGCCAGAGGAACAAAGCCAGTCTCTGCCTGTACCTGTATAACATGAAAATGCAGAGCAAATTTTCATATGCACGCACAGATAATCAGAAATATCAGGATAGTCAGAATAATCAGAAATCAACGTATTTTCATACCCTGACATCAGCAGTGCTATAATTTCCCTGACTCTCTTGCGGGGCAGAAGGCCTGCAGAGATCTGACTTAGCTGGTTCATGCGCAGCAGCCTCCTCGTACCCCAGTGTCATTACAGCTCACCCTTAAAGAAGATTAGGACTCCACTTAACAGCTCTTTATATGACAGCACACAATAAATTCAGTGTAGAAGGACATATATGCATTCCTGGACCTAATCTCTGAGCCTTTCTGTTAGGAGAAGAGCTATCTATATTCCAGATTTAGAGGCTACAATAGCTCTGGGTTTTCCACAATTAAATCATCTTCAGGTTTGAGCTGTCACCCGAGACAGATTCACTTTCTCTTGAACAAAGACACAAAAATAAATGAGAATAAGGTATAATGGGGAAACTGGCCAAATGTCTTACTTTCCAGGCAAATATTTTGGGATGGATGAAGGTATGAGGTGTCTGTGACAAACTCAGAAAGCCTTGAAGAAGGTGCCATGTGTGGGTAGGGGAAGGAGGGATTTGGAGGAGCGTCTTAGCAGCGGCATTCTGGAGAAGTCAGAGACAGTAGCTTTGGATGTTGCTCTTGTGCCAGTGAGGTCAGCATCTGGTCTTGGGATTGAGACCTCAGGCAGCCAAAGGCTGAAGATGACCCAAGTGAGGTACTTTCGGGACCTGCACAAGGTTTAATGGAAAGCCAATAGAAAACCAGGAAGTTGTGATTAATTAAAATTATTTCCAAGGGCTATCACAGCTTCTCTGTCATTGGAAATATCTACAGCTCAAGAAACACTCAGCCAATTCAGATTCTGATATCATGGATTGACATAATGCGGATGAGGCTTGGGTGGCTTGAGCAGTCTCCAGTGGGGTACACCCTCACTCTGGAGAATGGTGAACGTAATCATAAATAAAATGAAGAGGAGGAAAAACTCCTGACAGGAGGATGGCCTGACAAGAGAAGGCAGACTGGACTACTAGACTGAACTAAATAACCAATGCCTGGGAATAATTCATAGAAAGTAGTGGACTGAGTGACAAGTACAGGTGTGGCTTGTGGAACTCACTGCTCCAGGACACTGTGAGGGCTGGGAGCTTATTCTGAGCAGACCTTGGAATCAGGTGGGGAAGATCCAGAACCTGGTTTCTCACCTCTCCTCTTGCCCTCAAGAGAGTCCTGTAAGACACATTCAACCTTCATAACTGTGCCTGTAGATCATCCCCTCCTGAGACAGGCTCCCCCAAGGGAGTGGTCTCTGACACTGATTCACTCATGTTGGCTGCAGTGGGGGCAGATGCAAGGCAAGGCTGAGGGCCATGTGTAATGCTGTGGGTGTGAGGGAGTGCTTCAGTTCTTTCAGACTTCATTAAGCCACCGAAAAAATAAAAGAAAGAGCTAGAAGTGTTAAAACCCCGTTGTGAATCCATCCTGGGCTGGGGAAATTGGAATGGGATAACAGGTAACACCCTGGCTCCTCCTGCACTGAGGGAGGAATGGTAACAAATCAGCATATACACATATATATAAATACACTGATATATATGGCTTGTAGCTACAGACCCTTCAAGAATGTGGTCACTGCACACAGGCTTTGAAATGCCAATTACATATCCCTGCAGCATTATTCAGCCAAGGAGAAATGGGAACAGAAGTGTATTTCTGCCTCTTGTTAAAAGCCACACTTTCAAATACTGGGCCTTATCCTGACCTCAATTACTCTGAGTGGCCTCTACACTGTAGTGAGGTGGTTTGGTTTATGCTGTGATATTGAAAAGGGGATCTGTCCTGTTAGCTGCCTTTATACTTTAATCTAAATACCAAAGCCACTGAAAGGATGGTTTATCTTTAAAATAGTAGTTGCTCTCATAGGTTGTTCCAAGTGCAGTTCAAACTGAGTTGTAGAATTCACAATTTAAAGGAACGTTCATATTTTAGTCCATCCAGATTCAGCTGCAATTAGCATTCCCATTAATATGCTGATTTATTCCCATACAGTCCCTTGTTACACAGAGAGCGAGGCAGTGAACGAGATCAAAGACACGTGGTCCTGGCACTTCAGCTTCTCCTGGGAAATCTCTACTCCCTCCTGCCAGGAATTTTTGCAGCTGTGGCTCTGGTACTTGGTTGTTGCTCTGCCTGGGTACCCAAAACTGCAGTGTCCTACTGCATGTAACCACTTTCCCTAAAGTGATTAAAGCAATTCCTCAGGAGGGGCAAAGGTTTCCATTCACACTACCTTCTGAAAAACCAGTTCCTGGCCCATGCTGCTTTATTGTGCCCCAGCATCTTGTGGGAGGCCAAGGACACTCATGGGACTACAGAGAGGGTGTTTTTCTGTCTAGGATTCTAGTATGGATGTAGCCACAAGGTGCAGTCTGTTCTCCAGGAGCTCTGTCTAATGAGTGCTGGTGGGGTCTGGCTCAGCCGCTGCCAGTACAGCAGGTCCTGCTCTCTTCAGAGGAGAGGGGGAAATCTGTCTGTTCCCTTGTGCTCCATGGCTCCTGTAGCAGCAAAACAAAACACAGATTTATTGCAAAAACAGACAGGCTAGGTTAGGACTGTTTGTTCCTTTTTTTTTTGTGCACTCAGCTCTTCCTCCCACATTTCCATGTGTACCACAGTGCAGATGTGCACAGCTGCTGTAACCTCCTCAGTGGTGGCTTTAGCACTGGGGCCTTGCAGGACTGACCTTTCCTGTACAAACCTCAGTGTCTGGATAACCCATTTTTGAGGATATGGCATTTCCAGATCATTTTGGGGAAGGCACACACTATCCCATACTCATGTCTAGGGTACCGAGTCCCCTGTCCATCTGGGTCCTTCAAAGGCCACCCCAGGGAATCTGAAGTGATGGGTCATGAGGCAGGGCTTTCCCCCAGACCAGAAGACAGAGGTAAGAAGGGGTTTTTTCACTTCTGCTCTCCTCTGTGAGCATGGGCCACGCTCTGCTTGCCGGCATTACCTCAGAGCTTTGTCTTACAAATCCTTCCCTATTGAATTTCACAGAATCACAGAATATTGAGTTGGAAGGGACCCACAAGGATCATTGAGCTCAGCTCTTAAATGAATGGCCCAGAGACCCGGGTTTGTCCTTCTCTCTTCCACTGGTACATTAGAGTGATTTCCCAAGGCTTTCTGCTGCAGGATATAAGTTGGCCCCACAAGTGGCCCTAGGAACTGCTGCAGAGCACCACTGCCTGCCCAGATGCATGGAGGAACGGTGCCATCTGAACTGGGTGGGTGTTTTTAGGACACTGGAGGCAGTGACCCTCTTTGTTTGCCTTTGGAAAAGTAGCAATGACCCCACTCTTGTCTGGGAAACTGTGAGCAGTGGCCACAGGCTGCAGCCCCGGCTCTGTCTGTCACCAGCTGCTTTTACAACTCTGCCCGAGTTGCTTCCCCTGTTTTACATCATGGAAGCAGTATACAAGGATCATACACCCCCGAAGAGCTTTTTTCTCCAAATATGTAAGAGTGCTACCTGAGAACCGAGATTACAGCTACAAATCACACCCCTTTTCCCTCCAGCTGTACAAAGCCTACCTACCTGCTTTTAGTGCAATTCGCCAGCTGTATATGACTGTACATTAGCTTTTCTAGCCCCAGAGGTGCTGTTCAGTCTGCCGCCTTCTCTTTTCCACTCTAACACCTGCACATTATTTTCGTCTCTCGTTTTTCTCAGCTGCGGCTGGAAGGAGAAGGCGCCTTCCCGCAGGCAGATGGGGACTGCACATATGGGAGGAGGCTCTAGATGGTGCTGCTGTCCCGGGAAAGCAAAGCTGGGCTCTTTATTCACCGACAATAAAAACTCCAATAAAAGCAGTGTAAAACGAGCAGGTCAGAGGGACTGAGAAAACCAGGGCGGCCCAGAGCTGCGGGAGTACCTCGACGAGTAAATCCTGAGCTCCAGGGCCACACACCGGTCAGTCAAAAATGGGATGCAGAGAGACTGTGGAGTAATCATGGACCGCTGCAGGATTCACCAGGGTGTTCTGGCCTTTGCAGACCCTGCCTGCCTGAGGTGAAGCAGGATAATACTTTGCCCATGCCAGTGCCTCCTAGGCACAGGCTGGACAGCCTGGGAGGAGATGCAGCACACCACAACAGTTCGGGAATAACTGAACTTCAGAGAAATGTCTTCCTAATCCCCATTCACTGGTTTAAGCCCTGAGGAATTTTATTTCTTCCAAACATCTTATATTTTGTTTATTTAATACTGGCTCTTGTGACTAGCTAATCTTGTTAGCCATAAGTGCAAGCAATTCTCTTTTGGATTCCTGCTAGATTTGTTGTGTATGGGAAGAAAATCACAAGGACCTGAAGTATCATGGCATAATGAATTACCACTTCTCCAGTGAGCTGTGGCCACTGGCCATTTGTGAGCTCTCAGCCCTCTGCACAGCAAAACTCAGCAGCAATTTTAGCCAAGATCTAACCTGCATTTAGAGAAGGGCAGGATCTCCCCAGCACCAGCCTGTTTCAATGTGATCCAGTGTGCTAAGCAGCAAGCCATGATCTGTTTATTCCCAGAGTCTTGGTAATGTCCTGTAGCAATGAGTTTCACAGGTCAGTTGGACAGTATTTAAAGTATTTCCTAATGCTGGTAACATGTCTGTGGCTGGCCAGGTGCCTCCAGCTTTCCTGTAACCTTCTAGCCCATGCAAAAGAGAGCCAAGATGACCACACAGAATCTTGGACTTAATTGCTGCGACCTGCCAGGAGGTTTTCTGCCCCAAAACACATGCTTAGCACTGCATACCCTCACCCCTTTCTGTGTGGAGATGCTTGAGGAGCAGCTTTCTGAGCCCTTCATCTGTCCTGTGCACAGTGCTGGGACTTGTACCACTACAGCAGCCATTCAGGATGGTTCAGATTGGGTGTTTTTTGTCACGTGGCTTAAGGAATGCTAGGTAATTCTTCAACTTTAGAGCTGAGTCTTTACTTCAGGGCTGGCAGCACTCCACAAATCCTGAATAACAACTTCATGAGACCCTTCAAGTAAATCAAGAAAGCCAGCCCGCCTCAACTCCTTTTCAGCCTTGCAAAGACTTTTTCTTCTTTGCCTCCCCCCTCTCAGAGGAAGTTTATATCAGAATACTGCTGAAATTCAAGATCCCTCATCTACCTCCCCCCACAAAAAACAGAGGCACAAAAGAGGCATTAAAGACACCGAACATGCAAATAATCGAATGTTTTCATATGTGGAAGAATGGTTGCTTTTAGTAACTCATCCCAGAACACGACGGCATTAGAGGTTTTGGAATGAGCGCCTCCCAACAGCATCAATAAGGGGAAAAGGTCCAAAAAGTAAGCTAAACAGTGCTGGTGCCTGAATATAGCCTTTCATTCAACTCTCCCCACACCGTTTCAGGCCCATTTTGGAGGTTTTTTTTGATATATGATGGAATTTGTATTTTTTGGCTCCAGTTCAAGAGTTTATATTTTCATTCTATAATTTCCTTAAACATTTAATTTCCTACATTAGTTGACGGTCTCTTGCATCTGCCGGAAAATTAGTCCTGGTGCTTCTGTGCCTGGACTGGGAATTTATTTTTTAAAGTTTTTGTTGTTGAAGATACAGAGAGAGCGAACTCACCTGCGAGTAGATGCTGTTGCACACTGACCTGCAGCTTTGCAGCTGATATGGGAAGACATAATGGATAAAGAGATACTTGAGTCAAAGGGCTCAACTTTTAAAGTTGTTAGAGAATGTTCTGTTCTGCTTGGCTGTAATACTGTGGCCAGGAAACAGAGTTTTGTTACAAATGCTGCCATTGACGTGTGCAAGTTGCTGCTTCAAAGTATTGGTGCCACCCTCAACCATCAGGCAGCATTTCTGTGAGGTCTCCCCTTCCTCCTCCATCTATGCTATTCTTCCTTCCCAGTGCTGCCTCTGCAAACAAGGTGCTCCTCATTCCAGACTCTCCTTTCCTACAATGGTGGAGCCAGCACACCTGAAAAGTGGCAATCCAAAAAAACAATATGAGGAAATATTTTTTCTTGTGCCCTTTAGGTCTGCAGGGCAAGAATTCCTTTAGCATGGAGCATCAAAGAAGGTGCTCAGCATCATCAGAGGAGAGGCAGCAGCAAGGTCTAGGAGCAGATGTAGGAAAAAACTGTGTAGAAAACAAATTAGTTCTGGATAGAGCAAAAAAGTTGAGAGGTAAAACTACCCTGAAGAAGTGTAGCTAGGGAGCAGACCACAAGAGTGATTGTACCTGATCTGCCAGCCAACATGGTACCCTTCTCTGCATGACTGGAGACCCCCAAAGGAGAACAAACCAAAGGAGACCCCCACCCAAAGCTGGGGCCAGCAGTCAGCAGATGAGGGGGCTCAGGCTGAAGTTGTCCCTGTCTGCAAGTGTGTTTGGACATTTTTTCTTGGAGTTTGTGATGGCACTTTGCATCTGGAAATTCTGATTCCTACAGTCCTGAGAAACATCATTTGACTCTCTGGTGTCTTCTTCAAATAAACTGAGATGAAGTTTTTTGAGACAAAACCCTTGAACCTGATGCCACAAGTATATTTTTTTTTGTGCTACTGCAGGAGTCAGAAGTAGTCAATTCTATTTCTCTTGCCACCAACAAATTATTCGCCACAGGGAGTGACTCCTCATCAGTTCCTACTGGGCAGCTGTCAGATGGATTTGAAGATGCAAAATGTCATGATCTGTCCCAGCTTATCTAAGTTGTGCATTTTTAAGGTTACTGAAAAGTTATAAATTTGTGGTTTCCTTGATGCTTGGCTGGAGAGAAAGCCACGTGCTTCAGCTTTTTCCAGCACACAGGACTCAGGGTTCCTGGCACTGAGGCAAGGAAAAAGGGTTGAAGTCCTGGACTGATGTGGGATCAGACATCTGAATGGCAGATGACCCAGCAGTGCGACCATCAATAACCTACCCATCAATAAGTCAGGTACTTTCTGACCATGTTACAATCCATTTTGGAGGTAGGTCTGGTCAGATGAGTCTGGTCTTATGAATACTCCTGGTTCAGGTAGCAGCCTGAGCTTGCCACCAGAGTCTCTGAGGAAATCTGATCTGGTTTGAATTAGCATAGTATTATGAGAGATAATGTCCTCCTCCCAGTTAATATCAGCTGATACTTGCTCCAACAGACATCTTGCCCAGTCTTTTCATAAGTAAAATCTTCCGCTGTCTGGACCTTAAAATTTGTCATATCTTAGTGGAAATGATCTGATGGAACACATAGCAAATTGTCTTTGTTCATTAAGCCCACAACATGCACAGTGTGTTTGTGCCCACCTGTGTCCCTGGCTGCTCACAAGACTTTGGCCCATGGAGAGACCTGCAAGGGATCTGAGAGAAAGCAATGGGCATGCCAGCCTGCCCAAAATGGGGCTCATGCCTGGAGGGATCTCTCATGCACAGTTCTAGGATGCAGTTCATGTTCCTCTGTCCTTACTCTATCAAAATATTCACTAAATGTTCACAGGTTTTTTGATCTGAGCAAAGGCTTCACATTCCATTCCTGCTGATGTCTAGATTTCCCTTCTGCACAGTATGCTGGTTATCTCCTCCATCCCCTTCTTGTTCATCAGGCTGGGATATAAGAAGAGCTGTGTGTGGTCCTGGCCAGCTACTGATCCATGCTTGCTCCAGAAGAAATTGAGGTTTCAAGGAAAAAGTGTGTGTGTGTGGAGTGCGACTTATTTTTCTTGATACCAAAAATGTCTAGAAAAATGAAGTTAGGCAAAGAAATGCCTGCAAAAGCCACATATCACCTGAATTCCCAGAAAGGCAATGGTTGCAGAGCACAAAACAATATGTGAGAAAACATCAGAAGTGGAAAATGTACAAGAGCAGTTTTTAGGCCAGACATATTTGAAAAATTAAAGCTCACAATCAGTTCTGCCATCCTTTTCTGCCAGGTGAGGTGAAACCTGATGCTGAGACTGGCCAGCAGAAAAAGGCACAAGGGCCCTTGTACGGCTGGGAATTTTTGTTACAGCTCTGTTGAGAAGGAGGTTTTCCCCCTTTCCTCCAAAGATGACTTTCTTCCTGAGGGCCCTATTGCTACTCTGCTCCCTGACCTGGATCTCCTCTGGAAAACTCTGTGGGACAGGGCTGGGACAAATGACCACAAGAGGAGGATAGATTCAGTGAGAGAGCCTGATGTCTTGAAGATGATGATGGAGGGAATAGATGGACAGGTCCAGCCCCCAGAATGGATCCAGACCAAGGACATTCAGATATGGACAGACATTCCCAACGCTGGCCACCAGAGCCCCACTCTCCTGCCCATCTGTGTCATGGGGAGGACAGCAGGGGTGCAGTCCTGCTGTGCAGTTTGAGGTGGGGATGTCCCTGGAGTGCTGACAGACCAATAAACTGATACAGCTGGCTAAGAATTGTCCATCATTTATGCTAGAAAATAAACAAGGCCAACCATGCTGAAATGAAACATTTGGGCTCAGCTGTGTTGAGCATTTATGTATGCTCAGCTCGCACAGGGTGGAGATCTGAGGGCCCCTTCTCCTACACAGACCAAGCCACTGGCTGGAGTAGGAATTCTGTGCTGAACTACTGCCCTCTGCCTTGTTGGATTTCTGTGTGGTGCCATGGGTGATGAATGTTGGTTGGGAAGTCCTGGGTGTTCTGAGCTGGTCAAAAAAGGACCCTGGTACCACAAGGCACTTGCATGGAGACCACTGGGCAGCTCAGCCAGGTGCAAGTTCAAGTCTGAAACACGTCAAAATGACGTAAAATACACTGCTTCCCAGAACATTTCATCCTATGAAAATGCTTTGATATTTCAACATTTTGTCCCCAGTCATAACGGAAACAAATACTAAAATATTGGAAATTCCTGTGGGATGAAATTCCTGTGAAGTTCGTTTTTGCACTTAGTGAAAGTAAATACAGAAATGCCTTGTGGGTGGTTTTTTGTTTTGCTCCCTTAATTAAAGTTTCCTGATTTTTCCAATGTCAGGGATGGTTTAAAGAGCTTTCTCCCTTCAAGAGTCATTGCACACAAACAGGCCTTGAGATTTCCCCATGGTGAGCAGGGAGATGTGTATGGAAATCCTGATTATTAGTGAGCATAGTCCAAGGGTGGGGAACAAAACCTCCTCCTTGTGTGGTTAAGGGCACCTCATTGCAGAGTGCTGATTGTTGCTCTCTGGTTTGCTCAGTGCTTTGAATCAATGTGATACTGTCAGGAAGAAACAAAGATATGCATTTTTAATTCATTTTCTTCCTGGCGTATACAAAATATGGTGCTTTGTTGAAAACCTTTTTGGTTTATTTTTTGTAGGAGCGTGGGACGTCAGGAAACATTCAGATTTCAAGCCTTGCACAGCGGCAGAATTCACATTCAATGAGGTCTGAGGGAAGGCTGCCTTTGGCCAGCAAGGTGCTCGCCAGCCCTGGCACTCATCTGTGGGCCTCTTCCTTCTCCTCCCTGATGCCCAGCTCCAGTGGCATGGCTGCTAAGTTTATTGCTACCTTGTTTGGCAAGAGTTTAACTCCAGGCTGGGGCTTTACAAGCAACTGGCATTTTTGGCAGGTTTAGTCTGTCTGCCTCATGAAATTCCCGGCCTGAGGTCCAAACTTCAATTTTTGTTCTGCCTCAGTATACACTAATATTAGTAAGTTGAGATGTGACCTTTTGCTCCAGAATAGGCCTTTTCCATCAGCCAAAGACCCTTAACTTCTCTGAAACTCAGCAGCAAGAAACTCCTTTTACTCCATACAGCAAATAGCATGTGAGCATCTCCAGCTCTCGATATCCCACTCAAAATTCTGCATCTTTGCTGTGCTTGGAGTTTGCAGGTGTTCCTCTGAAGGGGGGTAGTCTGGGGGTGTCTGTGGTATCACGGTGGGTTGATGCTACCTGTTTTCCCTGCTTTTGCCACTCTTCCAGGATTTGAGCTATCCAGTACCAGTGAGTGTTTCCCAGCTCAGAGCCAAGGTAGCAATCTAGGATGGCTGGCACTCGACACAAGTGGACTGTTATCTCGAGCACAGACAACTCCCTAGCATTTCCAGAGTATTGGAAGCCTGTTTATTATGTTTGTCCTTGGCAAAGAAAATGTTACATGTAAGAACAAAGTCCCAAGTTCATAATAGTGGCAAGGCATAAACACAATATTTACAATGTGGCGAGCATGGGGAGACACAGAGGGACATGAACTGAAGGATCTTTGTATGTTTGGTGGGGCTGTGGCCCCACACCACCGCAAGCCTGGAGAGGTGACATTTCCAAGTGACTTCAAATCCACTTGCACACACAGATTCTCTTGAAAATTGCTGTGCTTCCTGTGTATCTAATTTGAGATTCATGGGTCAATAATGTGGTAATCTGAGCAAGTGGTTTTGGGCGTAGGCCCTCTGAAGGAGCTGGGGTGGCTCCAGAAGGCACAGCTGCTTGTGGGCCCTCCTCTGCAGGCTGATAGGGAACGGCCTCTCCTCAGGTGGCTCTTGCAGCTGAGGAACAGACCACGGCAACGCAACTTATCTGGGTGAAAAGCTGGGGAAGTGATGTGCCCAAGCCAAGGACACAAGGCAGAGAGTCTCTTTTGGAGGGGCAATACCTGTTGCAAGTCGGGGTCTCTGTCGGTAGCGCTGAGCTGGGTGGCTCATGGTGATGCCATCTGTGCAGGTCACCACAGCATCCTCCCGCCCCAGCTAACTGCAGTCTGCTTTCCTGAAGTGGTCAGAGCAGTGTCCCCTCAGGACCGTCGTGTCAGCAGGTGACGAAGCTGTTTGGCTGCAGACAAGCCATTTGTCTTGTCTCTGCAGAAGAGCAAGCAAACACAGTTTTCACAAATGCCATTGTGTGCAGCGGAGGTGCTGGCCTGGGAAGTGCACGTCACACAGGATCCATGCAAGTTTGACAACAACAACATGGAGCCTCAGCTCTTTTATTAGCCAGAACAGCAAATTCAGTAGAAATGCCCCCTCTCTACAGGCACTTCAGCTTACTAGAATAATCCTTTCCATCTACACCATGGACGAGCTTATATCTGTCTGTTCCAATCCCTCTGGATCTCAGGAACACTTAACTGTAGGAAATGTCAGTCAGAAAAGCTATGGACTCATGTGGGATTATTTCGCGGCACGGCAAAATAACTTGAGGCACAGACTTACCAAATTGTTAAGACTTTTTGCAGCATTGATCCTCATTAAAATGCACCAGGTGGTGTTATTTTAATACAACATGTGCTACAATCCCTCAGTAGCCACGTTGTTAATATCATGGTACAAAAGTACCTTAACACTAGAATAAGCACAAAATAACTAGAATTTCTCCACAGAATAATTAAACTTCTCTGAAATCCCATATGCATGGGGAGATTTCATCCTCAGCTCAGGTGTGGTAGGGCCAGGCGGGCGGAGCTGATGAATGAGTGGTCCTGGGGAACTTGTGTCCGTTGACAGCAGCTTCACACACACCCTGAGCCCATTGCTGCCATGATCCAGCCATGAGAAAAATGGTTGTACCAAGTCCCTTTCAAGTCACTTCACTTTTTTTCCTACATTTTTCTGTTCAGTACCCAAGAACTAGTTGCTCTTTCGTGCAAAAATCAGTATCTAACGTGATAAGACTCTAATCTTGATTGACTTCCAGAGAGTTAATGTTAACTAATGGTTCAGAGAAGGGAGACATTGCAGAGGAGATTAATAGAAGTCACACTATGCTGCTGGAGATTTGTTTTTGTGTTTGTCTTGAGACTGCTACTATTTAAGCTTCAGTGTTCTCCCCAGACACAAAAGTAGTAAATAGTTAAAGTACAAGAATAAGAGGAATTGAGAGGTAGCTTCTTAGCTGGATGCAAGTGGTGAGATATTGGTATGCTGAGAATGAAAAATTTGCCAACAAATTCAAAGAGCCCAGGGGTGGGGGATGACTGACATGGCCAACACAGCCTTGGGAACACACTTCAAAAGGTGAATGTGTGGGATGCTGCCAGGCACAGTGAGAGAAGACAAGTAGTAGCAGCTATTGCTGTCTGTGAGATTTTCCTAAGGGAACGAGATGGTTGGGAGGTGAACGGTGAGTCCCCAGTCTTGCTCACACAAGCCTTCTCCAGGACAGCCCCTCTGCTCCCCCCACTCTTAAGGGCACTGGGTGTGCATGTCAAGGGTTGTGCTCAAATGCTTTGCCCTGACAATGTGTTTTTCGCCCTTGTGTATGGACAAGCTCAGCTGAACAGCATTTGGAGCTGTATAAACTCACTAAAATAAGAGTGGAGAAAGTGAAGCTGACGCTGAGGGCCGTGACAGAAACTTTTAAAAAAGTGTATTTTAATATAGCTGTTCCTCCCTCGGGCATTGAGGAATTTGCTACCTGTTTCTTTAGCTTCCCCAATGTGTTCTGGTGTGTGATTCAGAGCAGATATGTTCCTCCATGTACACCTCACCCTACTCCAGCCTGACAGACTGGGCAGTCCACGGGGTGATGGAAACAACTCCAGGAGAGACTGTCCCACCTGGGCAGCTGCTCCTGCTGCACTCTGTGTCATTTCTTGTATTAGATTTGGCTTTGAGAAGCCACCCACTGCCTCTTGAAGGTTTCACTGACTATCCACATGCATCCTTCAGCTGGAGACCCTTCCCAAATATCTCACAGATCCCCCCTGAGAGAAACCTCCATGTGAATCCACACCTGGAGCATGCCTGCCCCTACAGTCAGTGTGCATCCCTGTTTCTGCCTCACCTTTCCTGCTGGTGGGCTTTAAGCAATTGGGACGCATCCTGCAGGAGCTGAAGTTACTCTTTTTCCACAGTGTGAGGAGCTTTGCGAATGCAGAACTCGTCAGAGAGTGAGTAGAGGTCAGCTGGCACTGAGCTGGGTGAATCAGTCACCATGCACATTTTTCTTTGTGGTTTGTGTTTCATTCTATCACAGAAAAGGTGGTTTTTGTTCCTGAAGCGGGGTGGGACTGTCTATAGTACTGCTGCTATTTGCTTAACTACCTTCCTGCGAGTGTAAATCTTCCCTCTTTCTTTCTCTCTGTGGGGGTAAAACATTCAGCAAATCCCCTTTTTCAGACCAGGGATCAGGTATATCAGCAGGCACAAAATGAATTTCGCATTGAGTTTGGATCTCCTCCTCTGCAGGGGTCTCTGGGTCTGCTAAACTTTCACACTTGATGGCTGAAGTCTGCTTGTGATTAAATGGGAGAATGAAAAGCAGACGGCGGAGGTGAAAGGTGCAGGTTGCTCTGTTTTACTGCCCTGGGAGTGAAGGGGATTGGTATGCAGGCTGCTGTAGAGAAGCTCAAAAATTCCTTCCCTGTTTCAGAGACTGAAGGGAGCATCACGTCCTCCAGACGGTGTTGATGAAGGAACATGTTCATGCTGCCCAGTCTCAGGATGCAGCTTTAGCAGCACAGCAGCTTCTCTGTAGAGGGAGCTGGGGCAGAAAAGCTGGGTAAAAAGTGCCCCAGATTGCCCATCACTCTCTCAGTATTGGCCAGGGGAATAGATAGGCACCTGCTGGGGCAGTAAATCCAATCTGTATTCTGTCCAAGCTGCTTTCATGGGTGGAAGTATCAAAGGAAGAGTGAAGCGGAGGAATCAATAAAGTAGTGAGTGATGCCTGGCCAGGGTCCTGACACTTCTTCCACAGGAGATATCTGAGACCCTGTGGAAAGGTGTGACATCTTGCTGACTTTACCAGTCCTGGCAGGAGCTGGAGCGAAAAACTGGCTGATGCAGTTGTCCTGCAGTTTCAGGGTGATGGAGTGGGAGGAACAGACCCCAGAGAGATGCTCTGGTACCCGATGAATCAACCAAAGTGGCAACAATTTTAAATAGAGGCGGAGAACTGGTTCTATCCTCCTCTTACTCCTTTCTAAACCCTCCTAGTTCACTTCTCCCGGCCTGGCTGTGTGCTGAGGTCGAGCTGGGACTTGTTCTCTAGCTGGGCTCAGTGACTGCTGACTTCAACCCAAGATCTGAATGAACCCACCCTATCTGACCAACACAGCCATAGCCCTGCAGCCCTGGGGCCATAGTCCCCAGCTCAGGTCTTATTGCATTCCTGGAGGAGCATTCCCAGCTTGGAGGATGAAGCAGAGGCCAAAGTACAAGGGGGAAGTTGGGAAGTTTGGATTACACATGCAAAGCAAACCTTTCCCTTGACTTTTGTGCTGGGCATCAATCACCAAAACAGAGGAATATTTTTGAGTGAGTTAGAGTTCATCACCAAACATTCCTGGGCAGGCACAGCCACCACTTTTGTCTCCCTCAAAACAGATGGGCCTGATGATGGCATGGGACATCTCTCTGTCTCTCTCTCTCTTCAGCCTCGGAGCGGGGTTTTGAGCAGGTTAAACGACTGTGTTTTCACAGGCTCTCTGAAGTGCACAGCCCGAGAGATCCTACTCTGGGGATCGGACAGACACTCTGCTCACGTCAGTAAATGAAGTGGTGAGAAATTATTAAGAGGATTAGCTGGTGGTCCAAAAGCTGTCTGCTGGGGCAGCCAAAATACCGCTGCTGGTTCATAAGCATCCTCTCGTACTGTCTGCACTTTCATAATCTGGGGATCCAGAGATCATGAGGGAGTTGAACCGATGGAGCAGCAAAAGGGCAGATTTCTGAACGAGACCTCTGAAAGAAGATAAAATTAGGAATGCTGTCAAAATGTCATTTGCTGTCATTATCCATGGAAATCATAGAAGAGACTGAGAAGGGTCAGGCCAGGACTCTGCCAGGTAACTGCAAGAGGCACAGCTGAACGGAGCAGCCCCTCTTCCCACCCCTTGCTCCACTCTGTCTATGGAGGGCTAAGCAGATATCTGACATTTTCTGAGGCTCTGAAATATTTGCCAAAAGGGTTTTCTGGCTGAGTTGGGAAAAGTCCCAGGCCTCACAGAGGAGGCTTCAGCACCTCTCCCCCCCACCTCTCCTCCCTCCTGTCAGCAACCACTTGTTTGAGGTCCTGGGATATATTTGCTCAGGACTTTGCCCCATAGCTCAGCAATATTCCTCTAAAGCCCTTTACTTCTGAGCCAGTCTATTTCTTGTTCTCTTAGACAATATAAAACCAAGGGTGCAATTTACTCACGTTTCCACAGTGGTTCCTGCCAGAATAAAGAGAAGTAAAATTTTCCCTGTTGCTTGACTGCTTGCTCCTAGCNTATATATATATATATAAAATTTTAAAAATAAGATCTAGACTGGCTGTCACTCCAGAATTCAGGGCTATGAAGACCTCAGAGCTTGGTTTCCTAATTATATATTGTCTATATATGAAGCTAAGACAGGAAGCAATGAGCATAAATTAGAGGAGAAAAACAATTCAGACATTAGGAATTGTAGAAAGGCAGTGAAGCATCAGTGGCATTAGCTGTGGGATCTACCATGAACATCTCTGGGAACAGATTAAATCTTGTCTTCACAGAATCATGGAGTGCTTTGGGTTGGTAGGGACCTTTAAAGGTCATCTAGTTCAACCCCCCTGCAATGAGCAGGGACACCTTCAACTGGATTGTATTGCCCAGAGCCCTGATCAACCTGATGTTGAATATTTTCAGGAAGGGGGTGTCAGCTAGCTCTGTGGGCAGCACATTCCAGTGTTTCACCACCTCATTGTAAAAAATTTCATCCCTGTGTCCAGCCTAAATCTGCCCTCTGTCAGATTAAAACCATAACCTCTTGTGCTACTGCAACAGGCCACGCTAAAATGTCTGTCCCCACCTGTCTTAAAAGCTCCTTCTAAGTACTGGAGGGCCACAATAAGGGTGTCTTGGAGCCTTCTCTGCTCCAAGCTGAACAACCCCAACTCTTTCAGCCTTTCCTTACAGGAGAGGAGCTCCAGCCCTCTGATAATTTTCATGGTATTCCTGTGGACTTGTTCTAGCAGGTACCTCATGCTGAGGACCCCAGAGCTGGATGCAGCTCTGCAGGTGGGGTCTCACCAGAGTAGAGTAGAGAGGGTGAATCCCCTCCCTCACCTGCTGCCCACGGAGATGATCTGGTGTCCATGCAAGCCTTTCTTTAGGTCCATAGGGCCTTCCTACCAACCTATATTTCTTCTACAAATCGGTCTACAAGCATTCATTAGTTACTACAGAGCTATAATAAATCCTTGAGTGTCCAGGAAGAGACTTTGCAAGACAATAATTACTTGACAATTCCCAAGTAAAGGCATTTGGGATTTTCTCTTTATGCTGGAAAATAAACTGTTTAATTAAAAGGAAGAGTGGAATTAGAATGATAGAGATGAAAAGACTCTTCAGTAGGTCAGACTGTAATTGATTCCTTAGCTCAGTGGGGTTCAATGAACTCTCCTGCACTCAGTGGCTCAATTAGCTCTGAGTATCTAGGGCACGTTTGCAGCATTTTCTAGCTAGCATAGTGAAAAGGTTTAAAATAGAAATATCTAGAAATATCAGAAGCTTTCTGTTTAGATTTTCCTACTCAGACTCGGGGAGGGGGTATAAAGGAGAAGAATACAAACTCTGGCATTTTGGTGTATCTCTTGGAATGATGATGTTTACAGATTTCCTTAATCTTATCAGGCCAGCCAGAATGTCTGTTGTGTCTCTTTGTGTTCCCTCACACGATTACAGAAAACAGCCAGAGTGGTGGAAATTCTGAGATGATCCTACCAGAGCAGTCACAGGCTGAGCTGGCTGTCAAAGACCATCCTACACTTCCCCTCTGCCTGGCTTCTGGTTTTCACCTCTAAATTCAGGTGGGATTTGAAGGTGATCCTCATTCTCTAGAAGCCCACAAAGGGGAAGATTTTGGCTTTCTCTGACTTCAGTGGGGGACCTGTGGATCCACTGTCGGGAGCACAACTTGGGTGCTTCCCTCACATCCGGGACCCTCTCACAAAATGTGGCAATTCTGTGCTTCCCTGAATTGTATCTCCACCAAAGTACGAAAAGCAAAACAAGAAATCCTCAGATATCTCTAGACGTGCCGGTCCTTTCTCGCTGGACTAAAGATCTGTAAGCAGAGACAAAAATCCATGCCTGCATGCAGTAGAGTGTCCCAATCTGCAGTGCCTCAATAGCTTTAGGTCCCTCTGTGCTGGAAGTTTGAGGGAGGATAGTCAAGGTGTCAAAAGAAGAGACGAGGTCATAGGGTGAAAAGATACTTTTTAGATTACTTTATCTAGATAGAAATATTTCAACAACTATTCGGACACACAGAGCAGATCTGAAGGACTTAAATTCCCCCCTAACATGTCAGGTCAGCTGCACAAGAAGGGCTGTGTGCTCTGCAAGATGATGTTTAGTTCCAGCTTTACCTGTCAGACGTTTGCCCATGGCAGATTTACACTGATCACCAGGGAGGGGCCCGTGCTCACAGCCCCTCTCGGACAGCAGGGAATTAAAGCAGGCAGAGACTCCAGAGAAAGCCTGCTGTGGGACAGAAAGAATAGCAGCATTCATTGCTTTGAGGGAACCTGGCAGGATGGGCAGCTCCCCCTGTATCTTGGCACTCCTGCTTCTGGTCCGGGGACCCTGAAGAACTGAAGGGAAAAGAAAGAGAGGAGAAGAAAAAAAACCCCAAACCTCTATTATTCAGACTTTTAAAAACCTCCATCAAAGGGTTGGTTTGTGTTTTGGACATGTCTCAATGTAGGTTGTCATTAGTGACTGGCTAGCTATATTTGAATAGATGCAAGTGACAATCCAGAGCCTTTTCCCAGCCTTTTTTTTCACTCCTATATGTAGGGAAAAAAAGGTTCATTGCACTCTAAAATACATCTGCAGATGGTGTGTGCTCTCCTTGGCTCCAGCTGGAGCTCAGAGTGAAACACCACAAAATGCTTATTGTTACCAGCACTTTCTGCCCTGCAGAAAGTAGAAGCCCAGTTTGGTCTCTGCAGATTTGGATCCTAGTTCCTGGCCCTAATGTTTCATGTGAACTTTTTGGATGGCACACCAGCCTGAGGTTTGCCAGTTTCTGATTATAGGCTGGTTCTTGGGAACAAGAAACAGACCAATTGTCATCCTGCCCCAAATGTGGGCTGCATCCCAGGACCCCTGAGGTCAGCAGATCAGCAGCAGTGGAGGTTAGAGGGAGTATGAAACCACAACAACTCTGCTGAAGCCCTTGAAAGGTGAGTAAAGTTCATTGCCCTTCCATTTCCAGTAAGTCTGGAATTTGGATCTTGATCCAGAGAGGCATTTAGGTCCCTGCCTCCCAGTGGTTTTCCAGCCATGGTGCAGGTTAGGAGCTGAGTCCCTAAATAACTGGTGGCTGTGAGCCCAGTCTATCAGTGTGCTCAGATGTGTCTAACATTGCTTGTGTTATTGTTGTATATTGAGGTCCTGACCAGAATCTGGGCTCCTTGAAATAGAGACAGAGACACACAGGTGGGGATTTAGGTGGCCAAACAGTGTGGGTGCCACGTCAGAGCTACAGGCAATGGAAATGGTACAGAAAATACCGTTTCTGTAGAGTGGGACATCATGAAGTAGTCACTTAAAGCTGATCTTCTGAGAAAGTCTCTTTCTCTCCACCAACTGCAAGGGAAGTTGGAGTTACATCTCTTTTATTGGTATCTAAGCTTAGATAGGAGGTGTCCCATCCAGAATGCGAGGCAATTCCTTCTTCAAAGAGGTCATCATGCTGTATAATCCAGACAGCTTGAGCTGGGCTGTGAAGAGCAGAGGCAGTGAATTTTAGCTAAGGCCCAGCCAGCAGAGCCAGGAGCTGGCACCAGCCATGTTGCCAGGTTTGCCATCCACTTCCCTGCTGCTGATCCCAGCAGAGAAGCTGCTGATTCGAACATGGGGCAGTCTGGTCTCCTTTAGGCCGAGGTCAGTTGAAATGGCACAGCCAAAGTCATTAGCCACTCCTGAAATCTTGGTCTGTCTTGTTTTCACTCTGATCCTCTTCCCCTCTCTCCTCTTCCTCTCTGGCTCAGTTGTTTTGACTACCTGAAGTACATACTCTTCTTTCTTGCAGCCTTTGCCCAAAACTCTAGCAAGACACTTTATTTCTGATTTCCAACATCTTTGGAGCAGATCAACAAGTTTTAGAAACCTAATTCTCCAGTGAGAGCAAAAGGGAACATTTCACCTTACCTCAAAAAGTTTTTAGATCAGCTGAGGCTGAAGTCTTTTATCTCCTGTGATGTACTTCAGAGAAAGATGGCAAAACATGAAAATGTTTCCTGAGTTTTGTTTTATGGATTATAGGACGCTTTTTGTTCATTTCTGAGTTTTCTGGGGTAAACCCTAAACCATCAGTCTTTACATGTTCTGCTCAGATGATGTCAGAGCAGATGGTGAGAGAGTATTTTCACTTCAGCCTCTCCATGTGCACTCAGGCAGTTCAGCTCCATAGACCTTGATCCCAGCCTGGGCCTGTGGCCATTCCTGCCATACACATGCTAGATACTAGCACATTTTCTTTTCTCACATCAAATGCTGGGTGTGTTTCCATCCCTCAGATAAACTTTATGGTGTTTCTATTTCCCTTTCTCCCCATAGTACTGATTATCCCTGAAATAGACAGGCACTGGAAAGCTGTGTTCTGGATCTGAACTATTTCTGTGTTGCATCTGGCATTGCGACTGGATCCATTTTTGGGAATGTGAAAATTCTGTGTTTGCCCTTGTGTTAAATTTTCTGTCTTTAAATCTTATTTTTTTTACCCTACAGGCATTGGATTGATTTTTTTTTTTTTTTGTCATTTAAAGTGCTTGTTGTTTGAATTGTTTTGTTCTCATCTTCATCTTTCCACTTGTGCATCCTTCTGCCTCTCTTTTTTGTTAACTTCAGCTGTGTCACCCACCCTGGTCTCCAAACAGGGGTTAACAGCTGAACCGCCTGCAGTTAAAACACAGTGACAGTGGGACACCGTGTTCTTAACGGAAAAAAAAAGAAGATAAAGGCTGTCTTTAAGCTTGGCCCTGCCTGAAGAGAAGTTCAAACCCTGGGTGAGATGCTCACCTGTTGATCACATCAAGATTTCAGCACTCTGCAGTTATTCTGGAAGGATGTGAAACTTCCCTAGGAGGAATTTGATACAGAAAACTTCCTTTTCTGGTGTCCTTCTGGGAAGAGCAATGCTTTAGTGTAGGGTTTTCTATCCAGATGAGTGTGGGATGGGGTTAGATAATGCCTGTGGTGATGACGGCATTGATGTTTCACTTTTATTGTTTGTTTCAGGAAAGATGTGTCTGTGGTTAGAACAGAGCCAAACACCAGACAAGACAAAACCAAAATGAATGTCCAGTGGCCAGGATGGACTGGAAATGGTGTGGTCACAAAGGGGCAACACAAAGTGCCACCAGGGTCCTGGACTGCAGGGATTTACTGTCCCTGTCCCTTCCCTGCACAGCACGCAGCCATCACCAGAGCACCGCACTGCCTGCATCGCTCACCAGGACTGAGCCCAACAGTTCTGCAGATTTCTTTCGGAGTTTTCTTCCCCAGTTTGGCACTTCTCAGGGTTTCAAGCAAACTGAGCAAAAACATAATATTCCAAGATGCAAAAGATGTGACATGGTCCATGGGGAGAGGAGCTGGATCTCCTCCCTCCTTTCCAATTGCTGCTCAAAAGGGATATCAGGGAGAAAAGGGCTCCTGCCTGAGGCAGGGAGAGTGACCCCTCTGCACAGCTAACACCACCACAAACACACGACCTGCAGTCTTTGGAACAGGCCAGGCTGCTCCAGATTTTCCTATTGAGATGTTTTCCTTCTCTAGAACATAAAACAAAAAAGGAAGACAACCCTTTGCCATATTCCCAAATGATCTACTAAAGTTCAGGAAATTGGATCGAAAGGTGAGCACAGCTGAGCTGTGTCTGACGCTGCTTTGGCGCCATAAATAACCTGGAACCACAGCCTGCAAGTGTTTGGTGTGGGGCAGGGAATCCCACAGGGCTGTAGGGCAACGACACTGACAGGGGTTAAAAAGTAATGGATTGCTTCTTCAGGATGCTGGTGCAGGGATAATTTCTGGGGTATCTTGCCACCTATGAGCTGATACTGACTTTTAAGTTTACTTCCCATGGGAAGGTAACTTCAGTCTCCAAGGACACTGCAGCACTGAGGGCTCCAGTACGAACTCGGGGCATCTCCTGACAAGGGAGACAGGATCTCGTCCATGATTTGCAAAACTCTTTCAGATCCTTCAGATGCAATTATTATTTCGACACTATTGTGAAATCTCAAGGGCTGTGACTGAAAAAATAATTGGCTGTATGGAAATAAGGATGAGATATTTCAGTAGATGACAGGACTATCCAGCATCATAATAATAACAACATTTTAAAGACTAGATAAACAAGAGCTATGGGAGAGACATAAACTCCTACATTTCAGGGCATAACTATTGTGTGTCAGGAAGTAATTCTCCTTTTAGGCCATTTGTTCTGTAACTGATGGCTGCAACTGGAGCTGGACACACTGAGAATCAATAACCCATGGCTAAATCAGAGGCACCTCTGATTGTTTGTTACTTCCATGTTTTGCAATGAATTCATTGGGATAAACAAGCTTTTGTTTTCCTCTTGCAAATTTGACCACCTCCTCACTCCTTGTATTCCCATACTTTGTATTCTTCTTGGCACTAATTGTGTGCTTTCAGTCAGCATGTTTTAGCTTTCCAAGACCGTAAGCCACGACTTGGGGGCACAGTCACATTTACATCCCTCTGCAGATGGCCTGTTTCTAGCACTGTCAGTCCTTGGGTTTTATTTTTTGCTGTCTTTTTGCTGAGGGACAGACTCTGTTCAGTGGGTCTTTGTGATTCTAATCTTTTTCATACAGTTTGAGGAGCAATGAACTTGAAAAACAAGATCCCTTTTTCCTGGGAGAGAAGGCACCTGAATTTAGGCCTGTCTTTACCACCCACTAAGGATGTGTGTGACAGTTTAGAGAGGGCTGAGAGCAGTGTGTTTGTGGTTGCTGTGATGCCCTTTGTTGTTTCCATATAACTCCCATTTCTGTGGGCACCATCTGTTTGTTGGGAACTGTTTTTTTGCCCTGTCATTGCAGGCTTCAGGAAATGCCATCTTGCCAGGTGGCACCTCTATTTGCTGCTGCTACAGCAGCTCTAGAAGCAGGTGCAGCTTGTGGGATAATGTAGCTTTGTGCCAGCCCATTACAAGCCATGGCCCATTCAGGGACTTGGATGGGCTTATTGCTTTAGCTCCATTTGAGATGTGGGCATTGCCTCTAAAGTGCCCCTGGCAGCTGACTTCTCACTTTGATTTATGCTAACCTTAGAGCTGCTGGTAATTACATGCATGTTCTTGTATTCAGGAAGTTTTTGCAGTCGCCAGGGAGCAGGGACTTCTTCATGCAGCACCAGGAGAATGAATTGTTCATTTTGATGAGCATCTCAGACGCTTTGGGGCTCATGAAAAGGCCTGCCTGTGTGTTCCTTCTTGTCATGGAGGAAGGGCTGGTGGAAGAAGAATTGATAATAACACCGCAGCTCTGATCTCTAAGAGTTTCAGTACTAATTTGCTGGTATGTTTTCAGCCAAAATACCGTGTGCAGAACAATGAGTTTGCATAGTGTCATTCTGTGCCTCATTAGCCCAGTTGGATGACTAGCTTGGATTTGTTGTCTTCTTGACATCCCTTACAAATAGTGCAAGGGGAACACTGGCCAATACACATTTTTCCATGGCACTTTATTTACCTGAACTGAATCCAAAGGGTCACATCAGAGAAATGGTCAAAAATTCTTTTCGTGCTGGTGCCTCCTCTGTGAGTGCCCTGAAGATACTGAGCTGATGTCTTACATGGGAAGATTTGTTCTGATCTGGGCAGTGACCACTAACATTTCTCTCCTAAGCTACCAGGCATTTAATATTTTAGATAACATTTCTTCACGTAGACTCTCATTGACTTTTTTCGTTTTCATGCACTGGTGAAAAAAGATCAGATGCAGATGACAGAGGAAGAGGAAGAGGAAGAGGAAGAGGAAGAGGAAGAGGAAGAGGAAGAGGAAGAGGAAGGGTTTTTCTGGCCTTAGCAGCACAGGGAAGCCTGGAAAGCTTTGGATTAGGTCCTTTATGAATTTTCATTTCTCCCCAGTGTTTAGGTACACATTAATACACAGAAAGTATATTAAATGGGCTGTAAGCAGCATTGGTAATGCCACTAATAAAGGTCCAGTAAAGATATTAACCTATGTGAAAAGAAGGATCATTCTTTCACTGTGAAAATATGTGATCATTCCCTTTGCTCACGTGTGTTCGTTTTTTAAAATCACTTGGCTAACTGCAAACCAATTTTAAGAGAGGAGGGTGGAACTCCAATGCAATAAACGTCCTGCAAGTTATTTGAAACTTCATGGCTGAGTAGAGAATAGAGATGCGTGTGAGTGTTCTGAAAATGGTGAGAAGAGGCCACATTTTGTCAGGTCCAGTCTGTCCATAGGCAGATGGCTCAGGACAAACATGGTGTGCTCTGCTGCTTGTCCAGGGGGGCAGGTCAGAGGGCGTGGGGGGAGCAAGAGGAGTTGCAGGGGGATTGTGTTACCAGCCCAGGCTGCGTGTTGAAGTGAAACCACATTTCCTCAGTCTCTCTGTTCCTGAAACAGCTTCCTGAACGTGGGCAAAGGAATGTATTTTTCCCTTGTCTTGTGCACGAAATCTCCTGAAATGTTTTGTCTCAAATTGGCTTGAAACTTCTAGTGTGCAGCAGATATTCAGAGCATAACATTTCAGCCCACACAGTGAAATCTGGCAAAATAGCATGTGATTGAAAGTAGGGTCTGTCCAGGATCACTCAGGAGGGGACTGAGAGCTGAAAGAGACAAACTCTGCAACTCGTTTCACCCAGGCCTGTTTACTTCTGCAAAATGTCATTGAATTTCTGGCTATTATGGCCATCCTCTGCTCCAGACAGATAGGTCTAAGTGATAGAAATTGTTTACCAAAGCAGAAGCTGTACCGAGGCCCTTCAGAAACCCAGATGTACTGCCTGGGGTGTTTCACTGGAAGCAGAAGGCAAACCTGGGGTCAGGATATTGTTTTGGTTGAATTCTGAGTGTGCAAAAGCAAATGTGCCAGAAACACCAGCGAAGGAGAGAGGAGATAACAGCAGAAAGCCCCAAGCTGCCAAAATCAGCTGTTCACATAACTGCAATTGACCACAAAGAGGATATTTTGGGTGTAGATGCGACCAGAAGAAGAGACCAAGAAGACAGGGAGAGGCTCTTCTTTACTCTTTGACTCCCACTATGCCCAGAGAAAAATAACACGGCCTTCCTCTGCAGATGAACAGGACTGATCGAAAAACACTCAACTTAATTCTCAACTTCATTACCATCTTTCATAATGGAAACATTTCCATGACCAGAACTATCAGCTCTCTACTGTGGCCAAATATTGGAGTGCAAATTGCACTGCATTTACATACACATGAAATATAGATGTACATAAAATAAAATAAAGACACTTTGGACTAGCCATCACTTCACAGGTTTTTGAAAGAATTCTACTTTAATCTTAGTTTACTCTCATTTGTTGTGTTGGATGAGATACATATGATCAAAAGCAGATGCACAGACGTAGATATTTTCATCTGAGTCAGACTCTGGGTCTGCCTTTTCTGTTGTTTATTTTTAATATCCAGGGTACAATTCTACTTGTCTTAAAATAGAGCATTAATGTAGGTCAGACAAGTGTCTCCTTAAGGATCATCTATTGAAGAACCTGAGGGTGGCCAGCTCTACCTTGTAGGCATCTGAATCAGGTGAAATTAATTCCTCTCTAACTGATCACCAGGTACATGGCACATAGCTCCTGTGCTGGAGTGGGTGGTCTGATCTTTCAGGCCCTGAGCTGAACGACAGGGTTGTTTGCAAGAGGTTTCCATGAGCTCCCTGTAGTTTTCTTTGCAGCCAAATGTTAGCTTTTCATGCCTTAGGTGGTGGTGGGACACTCCAGCCGTGACTGTGTGCTGGTCTTTCTGCAGGAGATGTGTGTGATGTGTCTCACTTCTGCATTTCAGCGATCCAGCCACTGACCCTGGGCACAGTTTTGCTGTCTGTAGGATGGCTGGTGCCACTAGGTTTGGAGTGTTGTCCCCTAACCCAGCTCTAGCAGGCTTGCAAAGGAAGGAGGGTGATGTGGTGAAAGCACCCCACTGCATGGCAGGAGATCTGAGCTTGACTCTTCACTCTGCCACAGAAAAATATCACTGTTGATCTTGGGTGCATTTCTTACACTCTCTGCTCCACCACAGTTCCCCCAAATGTAAAAATGTGAAGGATTTTTACCTACCTGGCTGAAAACTGAGGACCTCATAACTGGAACTCGAGGAACCTAGAGAGAAACTCTGGTCTGGATTTGCTCATGACAAAGCATCTACTAACATATTTTCAGCCAGTGCCTGGCAGAGCAGCAATATTCAGGTTTCTGTTTAAATAAGCCCTTTCATCAGATGAAAGAACATACCAGGAATGGGTCAGCAATATTCTCTGTGGAGCGGCCCCTGGAAGGGGAACACAGACCAGGGAGTTAATGGCTTCCAGGTAAGGAGAAGGTGCAGAGCTGCCATGAGACGGAGCTGGTAACAGAGGACTGACCCAGGGAGCTCCTCACTCCTGAGTAATCCCAGTTAGCAGCTTCTGGCCACCTCTGCAGGGGGAGGACAAGGCGAATGCAGCCACTACTCTTCACTCTGCTGGTGAATATTGAACGATAACCAGCGCCATAAAGCCTTTGACTTTAACTGGCATGAATCAAAGGCTTTGGTCAGGTTGGCCTTGGAATTGTTTAGGATGAAATCAATTCCTTTTAACCTTCAAGAGGGTCCAATTTAAGCTGTTTAGCTGAGCAGTGTGGAAAATAGAGCAGTGTAGCTATTATGTGGTCAAACTGGAGAGCAGACGCCATTTACCGATACTGCTGGATCCATAACCTCACATCCTCTCGGAAACACCGTTCTTACTACACTTTCTATGACTGTTGTTGTGGCCACCAGCGATGAAAATCCAGCCTGTTTTATCCATCATGTTTCTTGGCTTCCACGTTTCTTATATCCCTCATACACCCCTCTGTACATTTGCTGCACATGTTCCTTTCCGGGCTTCCACTGCAAGCAGAAATGTGTGAGTTTCGAGACAGCAGGGCAGGAAATGCTTTTGGAAGGTGTCAATGGCCTCATATTTTGTAAAGATAAATGTGTCCACAAAAGCTGTCATGAAAAGAAAAAAAAATTCTGAGAGACTGACTGCTTGTTCTTTTAACCCTAGAGCATTTTAGCATGGATACAGTAGCATCTTGTATAAAGATTACGTGAATACATACAATAACCTGTTTTCTTCACTGGACATTCTCTTTGCCCATCCTACCTGAGGGGTGGTTTCTTCCAGCAACACTGGAAATGACTGGTTTGTGAAGCCAGGACAGTACGAAAACAGACGCTCATTTTTCTCCTGAGATGTGTTTTACACCAATTCTCACCTGCCATGAAATTGTAGAGAGTATGAATTTGTGAGCTTTATACTGGCTGAGAATCTGACCTAAATTTTGGACAATGGATTATATAGACAAAGGAAAATGTTAATCTATGCAGTTTCCTGGAAGAAAAAGAACATTTCTTGCTTTAGAGCTTGGGAGCTGTGGAGGTACATGCAGGAGCAATGAGATAAAATTGAGAAAGGAAAATTTGGTCTGACTGCTAATAAAGTGAGGTGTTAATCTTTCCCCATGAGGACATGATGATGATTTCTCAGCAACACGCAGAGGGAAAAGAGTTGGAAATGGTGAGGTAATAGAAAAGGCATCTTGGTTCCACAGGCACTGGTTTCATTTGTGTATAAAATGAAGAAAAACAGCAGAAAACAAGTGAAACATGGGTTGTTTTCCAGAAGAAAATAACCATGTGATGTGATTCTGGGGCTGGACTGCCAGCACTAATTGCTGCCTCAAAGGCATAAAACCCCCAACTTTGAGCAACTGCCCTCCTCGGCAGGATGAGGACTTCTCCTGCCTTACCAAAATGAGCAGGCTGGTTCCTTGGCAAGGAATTTTATACCAGGATTGGGCAGAGCAGAGAAGAAGCATAACCCTATCCTGGCAGAAAAATGAGCCTGGGTGATCTTAGAGGCAGTTTCTATCTCTGTTTCCCCCATTTTGCTCCAGAGTGGTTAAACTTCAAAGCAGTCAGTATTTATCCAAACACTTCTGTTCTGAAAAACTGGGCTTCTGGAGAGTTTTCCTGCCCTCCCTTGGGCTGATGGTTGGAAGTGCTGAGGGCACCATTGTGTGTGACGTCTCCTTAACTCCCACTTCTGGCACAACTCTTAGGAAGTGCAAAACCACGCAAAGAAATAAAAATAAAAGGCCTTGTGGCAAAGATACATCAGGTAAAGTCAGTCTGAGATACAGGAAGATTCACTTGAAGCTCTTTATCCTTGACGTTGAAGCCAGACCCTGTCCCTGTTATGGATGTTGCAGGTACAGTGCCCATGGCTCTCACCCCTGGGGCAGACCCTGCCCCAGCTAAATATGGGTGGCACGAGGGACACTGCCTTCTCCACGCCTTCTGCCCCTGCTGACAGAGGTGGGCTTTCCTCCATAGCCCAACACACCGCCCCTAAAGTCACAAGAAACACAAATGAATGTAGAATTTTCAAAACAATCACCTAATTTCCTGAAAATATATATACATGAGCTTTTCTATTTAGAATTCTGGAGAATATGGAAAAAAACCCAAGGACGTTTGACTATTAATTAATATGGATGGAGTTAAAATTAGCAGTCTCTCCTGCAATAAAAGCTTTGTTATAATCATCATGGAACAAGATCAAGTACTCCCAACACTCATGTATGTCTCTATTTAGTATAGGGTTGAGAGGCATCAGCTTATTGTCTGTCTCTGCCAAAGCAGGTCTCTAGTGGAGATTGATACTGCTGCACTTCACAGTGCTTTGAATGAGCTGGGTGTGCCCATACCAAAGTCATCTACAACCTGGCAAAGGCAACTTGTCTGTCCCAATCACAAATAGCTCTTTTTTCCAAGAATGACGGTTTGGTGCCATTGGGAATTGTCTCCTCCCTCCCAGAAATGATGACTTGTGTGAGCAGCAATCACTCATCCACAGCCAAGGGTGTGCTGTACCTAAAGCTGGTTATGTGTCAGCTCCATGAGAAAAGTTTTCACTCTATGAAACAGTTTATTTTATCAAAATGTAATTTAGGTGATGCTTAAAACAACCAAGCCTCCATCTTGGTTGGCACCTTTGATCTCAGTGGAGCATCATGACAATGACATGGTGCTCTGAGGGACGAAGCTGCAAACAAACCATGGCCACATTGGTTGGGCAGGTGCCAAGGAGTGGCTGACAGGGATGATGTGCCATGGAGAAAGAGCAGGGATAGCCTAAACATGTGCACTTGTTTGGACAAAAATAACTTCGGGGGGGGAATGGGTGTTACTGATAAAACATTGGCCGTGGGCAAAGAGCTGGTTTAAATACCATTGCTGGCATCAGGTTTTGGGTGTGCACCCAGGAATAAGTCATGGGACCTCCTACCCTCAGCCCATAACATGGAGATGTGGCAGAGGATAATAACAGCCCCTTTCCTTTATCCTGGCTTCATGTGTCAAACCAGCAATCCTGGGGGAAGGGGCTGCATCAAGCACGGTAGAGGCTTGTTCCCTTTCCAGCATGGCTGTGCAGCAGACACAGGTTGTGCTACCTGAAGGCCTCTTTCAAGGTTGTTTTGTTGAGACCAGTATTTAATTGAAGGCTTTTGAAGCAGAAAATGAAAATACCCAACAGTTTCAAAGGTCAAATTGTCCACCTGTCCCGGGCAGGCTGAGTTTCTGGTGCGCACTGTATGGCCATGATGACTTTGCCTGAGGTCTGACGTGAGTTCAATGGCAATTTGCAGAGCAAAGCAGTAGCTTGATTGGCAAATCTCTAAAAGTTTGAGCTCAGCAAAATCTAACCTTCCTTCTGGGACAGCATTTAATTTTAAGGCTAGGTCATTTTTGCCCAGGACTTACTTTCATCAGAAATTCTCTCCTAATTGGAAAGATAACTTATACCTTGTGACGTAATGAAAATGGAGAGGATGATTTCTGGTTCTCGACTTTGTTTTTAATTTTGGTTTTGTGCGATAGGAGCACTAAGGTTGAGACAAAAAATGAGTTCGTTCTTTCCCCCACCATACTTTTTTCAATAGGAAAAATATTTATTTTCTTTCATCCTCAAATAGAAGCAGCTCATACAGTGAGAAATGGCATTGTCTTTAAATTTCGAAATGGAAGAGTTTCCCAAAGAGGGTTTTTCTAAGTATTATTTTTTTTTCCTTTTTTTTAAAGAATGTTACTTTTTTGACATAAAGGGATTAAAAAAATATTTTTAGCAGTTTGTTGCAATACCTCTTTTTTTTCCTGCATTTGTGGGTTGGTCTATTGCAGAATCATAAAGAGCATGAGCTGGTCTAAACTACCTCTGTGGAATGGCTGTACTAGTATTAGGGAAAAAACCCATGAAAATGTAAAATATTTCGCTAATACTTATTTTAGAAATATTGATAATAGGCAAAGCAAGTGTTTACACTCTGTTCACAGCCTGAAGATAACCTTTCTGAAAACTTGCAAGAGGATAAAAAAGGTTGTATAAAAGAAGGAAAAGGGATGAACAAGTAAAAAAAAATTGAGAAAACTCCAGAAAAACTTATTTTCAGTTAACCAAGATCAATGCACAAAGTCTAAAAAAGCACTGCATATGGTTGATAAATTTCAATGTTATTTTGTTTCCATTTTGAAATATTATGGAGTTGTGCTAAGCAGAATTCCTGAGGCTGAAGGAAAACTCAGGTACTCCAAACAAATACCATTTGAAGTGAATGTTTTTTGGCAAGGTGTTTCACAGTATGCATTGAAAAATTCCATCCAAGATATTTTGATACCTTGTTTTAGGAAAAGAAAATGCTGAGGATTCAAAGTAAAAGAAGACTGCGGGGGAAAGAAAATTAATCTGTTTTCTTGGAACATCTCTCAGAACGTTACAAATCCTGCAGACATTTATGGGTAGCCAGAAGCATCAACTGAAGCCCTCACCATTCACCAAAAGTGAACATGAGAGAACATTTCCATTTCGTGGAATATGTATGATGATTTTATGATCAAGAGGGGTCAAGCTCAGACTAGTTCCTTAGGAATGCTGCTCTCCAAACTTCCCCAAAAATCCTCAGCATCCGGCAGCACGTCGTGTTTTGTAATATCTGCTCATTAATCACCACCTTATGCTATTAAATACTCCTGGCAGCACCTTTGTCAGATGGGTAAAGTTAAGGCAAGGTGAAGTTAAATTCCAAATCATGGAGGGATTCCTAGCTGGCTGTCAAGAAAACAGCACAGAAATCACAGACATTTCTAAACAATAGACAAAGCTGGAATTCTAGAGATATTTAGAGACATACCACGAAACCCAGGAGATGATGAGGAGATGTTTCTATTTCTGCTGCAGTCAGCATTTTGAGCATTTTCTCTCTTCTGTACCACAGGAAAGATTTATGTGTTTGTGGCAGATATTACAGAGCTACAGGAAACACTGAAGCCCGTTCGACACTTGGAATGAGCACACTGAAAGTTGTCACACATTATCTGGGATTAGAGCTGAGTACTTCTAGCCAGACCCTCCACTACTGAAAGTTAATTGGTGAAACTTGATTTTATAGGCTGGCAAGATGCCAGTGTACCTCAGCTGGACGTCAGGAGTACCGTCCTGCTCCCTGGCTAGGGAGAGGCAGGATGGGAGAATTTCAAGGCTGCTTCCAGCCTTCATTTTGGGTGACAAGCTGTGACTGGTCTTCAGAGGTGGGAAAAAAAAATTGAGAAAAAGCACATTATTTCTTCCAATTCCCTGATTTAGAGGAGTTTATGGAAAGGGCTGTAGAAGCCCTGGATGATCAAAAGGACTGGCAGGGCCAAGAGAATCTCCTCCCCTCCTCCAGACTTGGACTGGATGCAAGGTTTGGCTATGGACACATAAGGGGTACGCAGTCACGCCTGCATGCTTGTAGGATGTTTTAAATTTTATTTTAAAAAGAAACACAAATTAGTTCAAATTAATAGTTCCCAAAGGTACCTATTTTGCTACACTGGCTGAGACAGACTAAAGGCTGACCTGAGTTCAATGGGATGAAACCCAGCCCTGCTGCTTCATCAGGTTCTGCTTCAGGGGCTTGTTCCTGTGTGAGTTATTGACCTTCAATCAGCTCTGACGGTCCAGCCTTAGGGTGACTTTGCCCAAATCAGCAGCAAAAGCAGAAATCCAAGGTTTATTTCCCAGCTGTAGACAACTTCCTTCTCACCTTGCCTGTAGGAAGCGACAGGTCATAAGGCTCCTCCCTGGCATCTTGTGAGACTCCCAGGTGTTGGGGCTGCCATCAGCATTGTGCCAACCCATGCCTTCAGGGATGGCATCAAACATGAGGAGGATGCAGCTGCAGCAGAGGCATTTCTTGCCCAAGTACCAGGTCCACACAAATCCTTCCATTTCTGTGTCACACCAGGACCAGGAGAAGGCCTTGAAAAATGAAGCTGCCAGCACGAAGGCAGCAGGGGAAGGCTTCTGAGGACCTTTCTGGAAAGGTGAAAACAGGAAATGTTTAATCAAGCTCTGAGGGAAAAAAAAATACTCAAAAAAGAAGAAAAAGTCAGTCTCTTTTTGAGCAGCCAGGATGTTTGTGAAATCCCTGTTCCGTTTATTATGATGCTGAGTTTCAGCTGGCTGTTTTATTAAAGACAGCTGGGACACATTACTTGCGCATTAACACTGAGCCAGCTTTCATTTTAAAACTTACCCGTTGCTGGGAGCTCTCCTTAATGCGTTCCTGCTGCTGCCAGCTCCATAATCCACACCAGCAGCCGCAGGGGAAGATCACCTCGCCTCACCATACTTCTTATTTCCGGAGAAAGGCCTAATAAAAATCAGCCTGGCTGCTCAGGAGCAGGACGGTCCCTCTCCTCACCTTGTCTCTGAGGTGCAGCAAAGCTTGCCAGAGAGAGAGGTCGGTGGTGCACCTGCCAAGAGGACATCTGCTTGTGGAGCAAAACCTTTAACACTCGTGTGCAACTCTCTCTTAATTGCTTCCCAGGGACGTATTAGAGCTTTTTGCAATGTAAACTGCGTTTCAGTACATCACAAATCACTGAGTGATGGCTCCAGTGGATTGGGTGGAGGCTGGCAAGCCTGGCTGGGAGGGCGATGGGGAAGGAGCTGCAGAGGTTTGCCCGTGCAGCGTGGCAAGAGGGGTGCTGGGGTCTGGCAACCACAGTCTCACTCCTCCAGCATGTGTCCCCCAAGCACACAGGGCCAAAATGTTCTTCTCAGAGATCTGAGAAGTTACTGAAGTCCCTCACCCCCAAATTGCTCTGTTTAAAGAAGCACTTTTGTGGAAAAGGAGGGAGGGAACGTGTCTCTTGTGCCCCCAGCCCTGTAGTTTGGGGCATCAGAAGCTGTCTGGGCCCTGCCTTCCATTCTGGTCCTGGTCCTGAGCACAGCTCTGAATGCCCTCTGGGAACCCAAGTGTAACATGCTGGTGTGAGTTCAGGTCACAGTTTTGGGAAGGGGTCGAAGGAGTGATGTTCCCATGCCCACACCCCTTCTTACCTTGGTGTCAGAACAAGACTTGTGCCATCACACAGCATGCTGGGTGGTGCACATGTATGGTTTTCAGCAGGTGTGTTCCCTAACTAGTTTTGAACTCACAAGCCGACTTCAACTAAACATAGCTGAAAGGCAGAAATTTCAAATTACAGCTGTGAATTAGCTGTGGGGTGGAGAAGAGTTGTTCTGTCAATGCCCTTGCTGATCGGCTGCATTGGGACCTCAGGCTTCATTAGATACTTGAGAACCCACACAAGCACGCTCCGTCGGGTGGTTTAAGTGCAGAGGACAGTTCCATTCCTTATCCTTTATTAGTGTTCACCCTTCTCCCATGCCCAGGAACAACCCTTCTTCTTTTGCATGGGACTAGCCTATGGAACAAGCTGCCCTGAGGATGTGTTTCTCACTGGCACATCTTAGCTGACATTCGTCAATACCGTTTCATTTTGCAGCAATGCTAGATGCTTCCTCATGCCATAAAAATATCAGAATCTTTTTTCCCCCTCAAATATCTTTGTGCCTTAACTTGTAAACTCACACAACAGGTTCCTCCGATTACTCTCATCCATACAGAAAAAGAAGGGGGTTTCTTCCTGTAAAGGCCTTTGTTTTGTCTTATTCTCATGCATTTGCACTTCTAGAGAGGATAAGTGCCTGTACCACTCATTATTTTGTACCATGTTTCTTTATGCTTTTTCTCCACAGAGAAAGGGCTTTAAGTTTAGTGCAGCAACATTCTACAGAGGAGCTAGATGCCTGGAAAAGCCAGAGGTATTTGTCAGAACCTTCCACAAATTCTGCTTGGAAGGGAAACCACTGAACTACTGCAAAATATTTATCAGGTTCATTAAATATTAAGCTCAGTAGCGTAGAACTATAAGCCAAAATATGGCTGATACGCATACAGAGACTCAGAAGGACATGTTTGTGTGTGTGAAGCTATCTAATATTTCCAAAAGTTTTCCTCACCAGGTCAAAAATCCTGGATTGAGAATCTTTATGAACAATTTTGGTTTCACTGGATTAGCACTGGTCAGAGGGAAAGTAGCTCTGTGGAAAATTTTTGAGGGTCCCCAAAGACTTTGACACAGAGCAAGATAGAAGAGGAAGGAGGTGTGATCCCAGTCCTCCCAGGGAGGCAGCTGAGGATGTACATGTTCCCTCTCAGAGGCCACTGGGGAGCTGACCTGAGCTTTAATGAAACGCCTCACCAGCTCCTGGAAAGGCACACAGGTGAAGGAGCTACCCTGTAGAGTTTCTTTTGGGGTAAAATTTCCCTTTGCTTTGGGTGCTGCTCAAGCAAAGGAGCAGGTCGTGCTATGAACGTCAGCTTTCATACAGAGGGCTCTCTTTTGCAATATTCCTTCAATTCCACTGCCTTGAAACACCTTGTCTTCCTCAGCTCTTTCATTGCAATGTCATAATACTCATCTGAATAAATGTGAATATGCTATTTTATACCGTGTCCCCTATGTTAGCAGGGAATTAATTACTGGAGTTAGGTATAGGAAGGAGCTCTGCACTTCATTCATTGCAGTTTGCTGTAATGAATTCAAGAGCAATTGTGTCTGGCCCTGGGCTCGAGTAAATCCACATAATGACGCTAGACCAGGTGATGATCTGCCCTATTATTTTTCTTGCAGTGCTGCAATTTGCCTGGGACACTTGGTTTAACATTTACATCCTGAGTCTTGCAAAAAGTGCCAGGAGAAATTTATAACCACGAGTTAATTAACCATGAATCAGTTAATATTTGGGCATGTGAAGTGCTATATACATGCAAGGGATTAAGCTGTCAGAGGAAACTTTGGTTTTAAATCTCTTAGGAAAGTTGTCACTTCTGGCAGCCTGCTGGTCTCCAAGTTAATGCTGTGCAGGGCAACTGCAGGAGCATTAATTCAGTGACAAGGTTCCTCTTGCTATTTTTTACATTTTCTGGGGTTTATTCTACGGGACTCTCATCCAAATAATACTCCCCCTCTAACCTTGGGAACCTACCCAAGGCTTTGGTTACGGGAGCAATTGGCGCACAACTGCTGGGTGAGATTCGTACCCCTGTGCTGTGCAGTGTGTCCTGTCGGCTCTGGAGGACAGACAGACACACACCTGTAGGGTCTGCAGTGCCCCTGGTGTCTGCAGAGATGGTGGCAGTGACTGAGAGATGAGTTCTGCATAGCAGTGGGGATTCAGTGGTGAATTTAAGGACACGTCTGCTATTGCTCCCCTTTCTGGCTAGTTTTGCTGGAGGATTTATGCTCTAATCAATCCCACTTTTCACTTTTATCCTGAGCAGTGCTGTAAGGAGTTAGTACAGTGACCATCTGACACTGCCTCTTCCCCTGCTGCCATGCTTTGTCCTGGCCCAGGTATGCTCCACAGATGCAGTTGGAGATGAGCATCTGCACGTTAAAGCCAGTTCCTTACAACCCTTTGCTGCTGGGATCTTTGTGCTTCCACATGGGCTTTAAAACAGCTGCTGAAGCAATTGGGCAGCTGGGTGGATGGAGAGGGACAGGGATGTCAGTTTCATGTCTGGCTGGCAAACCTTACCTATATTTGGGCAGCACTAGCTATTAGGATACTACTAGTATGCCTTGTCATCAGGGCAAAGGAGATAAAGGCTAGGAATAAAATAAGAGTTTTCTTAAATCGTGTCCGCGGTGATGAAGTCTGGCTCAATGGTACTTTTTGCAGAGCTCTGGCTGTGGTCACTGAGCAGGAGGAGGAGAGGCATACCAGAGGAGGTTGGTAATCAATCACAAAATCACAGAATGGTTTGGGTAAGAAGGGACCTTCAAGATCATCAAATTCTGCCCCCCTGCCATGGGCAGGGACACCTTCCACTAGAGCAGGTTGCTCAAAGCCCCGTTCAACCTGTCCTTGAGTCTTTCCAGGGACAGGGCATCCACAGCACCTCTGGGTAAATGCACACAGCAAACTTCAGCAGTCACGAGTCTCCCAGCCTCTCCAGGGAAAGCCTGCCCTGTGAAACCTGCTGAAGCAGCCACTGCTGCTGCTAGGCATTTCAGCTCCTTGCTGGGACAGGGTCAGGCCCACTGGCCCAGAGGCTGCAGGTGACCTGCTGGGGCCAGGAAGGGATTAGGAGCTGTGGACAGTGGTGCTGGTGGCTGTGCACCACAGTGGGGCTGGAGGAGGTGACGTTGCCTCGCTGTGGCCAGGGGCACCGCTGGCACTGCAGGACCTCAGCACGCAGCCGGCCCCAGGCTTTGGCAGGCTCGGCTGAGCTTTAGGATGTTGATGTGGCTGCTCCAAGCTCCCCGAGGTGGCAACAACTGCGTTTCACACAGCTTCAAAGAGCCAGGTTTGATATAACAAACTCATTTTTTTTCTGCCTACTTGAACCTGATGAATGTCCTGTGCATGCAGCAGTTGCTGACAAATACTGACAGTTTGCATGAAGAAAATGAGCATGAATGGAGCATTAATAAAGCTCTGCTGGACCCATTTAAAGCAGGCACTTTCCCAGAGCTAAGAGCTGACTTTAAGTCACTGGACTTGTGTAACCGAAGGAAGGGATGGGGCTGAACTTCCCTTTCTGTGCTAACCCTCTCTAAAATACTTGGAGAAATAATGTCTGCATAATATGTGCCATTATTCAGGGGCTCTTGCTATCAGTTTTCTTTGCTCTGCAGGTCAAATTCACAAGCCTTATAACATTTTTATGGGCAGAGAAGCAGAATAATGTTAAGAATGGTATTTTTTGCTCGAGGATGGTTTTACAGTTACATGTGGGTAGGTGAATGCCTTGGGTCATATCACAACACCCACCATATCCATTCACTAGTACAACTATTAACCATATTTCCTGTGTTACTCAGTCTTGTGGGGCCCAATCAGGCCAGTTTTACCATAGGGAATAGCAATTAATGTTTCCTCTCAGGCTAACGAGTAGATTTATCCCTGTTCTCCCCCAAGTAACTACATGAAGCATTAACATTTCAGAGTGTACTTGAGGATACTATTGATAATGCAGCCATTTTAACAGAAACTGCAGAGTTTTGGCTGTAGGAGGCTGATTTCTCAGTACTTCTGCTGTCTGAAACCTTGGACAATGCAAAAAATACACGACTCGTAAAACATAAGGCCAGATGTTGCCCAGTCACGTTTCCCTGCATGACTGGAGCCACTGACATCCGGGGATTGCTCCCAGGGCAAAAGGCTGCTCCAAGAGCAGGGTTGGAAAGGCCCAGCTCTTGACACAGGAGTTGTGAAAGAAACACAGAGGTGGCAACTTCCTGCATTTTCTCCAGTCGCTCTCCAGTGTGTACCTGCAAATCCAGACAGAAAGCCTCATGGGGAGAACAGGCTGCCATTTACTTTATTCCACAAAGTATTTACTCTACTCCAGCACCTACCAGACCATCTCATCCTGCATTGGCTGGGAATGGATGAGCTGAGCTCTCGACATGACCAGAGTGTGAATGTTTTCAGGAAAGCAGACGAACCGTACACAGCGAGGGACGTGGATGGATACCCACTTGGTTTTCCCCAAAACGAAACAGCTATTGATGATTCTGCAAATTTCCCTCAACACTCATTTCCTGTTTCATGCAGTAGGTGAAGAATGTCAGTACTTTGTGGACTTCAGGGCTCATTTTTTGTCCGCGATTCCAAGTTCCTGATGGTTAGATACCTCTAACATCTTTGTGATTGGATACAATCCAAGATGTTTACTTCTTGTTCTAACACATCATTTCTAGCATTTTGCCTCCCTTGAGTCCAAATTTCTGAGGTGCCAAGAACGTGGAATTTCACCCAACCCATGTAAGGGCTGGTTTGGCATTCCCGTACCCCACACCCATCAGGAGCAGCCTTACTGGAGGAAAGACAGTTGCATCAATATGAGATTAGGATCAGATCAGCTCAAGGCAATTCCCCTGGGGAAAAAACCAAACAAACAAGCAAACAACAAAAAGAAAACATTGTGGAGTTAGTTCTAAAATGAGCATAACACTTGACTGGCAGAAGTCTCTGTTTACAGAAGGGTTTGGGATATGGTGCCTTCATTAGTGTGACTGATGGAATTGCTGAGAATTCCCATATAGAGCCATGAGGCCCAAGCAGGCCATTAACACGATTCCACTGCATTTTTCTTAAGCCCATTAGGCTGCACTGTTGTGGAGGCCCATTTCTTTCTCCAATTTGTGGATTCATTTTGCAGGAGCACCTTCTGATTTAGCTCAGCATAACCCAAAGACAGACTGTAGTCTCCTGAAGGAACGCTTTAATTTCTATTACAGTCTATCCCCTCATGCTCACTCTGTTGGCAGCTCAGAGCATGCACATGTACATTTCTTACGAGATCCCTGATGACCACAGGGACAAGGTCCTGGGAGATGCTGGAAATACATGTGCTATATGGAAACTATATCTTATGCAGGTGCACAGCTCTTGAGAAGCCTGAGCCTCCGAGGAGCTGAAAAACTCTTATTTCCTGCGTGGGAGGAAAAGGTTTTGCAAAGGCTGTCAAGTGGGAACAGAAATGCTTAAAAGAGAGACAAGAAATAGGTATAATTTGCCCGTTGTTCCTTAGGCTGTTGAGTTTTACAGGGGCATTCATACAAAAATCAATTAAAATTCATCTTCCACAATAAAATGAGGGGGGGGCAATTAAAGAACACCCAAATAAACCCCAACCATGAGAAACTATCTACACAGGAAATTTGCTTTATTATTGCAGCAGTGGCTAACTATGCCAAAGTTTAGTTCCCACTGTGCTGGGCACTGCACCAAGAGATTGACAGCCAAAACTCAGTACAAGGTACATGCAACCTTCATAGTCAGAACACCACACTGCACATTTTTCAACTAATTTTCTCACGTGCAAATTTTAGCCTCAAAATATTAAGCCGCTCAGTGACACAAAACCAAAACGCCAAGTTAAAATCAGAAATTAAGTACCACTGTGCTGAAGTCTGGTCCAGTGAGGGTGTGCAGTGGCTCAGGCACATCACAGTGATCAGCAGCTCCTCTAGATTTGTTTCTAAATAAAAACATGACCCTGCACAGAGATCCCCCCACTTCCAGATGATAACTCCTCCATGGAACCATGCCTTCATCACAGTGAAGGTGGGTGGGTTATTTAGTTTTTGCAGTCAGAAGCTGCTTCAGTCTCTCCCCATGCACACACCTGCCTTCAATTCCTTTATGAATGCAGCTCAGCTGTGTCTTCACTCAGGTGCGCTCTGCTTGTTAGCAACAGCAAGCTCCTCTGTCTGCTGCTGGCATCATCTTGTTCGCTGCCTCCAGAGCAGCGACAGCTGTTTCCTCTGCATGTGTGGAAGCCTTTACACTACCCAAGAACTGCTAAATACCTCTAATTGCCCATGTAACAACCTCGGAGTGAAGGACATGAGCTGGATTGCTCCCATCTGTAGATGCAAACCCTCAGCCCCGCTCTGAGGAAGCACGGAGTGGCTCCTGGTAAAAAAGAGGTTGTATGATGTTGGGAGAGATGATCCTCTCAGGTTGGGAGCCTGTGTCTTGCTGATCTGGGGAAGAGCATGTGAAAAATGGCAAATGTAGTGCTGTTTCTCAAAAATAATTCCCTTCTTACCACTGATTTGCAGCTTAACCACAAATTTCCTTTTGTATTTAGTATCTGTGTTGCTTGCTCTTCTGCAAATTTGCCTAATGGCTTTTTGAACCCAGGCAAGTGTCTGATATCCGGACCATCCAATGTCAAGGAGTCCTACATTTTAACAAAGAAGCTTCTGCTCATTTTAGAACCATTTTTATGTGGTGATTAATTGTTCTTCTGTCAGGAGGGCACCTTACCTATTAAGGGTAGCTGTTGTAGACCCTCCATATACCACTTTTGAGCTCAGAAGCTTCCAGCACCTCCTGACTTGTAACTCAGTAGCTGCGGAAACCAGCAGCTGATGAACTCAGTTGTCCCACTTCTCTGAACTGCAGGAGGTCAGAACTATTATTGTTTATTTTTTTTTTTGTTTTTTCCTCATAAAATTATTCTTTTTAAAAATGATTAATATGCTAGTATTCAATTAAATGCTTAAAAATTTAGATAACCCCCTATGTTATAACTTTCTTAATCCTTTTCTCTATTTTGCCTCCTCTTCTTCCAGCCTCCTGAGGGTCTTGACTTGCAGTTTGAGAAACTTTTGTACTTTACTGCACAACACTTGAGACAGTAGGCAGTATCCTTAAATTGCCTTTTATATGACTGAAACTTTTATTTACTACCAGTTTGTGGTTTGAAAAGGAATTGTACATCTCTTCAGCAGCTCTTTCACAGCTCATAGAGCAGAATATCAACATCAGCGGGCTGAAGTTTACCAGGTCTTAGGAGATCAGTGAGTCTTAGTTGTGCTTCAAGCCTTGCCATTTCACTGAAATGTTGATGTTTCTGCTTTGGAAAGAGCCAGGAAAAGCTCAGTTTCATGTTTTCCTTGTCTTTGATCTTGATCTAATACTTATCCAGGTTTTGGAGATTTGGAAAGAGGTACAGAGACTTGGTCTGCATGAGAGGACAAATCTTGGGCAGAAACTGAGCTAAGTTCTGTTTTCCCTTTCCTTATGCTTTAAACCCAAGCTTGGACCTTACTGAAGGTTAAGAAACAATTTGCAAATTGTTAACTGAGGAGTGTTGATTAATGTTTCATTTCACAGAGGAACTGGAAGCAACGCTGTTTCCACGCACAAATTTAACAAGGAGGTGAAGGTGTAAGGAAACTGCACACCATTCATCTTGGATCCTAAAAGTCTTAAATGCTAAGGAAAGTAGAGGAATCTTGCAGCATCATAGGCCACATTAGGATTTCTATTTTATACCTCATAGCCTGGCACTTCTTTCCAGGAGTCATGACATACCTAATACACAGCAGAAGAAACCATTGTCAGGTAGCCCAGCTTTGAAGAACAGAGAGTGAGAACAGCATCAGATGCTTTGAACAACAAAACACTCATACCAAAGAATGCCAGTGAAAACGCGCTCCTTCTGCAGGTCCGTTCACTGCTATTTATTCAGCATAGGCTGTGAATGAACAGTAGAAAGCTAAATGGCATTAAACTTCGGTAAGGACAGGCAGCACAGATAGGATGTACAGGCTATTATTCCTCGGTAGCCACATGATTAGAAGTAGCCAGGAGTGATTAGAACTGGCTGGACAATTGCCAGCAGCATGTTCTCATTGAAAAGTAAAATCCTGTTACAATGCAAGTACTTAACTAAGTCACACCAGTAATTTTAAAAGTCATGTGCTGGAGAAAAGACCAAGTTCTCAGATTTTCAAAATGAACCTCAAACAGAAAAACACATGATTTTTGTTGTTCACAGATGATGTTTTGGTTTGGAATTTAAAGCTATGTACCTGAAAATTAAAAAAATCTCAACCAACTGACACTGTGTAATCAATCCTAAATGCTATTTGTTCCATCAATGAAGATTTCTCCATTTACTGAGTGGTGGAAAGGGAGAGAGTATTTTAATGTGGCATGAAGACAGATGTCAGCCTCTCAAAAAAGATTAATCTCTACTGTCAGTGGTACCCAAGCCAGGGAGCAACCTCTGGCTCCAGAGAAATTCAGTGCAGACAGTTTTGCATCTGTAACATTTAGGGCAACTTCTGGAGTAAAACGTCTGTGTCTGTGCTGTGTGTCCAGGCAGAGAAATCTTTGTATTGTTGAGGGAGGTGTCTCTGGCTGCACAGGGTGCAGTATTGGATGTGACCAGCGCCCTGTGGCCGTCCATTATCAACTGCTGCTGTTCAAGACTCACAGAAAACTTTAATTCTCTCTTTAGATGGCAGATCTTGTTGCATGGGGGATGTGCCCTGCAAGCTTTCTGGCTGCATCATCTCTTCTCAGATCTGAGCCCATTGCTTCTGAGCTAATTACAGATACATTGTAGAGTGGGAAAAGACTTTTAGTTGATCAGAATACTGATGGCCTCTCCAACTTATTTTCCTGCTAATCAAAAGTTTCAGGAAAATACAACCAGATGTCAGGCTTGTCTGTTATTAGAAATGGATTTCAATCTTGCCTTTTTACCTAGTACTCTGTTGCATGGAAGTACACAGCCAATAGCCATGAAAAGAAGGGGTTGCATGATGAGACAATTCTTCTGTTCTGCAGGCAAGCCAAAATACTGATATTCATTTAACTGACTTGAATGAAATTTTCATTTTGTTTTCAAAAGAGATTGTGACAGAGCCCTTGGCCTGGTTTACATGTAGTGTTATGATTTAGGCTTTAAAATATCTTAACAATTATCTGACTGTAGTTACAGAGTGACAATGATTTAATTTCAGTTAATCTGTTTCAAGTGAGAATAATTTAATTTAATTTCTTTGAAGACAAGCTCTTTTCATACTCCATCTAAAGTTAGGCAGCTCCAGAGGATAAATCACCCCATCTGTTGCAAAGCATTGGAAGCAAAACTGTATAAAGGTTTCCTTTGAAAGCATCAAAATAAAGTATTTCTGTGTTTAGCCCAGATTTTTAATAGCTTTGTGAAAGCAACACATTGAAAAAAAAAAGAAATTGGTCCCAAATTATCAGGTTGATTGGAATCAGCACTTTTAATTAAAAACGTTCCAATGGAAACCCCTTCCCTGTCAGCCGTTCAGAGAGGTTTCCAGCAGCTGAAAGTCAGGCGTTGTGGACACTGAGGCTGCAGGAGCAGTGTGGATGGTTTGTTGGTGCACACAGATGCAGCCTTGCGTGCTGCCCAGGCAGGCATTTCCTGCGCTGACACGTGTGTGTGCAGCAGCACTGCCCGCCGCACTGCCCTCTGCCGTGGGATGAGCCCAGAAAACGTGCCACTCTGCAAAAACACTTGACTTCGTGCTTATGTCCCTGTTTTTGAGCCCTATGGAGCTCTGATCAGGTCATGCTTGCAAGCTTTGATCTGCAAGACTGGAGGCCAGAGATGCGGGTCTTCGGTGAAAGCCGAGATCCTCGCTTAATAGGCCGAGTCGAAGAGCTGATGTTTGGGAAGAATGCCAGTTGTGACAAAACATAATGAAATTATGAGAATTGGCACCACTACAGTGCAGTGTGCTGCTTGTTCCTGACAGCAATCCTGAAAGTCATTTATACATGGAAAGTACACACAAAAGCCATAATTGGACCATATGGCTGAGCGGTTCCTCTAGTGTTGCTCAGCTGAGCTGTAGAACTTTTCTCTTGCAGCAGAGGAGTGAGCAAAAGGGTCAGATCCAACCTGGAGGATTTCCACTTTTTAAAGTTTTAGTAGAGCTATCTCTATCTATCTTACATCACTATGGAAACTTCCCATTATTGGCTTTCTGAGGGGAAAAAAGGTCTATATCTTTGATCTTAACCACAGCCCACACGGTCTAAAAAACCTGGAAAGCTGCAGTACTGAGATTCCGTATCTCAGAAGAGAGCAGTCATTCTAAATGCGTCTGTATTTTTAACCTCCTTGTCTTGGGCAAGGTGCAAGACTCCAATGACTCAAATACAACTTGGTGCAGAGGAAAATACGGTTTATTCATATATATTTGCTTAGCAGACTCTGAATAAAAAGACAAACAATTCAGGGAGCTAAATGGGGTGGAAAGCTCACGTGTAAAGGGAAGGTCTGGGAATCACACCCCTCCCCCCCATGACATTCACTGGGTTACGGAGAAGGGCAAGTGCTGTAAAGAGAAATAATGACAGCTGTTTGTTTCAGGTAAAATGTGGGACATTTCCAGTTCTCTCTGCTCTAGATGCAGCTCTAGGAAACATTTCTGCAGTCAGTGGGGTTATATTAGCAGAGATGTGGTGGAGGTGAAGGGAACTGACTCTTTGAATTTCAGATCTGTTTTGTAGACTACTGAAAACAGATCTAAAGTCAGTGAGAGAACACACCACCTCAGACCTTGCTAAACCGGGGTCAGAACAAAATGAAAAGGTATTCTGTTTGCCAAAAAATACTGAATTTTGTGCATGTTTTGTTCTCATGGCTGTCATGATTGTGTCCATATCATCATCCAGCCCTAGGAAAAGTTTATGTCTTAATTTTTCAGGGTCTGAGCATCTCAAAATCAATAAATTATTTTATTCACAGAGCAGTTCAGTAAGGGAAGGGGTCACAAAATGTCTTTTTAAAGGCTATAAAGGGTGATGGTGAATGGATGATGATTACTCAGCTACCTAGTAAATTTTTAGTACAGTTGGTATTGATTCACATTTGTTGGTTTCCATTTCAGTGCCCAAATCATGAGAATGAACTTTATTTACCCATCTTTTATTTCTTGACTCTTTTTTACTCTTCGTTTACCCACTCTTATCACCATTATGCACAACAAAAATGATTCCTTTTCAGGTGGAGAAAAATCTATGGGTGTGACAGCTGGTTCCAATATTTCCATTTTCCAAATATCAATAGCTTTTATCACTGGAATTTTGAATTTCCTTCCAAGAAAACCCAGAAACCTGTGCATTCTTTCACTGAATTCTTCCTCATTTTTGACCAGCCATGTACAGGATGTGGTTGGGGAACAAGACTGTGAAATGTCAGTACCATTTCAAGTGAAATCTTTGATATCAGTCTACAAAAGGCAGGCAGATGGGGCTTTATACTTCTGCAAAAGCAAAGCTTCAAATTTGTTTATATATTTATATTTCTATAGTGTAGGTCAAATTGAAGAAGGTCTGTGCTAAACATGGGCCATGTCACGCCTTCAGCCCTTTAGACGACACAGAGACGGTCGCAGCTCAGAAGTTGTGGTGGAAATGTCTTGTTGACGTATTTCGTTCCTTTCAGCATTTTACAGAATAGGCCATTGATTTTCAAGCAGCGAGCACGCGTGGTTTGTCTGCCTGAGCATCAGAAAAATGAGCGTCAGAGACGCCAGAAGGCCCCAGTGTTTATTGGTGTGTCTGGTGTCTTGATTTCTTTTGATACCTCACATGTTTTTATGGTGATGGGTGGGGAGGCCACCTCTCCAGCCTTGTGGGAAGCTCATCTGAAGCGAGGGAGGATGAGGAAAGCTCCATCATTCAGTGCTGTGCAAGCCGCAGCTCTTACGAGGCGCCAAATCAGCCGTTGCTCCACTCGTGAGTGGCAGAAGTGGTGCTGGGTTTATCAAATCATGGCTGGGTACAGCTCTTCAAAGGCATCTCGTGGCACGTCACAGCAACACCATGATCAGTCATGATTTATGAGTGTCTGGCAGCTTCCCTGCCAGATGTGCCTGTCCTTTGTCTTCCGCGGGAGCTGGAAGCCGTCCCGAAGCCGACCCACGCAGAGGGAGTGTGCAGAAGAGACAAGCTCTTGGAAAGGGAAACCAGGCATTTTGGAAATGGCAGAGCCCCTGGGCACTGTTTAGATGTCTCATCCGCCTTTATTGAGCTGCATCTGATCTTTACAAGCTGTAGGTTTCAGTGACGCGCAGACGGATGTTGTGAAAGGCGGTTGTGGCTGGGATTTGCTGGGGCTTGCAGGTGGTAGTAAAATTCTGGAAAGCTGACAGCAAGTGATGTTCTAGTTCAAAGTCTCAGAGAAATAACTCTGATTGTTATGGGGATATAAAATGCTCAAGATCTGTTGAGGCTGGTGGAAAGGGTCCCATTTGTATCTTGGGGACAGAAATAAAATGGGATTCAGTGATTCCTGGTAATATTTGTTGGCAGGAAGGAGCCACATGTGTAATAAATTCTGCATTCATTTGAAATGCTGGTGGAGGAATCCAGTCCACCTGCCTAAGGCATGCTGAGGAATAATCCTCCTACACTGGGTGAAAATGTCTCTTCATAGTTAGTGAAGCCAGTTCCCTCTCTTGGCTGGGCAGACCCTCACAGTGTAGAATTCCTAAGTACCTTCCTCTCTCTCCCCATAGGAGATGGACAATCACTTGCTTTAGGAAGCCTGGTTCACCTGACCCTAAAATGTACAGCTGGTAAGGGAAGCAGAATCCATTTCCCCCAGATTTTCCCCATTCCACTGGTTTGAGGCTGCATGGGTTCCAATGACTTCAGCTGAGTTTCATCAGCCAGTCATGGAAGTGACTCTGGTGAAGCCCATCATAAAGCGGTGCTACAGGAATTAGGGATCAGAGATAGCAAAGTCACAGCGAAAAAGTTGTTGGAAGCAATCTGATACTGAAGGGAGATTTACAGACATGACTTTCTAGCCTTTTCGATTTTTTGTTCCTTTGGTTTACTGAAAACATGATATAAACAGAAGAAAAATGTAGATGGGAGTGTACTCTGGAAAAAGCATAGCCTGGGGAGGGTGTAGAGCAGGAGGGGACATGCTTCTTTGATGGATATTTAATACTCTTCAATAGAAATCAGCAGAGAGGTGAGGAGAACCTTCCCTTCATGTTCCCAGGCTGTGAACTGATGAGTTACTGCCGTCACAGATCACACCCTTGTTAAGGCCAGTGCCATTGCCAGGCACAAAGCCTGAGAGATCCAGGGTCTCCAGCCTCTGTGGGAGAGGCAATGAGGTGTGACAGCTCATACTTTTGTGGTTTTTAAGAGGGCTCAGTCTAAAGGCACAAAATAGGTGGTTTGAGACAACAGCGGACTCTACCATGCAGCTTGAAGGACTAATTGGAAATAAATGAGTTTGGAGGCAGACCAGTTCCTATCAGTGGCTGGCTGCAAACCCTTTCCTAAGTGCAATTTCTTGGACAGGTAGGCCATAGAGGGGTCTCACCTGGGACTTCTCACTATTGTGTATCTGGTTTTCCTTTATATGGGGGCAAGAAATCTGGCACACGAATGACAGCTGGAGACATAAACTTCCAGAAATAGCAAGTTTTATCTATTTCACACTCAAATCACTTTAGATCCAGATGGTGGCTAGATGACTTTCCTCTAGAAATTTGTCATCAGCAAATAGAAGGGTGATAAAATCCACAAGCCCATCAAGGTTTATCATTGCTGAAGTGTGAAGAATTTGCAGAATTTGTAAGGAGGATGATGCTTAGGTCCCTTCCATTGGCCAAACAGAACTCACCTAGCAAGGATATATATTATTTATTATCTTTAAAATATTTTAGGTACAGTCTAAATGGTGGGTTAAAGGGCTTTTGCTCTGGTTAATTTTACTGTACTCTGTCCTCATGACTGGATTTTTATTCTGGGCACTTTTAATACTACTTCAGTGCTGGCAAAAGCAATAGAAATTACCTCCTTTGGGTGTATGAGGGCCACATTCTCATGTGTACTGGGTGCATGTGGAAGTCATGGGAAGTTTTGGGCACCAAGCAAGTGCTTTGCAGTTCCCAGGCCTTGGCCCCATGGAAATGAATGTGGTAGTGATGCCTTAGGTTTTGACTTTCATATTTTTCAAATCCTGTACTGCCTAGTGTGTAACTCTGAAGTTTCTTGTGGCCTGTTAGCTGCTGCTCTCTTATGCCAGATAGATGTAACAAAGCCTCTCCAGGCCTGCCCTCCAAGGACACCCAGACTGTTCTAGGCCCAAAATGTGTAAACCAACATCTTGAGAAGGGGGCTAAGCTTGGGGAAATTACATCATTAACTGAAGCTTTAATTGGAGAGTTAACCCTGATATGCAGAGGAACCAATCCTATAAAAGTGTGAAGAACATGTGACCTGAGGTCCATCTTGGGGTCCATCTTGGCAGTAGCCTCCGGACTCCCCAGGGTGCACCTTTGAAGGCCCTTCAAATAAATACCTACCTTTATTCCCCTGTTCCTGTCTAGTCTCTGTTTTTTGAGGTGGCCATCTCAGGCATCAGTAGCCCCCAGATAAGACACCCTGACCAACCTCTGGCTGCCCTGTGGAGAGGGGTGACCTGCTGGCAGAGTTATATTGTGCCTTCCCATCACGACAGCATGGGGGTGGGTGGAAATATTAGCTAGAGTCTGTGGGAACATGGGTTTTGAGACTCAGGTTAGACCTCTGGGGCAAAAGGCAGAGAATTCAGAAATGAAAAGTATTTGTAGAATATCTGAGCCATGAAATCCCTAGCTCTAGCTATGGTTCTTGCTCCCAGGTGTGAGGCACACAGAGGCCAGTTCCAGCTCTCCTTTCAAGTCTTAGAATCAGTGGTGAAGGTCAAAAATGTAAAAAGTATGCTTTTAATGTGGTTCCCTGTCTTGCTTTATGAAAGACTGTTGCTGGATACCCAGAGGCCACACCTTAGGATGGATCTGTCCCTATGAAGCCAAACACCTGAGATCCTGACAAAGGTAACGTGGATCTGGAGAGATACAAGGACAAAGAATTTCACCCTTTGGTCCTGGAGCAGTATGAAAGAGTAGCTGGGCTGATGGTGATTGCCATGGCCAAACCATTCGGCAGCAAGCAAAGTATAGAAGATAGATGATGATGATGATGATGATGATGATGAAGGTCTCAGAGGACCCATCTGCTTCTAGAGAGAAGTTTATTCTTCGATCCCACATGAGACTGCAAGATCCTCCCCTCAGTATCTGTGTGCCTATAGAAAATTTTTGGCCCCAGGTGAAAACAAGCACAGCTCACACTGAAATATGAATGCACCCACACACCCACAAAGGGAAACCTGCTGATCTGTTGGTGTCAGCAACCACTTCAGTGCCTGAATTGCCATCAGCAATCTCAGAGGCTTGAAAAGGAGCCAGGAGCCTTCCTCTGAAAGAGGTGACATTCCTTGCTGGCCATGCTGTGGCAGTGGCAGAGGTCCTGGCCAGCACCAGCAGCTGCCACCAGCCCCTGCTCTTTTCACTGTGTGGGACAGGGAAACACCCCAGCAGAGTTCATGCCAAACCACTCTTTTTCCTGGTCCAAGAGCTGCTAGGAGGGACTTGGGGGCTGATGGGCTGTTTGAAAGGTGCTCCTGTCCACTCCACACAAAGCCACTTACCAGAGCCAGGAGGTGGGAAGGGGGAGTGTTACTGTACAAACAGGCATTCAAGATTAATTGCTTTTCATCTCTGGAGCAGGAGCTGGTCTTTCAGCCCCAGGATACAATAAGGGCCTGTTCTGATTGTATCTGTTCGGGGGCCGTGTACAGCCAAGGGTTGTTTGGCAGAGGCAGGCTGAAGTTTTTTGGGAGAAAGGAATCGAGCTACCAAGTGCTTTGTCCTCCTGGGGCTGGAAACTGTTACAGTGCTAATGGAAGTGATTACCACGTGTTTACAACTGCAAATGAGGTGTTTGCATCATATAATTTCTCTTCTCCTTGGAATTTGTGTTGTGAGCCCGTTTTCACACCGAACTCCTGCTTGTCATGGTTTGTCACTGCTTGTTGTGCCCTGATCTTGCTGATAAATCCCATGTATTTGATAGGGCGATTCATGTGTCTGAAATCAGTCTGCCAGCTCTCGTGCCATTCTTGTGAATCATGGTACATTCAGTGTTTCCTTTAAAACCTGAGCAATGGCAGGTAAACAATTGCATAAAAAAATGTCAACCTTCATTGAAAAAAAATCTTGAAAAAAAATCTTGAAAAAAACAACGGGAAATTGCCCAAAGGCATAAGCCAAAAAAGCTGATATTAAAATAAAAAACCCCAAAAAAAACATAGAATCCTAGAACGGTTTGGGTTGGAAGGGACCTTAAACGTCATCTAGTTCCAGCTCCCCTGCCATGGGCAGGAACATCTTTCACTAGACCAGTTTGCTCAGAGCCCCATCCAGCCTGGCTTTGGACACTTCCAGGGATGGGACACCCACATGTTCTCTGGACATCCTGTTCCAGTGCCTCACCATTCTCACAGGAAAGAATTTATTCCAGATATCCAACCCACATCTACTCTTACTTGATTCACTATGGAACACCCGAAGGCAAACACCCCAAGAGCTCCTTGTGATCCAGATAGTACCATAAGATCTGTGGAACACAGATCATGGATTGCACTGCAGTGATGATGACTCTGGACCATAGGAGGACTTAGGGGGTCTCCATGGGCCTGTGCATGCAGCTGTATCACAGCTCTTGGAGTCACCCTGCATCCACTTCACACCAATGCTCTTCCCACCAGCCACAAAGTGTAAGGTCTTTTGTTCAAATCCCAGCTGCCTCGTTCAGTGTGAACTGCTCTCCTCCTCCTGTGATGGGCTGTCTTCTCCCGGTGTTGATTCCAAAATGCCAACCAAAATGCAGTCAGGTCCCTACCTGCTCCTCTGCCCCACCTCTCTGCAGAGGAAAGAACCTGACAATGTCCTTACCCTGCCATTATGTGCCCTGTTAGTAACTGACGCCAAGAAATGGGAAATATCTTCCTTTACTGGGCTGAATTATGATTACACCCTCCTAAAATAGTATCTCTGTTTGCAAAAATGTCAGCAGGTAGTGAAGGACTTTGAGGTTGTTCCTGACATGAAGTATTTTAATTTGTTTCTGAAGTGGTTCTAGACTCTAACTCCATTGTTCTGGTTTAACCATACCTTCCCCTGAATTTGCATTGCAGGAAATAAAAAAACCCCTTCAGTTACTTAATTCAAAGCATGTTACAGTGAGTTGCCAGCATAAACCTGTACTGACTTGTGGCTGAGTTCAGTGCTCACCCATATTGACCAAGGAGGTAAATATAGGCCAAGCTGAAAAACAAGGAAAATAGTGTCCTTATGGGACAATATTTCTTTATATTGGCTAGAAATCTCAAGGCAATTTTTCTTATTCCCTCAGAAGGGAAAAACTGGAAAACAATGAAGAGAAACAAGCGCGTTTTTAAAGATGGGAAAGATATAATAATTTTTAAGGCAACATAGTAATTTTTTTGATTTCAAAACCACTTGCCTCATTGATTTTTGATCCAAACCACATAAACTCCACATAAAAAATACAGCTTGTCCCTATAGGGCATTTAAAAAATGTACACTCTTTAGCTCTTTTCCTTTGTCAATATAGCATGTGTCAGTGTGGAAGAAAAACATTAGAAATAATAAAAATTATAAGAGGAGATTATCTGCATTAGTCCAGGGGGTGCTGTGGAATCCCACAGCTGGGGATTAATTGTGGCCTCAGGCAGATGATGGGGAAGTCAATAGGGTCTTTGTCACTGGTTTTGGTGAGACTTTCATTTGCTCTGCCTCTGCCAAGGATCATTACATGAAGTGTGTTGCTAAAATTATGCTAATATACAAATGTGTTTTAGCTTGTAGTCCACAGAGTGTTAGTGAGACCAGAACGACTGAAGTTCAGGATGGGAAAGATGTGACATACCATAACCAATATTTTTTGCCCTACTGATCTCAGTCTTGTGCAGCTGAACTTCCCTTGTTAATCTAAGATCGAGACACTTAATCCAAACCCATCTGAGAGTAGCAGCAGAATTCCTCATCCACAGCACAGGGCTTTAATTTGGGCCCATCAAAAATTTGGTGTTTCTTTGTTTCAATTGCTTTCCCTGTGTTACTGTGCATTCCTAAGTTATTCTACCATTACAATAACATCTCAGTGCCTTTTAGTATTGGTCATCTCATCTGCTTACCTCACCTGATCCTTCCCCCCTGCCCTGGGGTCATTGCTGGGGTTCCCTTCTGTGTCCTGTGTTGTTGGAGGCAGAACTGATTGCACGCCTGATGCAGATGGGCTGGATGAGCAATGGGAGTGTGGCAGCCTCCTCCCCTCACAGAGATTCAGTTTTGTACATGCAGCCAGGAATCCTTTCGGGGGTGGAGTGTTGAATTCCCTCGAAGCAAACTTACTGAGGAAAAGAGAGCTCTTTGTGACTGAATGCTTGCAAAGTGTTTCAAGGGCTTTCTTCTCTGCAGCCCTTGTGGGATAGTGCAGGAGAGTCAGGCCCTGTCCTGGAGGTGGCAGATGGACCAGATGGCCCCTCTGGGTCCTTTGGAGTCATGTTTTGCATTGATGCTAGAGTCCATCCCCCAGCCTCGGGGGCATCTTTGATCTCCAGTATGCTTTTGTTTTCAATTTTCTTTACATCATAAAACTTTGCAGCGCCCAACAGGCTGCTGACCTTGATGTTTTGGGAGCACACAGAGTAATTTGTTTAGGCTGTACAGTTATACCAGATGGCTATACTTGAAATTAATTTATCTCAATCAGTTCAGGTGAACTGAAATTGCAATTACATGACAGCTTCTTGGGAATCATGATGATTTTCAACATCCCCATCCTTGATTCTCCTGTTTGAAATTTCTCTGAGTTAACTTCCAGAGAATTAAGTAATTGCCATTGATGAATCTGTGCTGTGTGTTCTCATGCATATTATGGAAAAAAGGCTTTACATTCTCTTACATTCTGTTGACTCCATGTAGAGGTGCACAGGATATGCAGGTATTTCTCCTGCTCTGGCTAAAGGAATTCATGTGCCCAGCTTCACTGTACCTTTGAAAGTCTGCCTTTGAATTGCTAGGAGCTCAATACATGCTGCATCACATAATTTTCCTGCATGTTCCTAAAATACAAATCCAAAACAGGTTTAGGATTAAATGCTTTCCCTTGGGCGCTCTTAAATCATGTTTAAAAAATGGAGCTAGGGGAGGAGAGTGTTTTATAATCGACATTATTTATTTTCTTTTCCTTGCGATAAAACCTTGATCCAAAACTCATTAGAAACAATAAGAAAACACTCCTACCCTGTCAGTGGGTGAGAGTCCAACAAATCGCGTCCTGTGTGGAATCGTACCTTTCTGCTGACTCACTTGTGCCTTTTTCCTGACACTTTGGTGGAACGCCTGGAGATCCTTATCAGCTCCACGAAACCCCTCCGGGGCTGTGGCAGGGCTGTCAACCCAGCCGGTGCTGCGGGGCGCATCCAGCGGAAGCGTTCATGAGGGAGCACACCTGGCGCTGGGTAGGTGTGTTTGTTCAGGCAGCGCTGGAAGCCTCGTCTCCTGACGGGAAGCCAAACGCCTCCCAGCTCAACGTGCTGCAGCGCTGGGATGTTTGCTCTGGGCTCAGCGCCCGTCGCGGGCCAGCCCTGCCCTGCCGAGGGATGCAGGTTGCCTCCAGAGGCTGCCGGCACGAAGACATGTGCTTGTTGTTGCTCCTCCCTTTGAGGCTCCTTGGCATCTGCAAACACAAGATTGCCTCCTCAAGAGCAGGGAGGAGGAGAGATGTGGGGATTAGGGAGGAAGTGGTGACAAAAAGGCACTGGCTGGAATTTTTGTGCTGGCAACAACAGGTTTACCCCTTTTTCTCTGTTCCTCTACCATGGCCTCAGTGAAGTGGGTCAATATCCCTGGATAAAAATGAGACATGAAGGCGGTGGAAAGACCACTCTTCTCCTGACGGTGTTTTCAGAGCATTGTTTTGCCCTTGAGAGAAATGTTTTTAATGACCGACTCAACATGCTGATCTGATTCAGGACACTGTGCCTTCAGGGGTTTGGTCCTACTCTTGTCCACCCAAAAGTTTCCTCTGCAAAGGGTGGAGTAAAGGAGTAGTTCTTCCATGGGGTACAGCCCTACAGAGCCATCAATGGGGCAGTAGTGATACAAGTGGAGCACCTTAGCTGTTGTTTAAAGGGATTTTATCTGGAATTTGAGAAGCCTCAGCTGGGGTACAATATAACCAGGCACATGGAAGTGCAAACTTCCACAGAGAGCAAGGGTGGATCAACAGCCCTCCAGTTGGGGCAAGACTTCAAAATCTTTCTAGACTCACTTTCAGACCTTTTTGTGGTGCTTTATTTAGACTGTGGGACTCCTTCTGGTAACCCAGAAGAGCTGAGCTGCTCAGGTCATCTGAGTTTATGTTTGAGCTTACAGATGACAGCTGCCTAAAGAAGGGGCCTGACAACACATTGCTCAACTACAGTAGAAGCTGGCTTCAGGGACACACATCCCATTTTCAGAATGAGATTGTATATGAACAATAGGAAATTATTGCCCAATGAGCTCTGGGCTGATCTGCTTCTAAGCCATAAGGTCGCTGCAAAGACCTCGTCCAAGATTGCTCAAATTTTCGGGGAACTGTTTACTTTGAGAGGGGAACCAACAAGGAAACGATGGATAGAATTCAAAGTAGGGAAATATCCAGAGTTGTAAGCTGTTCTCAGTCTATCTCTGCAGGTTATAGACACAGCTGGGAACAGAGTGTGTTAAAGCTTCCTTAGGTATGGGTGAAAAACCAAACCTACAAGTAGTCATTGTTGTTAAACACCCTGTTCAGATTTAGGGTTGGTGGTTCAGGGAAAGGATTTTTACTTGGTGTAAACTGACTTATCAAGTTATGTGAAATTGGTGAAATTGGCCTGATTTGCAGAATTAAATGTTGGTAAGGAGAAAATTTTTGGAACAGCTCCATTGTAACTCTCTCCAGAAAATTAATAAGGAGCCTGAATGAAAGATACAACGTTATAATCCCCAGCTGGAGAAGTCCAAGTGTCGAATCCAAGGACTGACACTCAAATGGCTTAGAAAACAGCAGTCACTCAGGTCAAGGAGAACAAATAAGCACGTCTGGAAATTGTCTCGGTGCCACTCATCTCTGTAGGAAATGACACAAAAGTGATGATGAAACAGAGCAGATTGCAAGTTCTCCCTGGGAGGTGGGAAGCCCATGGGAACAGGCTTAGACAACTTCACTAAAAACAACCAGACAACTTGTTTTTATTATACAGAATAATATATTACCTTGAAATTAACGTGCGTATTCACACTGGCCAGGTGGCTTACTGTAAAACTGAGAAGGCATGGAATTACAACGGCAACAGAAATCCATCTATAAATAAAGGCATCCACCTTGGATAACTGATATATTGTGTCGCAAAATATCCCGCAGCTTTCTTGACAGCTTGTGGGTTTTCCTCAGCAGACACCGCCGTGGTTTCATAGTTGATTGTCTGATCACTCTTCAGTGTTATCACATCGAGTCCTCGCCAAGTTGTGCAGCATTTCCTGTTTACAAAAACAGGAAATCGCTGGAGCAGAAAGGGCAGGTTGCAACAATTCATTTATTGCTGTTGATTTTTCCCCTACACTTCACTAACTACCTTGAAACAAAAATAAATGTTGGGAAGAGTGCCCTCCATATGCATGCAGCACAGAAAGGGATGTGCTTCACTGCCTTTTGTGCTGGCGTTAGGCTGTGCTGTCATTTATCCATGTGGAGCCGTGTTTTGCTTTGCTCACTGCCTTTACCTCTTTTAAAGGCAAATCTATCTCCTGTATTATTTCTAATCAACGTGGAACTTAATGCAACCCATGTATTGCTTATTTCTCCATCTGAATTGGTGTCTGCAGCTTCCCAAAGTTATAGCACATTCATTAATTTGGCTATAAACCTTTTTATGATTCTATGCTAAGTGTATGCTCTTCATAAAACAACTCAGAGGCCCGAATACGTTTTCTTGCCACCTGAGCCTTTTGAAGTTCTACCCTAGTTGGGAAGATGGAGGCTGTTTGATCTTTGATGTGCAAGGCCATGGATGGTTTAAATTCAAGCTCAGGGGCTATAGATGGAGCTGGGATGGTTTAAGGAGCTCAGCCTGAGCATCCTGCAGCATTTGGTCTCACAGGTTTGGGAGAGTCTTGTCCCAGCAGGTGTTGCAATCAGGGACTTCAAGCAGGGAGACATCACAGCACTTTCAGTTACTGTTACTAAACTTGTCATTTAAATGCTGGTTGGGCATAAGAAATAAAAAATTAGGTTTTAACATTAAAAAGGCAGCAGTCGAGACAAACCTTGAACCCCAGATGATTTTGCAACTGGGAGTGAGTTGTCCTTCTCCTCATTCAAATGCTCTGTTAACCAGGGTGGCAAGCATTGGCCAAGCAGTGGGCTTCCATGGATATCAGTATGAACCACCCCTTGTAATGAGGCTGGGAAGGTGTTAAATACGGGGCACATTTTCTGGAGGTCCTATCCTAGCAAGTCCTGCTGCTAATTTTGCGGGTGACAAGGGAACATCCTCTCAGCCTGAGGCAGGAGGAAGACTGAATCCTTTGTGTAGATGCTGAGACATCACCCACACCTGCCCATCCCCTGCTCAGGGCTGGTCCTTGCCCCTGGACCTTCCATGGGCAGTGGTGGCCCCCTCCAGCAGGCTGCTGGCACCCATGGGCTGATCTCCTGGCTCTCCCAGGCCGTCTGGAGAAACTGTTTTGAGAAAGGGCCTTTTTCTCGGCGCCTTAAGGATTTTCAACAAAAGAGCTTGAAAGGGAAATCTGACAAGGGCCGCTTCCAAAGGAGGCTTGGCAGCACCGTCTTCCCTGCCTTGCAGCCCACGCCACCCCACTGGCTTGAGAGGTGGCCTCAGGCAAGGTTGCCACAGCTCTGAGGCAGTGGTGAGCTAGGAATATTTTCCACGAGATTAAAAGAGAAAAGAAGAGAAAAAGGCCCTAATTCCAGAGGAAGTTATCATCTCTGGGAGGATTTTGTGCAGCCCCTGAGCCTGGGAGCAGCTGGGCTGCGGCACTGGGGTGTGCAGGGCTGGGAAGCCAGTGTGCTGCAAACACTGGTGGTTTGTCACCTGGGATTTCCTCTGAGGCGTTTTGTATCTTGTGGATCTGGAACTGCTTGGTCTCGGGTGCTTTGTTCATAATCAAACAGCCCTTTGTGACAGAGTGATCTCCATCCCAGGGTGCCCCAGCCTCTGTCCAATGGGACACCCACATGTTCTCTGGACATCCTGTTCCACACAGTCCGGGACTCCCATTATTTCCACAACTTCCTAGTGAACGCAATGGAGCTTAAACTGGTACTTGAAGAACATAAGGAGAGGAGAGACTTCCCTCACCCTTTCCTTCCTCAGACACTCTGGGGCATTGCAATGCTTGGGGTTTTTTTGGGAAGAGCGGTTTTCCTTGAGCATCAGCCTGTGCTGCTGTTGGCAGAAGCATCTCTGTGTAGCTTTGCTGACACACCAAATGCAGCCTGCTCTGCTGTGCCTTCCCCGGGGCAGTGCTGGCCGTCCTCGCCTGCCTGGCACAGCCCCCTTCTCTCCCCGCCAGCCTGTTAGCATTACAATGGGGGAAAACAGGGAAATACAGCTCTTCTGGTGCGAAACTGGAAGGAAAACTCCGGCCGAGAGCTGGAGGAAATGACCCCTTAATACACAAAGGCAATGGGAACTGGGGCATTTCTGAGGATTTGGCCTTAAAACAATGCACGAGGTCACAGTGGTGAAGCAGGGCTTGGGCCTTCAGACTTGACAGAGAACTGGGCTCACTTGCTCCACCCCAGGACTGTGAGAGGATGTGTACAGCAAAGGTTGTCACTTGCTCTTCCTTGAATTTACGAGCTCTCCCGTATAGATCCTACCCCACATCCCTCAGCTGGGACTTCTCTTGACTGGAGACAGCAAGGTTGAGCAAACAGAGGCAGCTCTGCCTGTGAGCCTACGGCAACTACAAAACACCTGACAAGAAAATTGTGTGCTTTAACACGAGCAGGAGAGCCTGGTTTGTGCTGCTGAAGCAACCTCTCCTGGCAGAGCCCCTCAGCTATCTCCAGCTGATAGATGCTGGCAATCAGCAGTGTTTGTGGAAGGGCAGCACATCCCGGCTCTGTGGGTAACCTTCATACAGGGAGAGCCAAGATTGCCCTTCATAGCTCAGGCCAGCCCTTCCTCTCACATACCATGCTAGAGAAGCACAAGAAGAAGATCTATACATCATCCAAGAGACCCCATGGGAGCAGATATCTCCTATCTCTTGGAAGGACCAGCATTGCCATGGCAGATTGTAGTGAAATCCTCTCTGCTGGCTGTGGCTGCAAGCGCTACAGACCTGTCAGACTTCCCACTGTCTCAGTGTTGCTGCCCAGAATTAGATGTGTCATCTGAATTATCCTTTCAGGATCCCTTCAAGGAGACCTGGTTTGTGAGACACCCCTGTCCAGGAAGGATGGATCCTGAAGCTGATGGAACTGGATCCACTTCGTCAGCCTGTGTTTGGAGGAGCAGCAGGTAGACAAGAGATGGAGAGAGGGAAGAGACACCCAGTCACATGCCATTTCCAATTTGGGGAGAAAAAAACCCATCTTTGTGGACCTCGGTAAATTTAAATGTCCAAATAAATGGTTTTCTGTAACTTAAAACCTAGAACTTAAACTTAAAACTTAAAAAAAGAAGTGGTATTGTCTTTTAAACAGAAGTGGCATTTTCTAAGGTTTTTTTCTTTTTGGTTCTTCACTGGATTCCACCAACAGAATGAAGAGCAGGAACGTTATCCCACCACCACCGCCAAAATGTGAGTGAAAGACATGGAGAAAAGAATGAAATTATTTTGAGATTTCCTTGAGACCGTTCTGATTTATTTGCAAAATATAATGAGAAATGTGATTTCGTATTGTTTGAAAACCATATGAAATGCTTTGTTTGGAGTTTTACTGTATCTAAGATAAATGCTTTCATTTTTATGTGGTGAGAAGGAAAGGGGTAAAACACAGAGAAATAAAGAAATCAAAACCAAAATCGAAACATTCTGTATCAGCAGGAACTTCTTTTTTAATAAAATGAAAGTGTTTCACAACTCTGTTTTCTAGAAGTAGCTAAACAGAATTTGATCGAATTACAGTCAGGTCAAAATAAAACTTCAATAACAGTGTTTCAGCAATTTATTAAATGAGATCCCCAGCATCTTGTGCTGATGTGTTAAGAGATGATCTGTGTAAGAACAGTATTAGGAGGCTCTGAAATGCAGACCCTCTTAGGAATGAGTTCCTGCCCCACCCCCTGCCAAATCATCACAAGCAATAAAGTGAAATACCTGGAGTCAAATGAGCTTAACTAAGAGATGATGGATGTATCTAGAGCTTAGCTGGCACTGTTCTCAATTGTTTCATTTTACTGACAAAATTCTAAACAGGTTTGTGGTAATTTGAAAGAGCAGGAAAACCACTTCCTCTTTGAGTTTGGAAGGTGCCTAGCAAATTGTTTTTCTCTATTCTTCTCTTCCTCAGCCTTTATTTTATCTTCACTGTTCTGAGAACTTGCACTATCAGAAAAACCAATGATGTGCAGATTTCCCTGTTACTAGCTGTGGATCTTCAGGAGTTTTCCAACAGATTGATTTTTGTCTGTGGAAAACAGAATGAGTGGGATGCTCCTGTAGCTGATGGAAGCAAGGCCAATGAATGTTGTTTGAGGGAAATGCTCTATATGCTGCATAATTTCAATTACATGTTAACAATAGTTCATGGATTTCTGTCACGGGATATGTAGCCTCTTGTATCATAAAGCAATAACCAAAATTATGTGTGCTTAGAACATCTGAAGGCAATCTCTTTACTCAGCAAATCTACACAAAAGGGCTTTTTTCCAGCTGGGCACTATGTCCAGATTCCCTATGGAAAATGGTTACAAGCTTTTAGCTCCAACTTTGGCTCAGTTTGTATCCCACATAAAGCCTGGCTTTGCTTTTGGAGCTCTGGAGAGGCTGAGAGGGGCATTTCACACGAATTTGCAAGTGTGCACCTTGACTGGGTGATGGACGCTGTGCCTGCACTGCCGGCAGGTCACTGGTGTGGGAAGAGGAGCTTATTGCCAGCCAAAACACAGGTGCACAGCACTGCTCCTGCAGCCTACGTATGACAGGCATCCAAGAAACGAAGGAAACACACCGTGGGCTGTAATTAGGCCCAGAGGGCTGATACTTCTTCCCTTTTTCTTATGTTTTATCGAGTCACATTATCTCTTTTAAGAGCAATCTCACTCAGGGTCACTGGGTAGCAGGGCCAGGCCAAGCACAATAAAATAAGCTGGGCTGCTAATTCAAAGCAGATTGCTCCAGCTACGCGGGTGCACATGGCAGGACATTGCACTTCCAAACCCGACACAGGCTCCCTGGCCCAGCCAGAATAAACTGGGTTGCAGTCATACCTCAGAATAAACTTCAGTAAGTTTAATAAATATTATATTTAAATGTGTGCGGCTCTGTGTGTAAACCGCTGTGACCAAACTGAAGCAAACTGGAGCTTGTGTTACAAGCACTGTGGAAATATCAGCATTTGGCTTTTTTAATAGCCCACTGTTTGTACTACCAAGCAACAAGCGCTCCAAATAAGAAGCCATAGCAGACCTCACCTCCTCCTGACGCCTACTGTCTAATGGAGACCAGATGCAGGAGGATATCTTGCTTGCAGTGAGCCAAAAAGTTGGGATGCATCCAAACGTGGTGGTACAGGGACCTGGTAATGCAAGGGACAACAACTTGCCTCTATTTTGTGCGTTAATTTAGTCAGTGTGCCTTCTCGGACTTGTCTGATGAGATATATTCTGGCTTGGGGTGGTTTTTGTTTTTTTTTTCCTCATTTCTGTCAAAATTCTTTTGACTAGAAGATCCCCAGTAATCCCTCTGTGTTATTTTCATGACTTTAATTTTCATGCTCAGGTGTAGTTGTTCTATTAAAAATGAACAATAGCAGATGCTTATGGGCAATAGCTGTCCAGGTTAAAGAAGCTATTCCCCTTGATCAGAAGAAAGGAGGGGGTTTGGGCGAGGGAGAGGAGTGATTCTGGCATATGCCAGAATACACCGTTCTCACTGGGAACCCAAAGGAGGAGAGGCTAGATGAAAATATTCATCACTGGGTAAACATGGACTGGAAGTATTTACTGAGAAAACAAACAATAAAAATGGCTTGCCCTCAAATTGGAGGATGCACTAAGTGCATCCTGAGGCAACAGAACAGGAAGAGCTATTTTAAATGCTAATAGAACACCAAGATTAGCTAGGCTAGGAAGAAAATTTTACTATTTTCTATGGAGGAAAGTATTGGAATTTAAAATTATTTTAAAAATTAGAGATAGAGGCCCTAAAAAAGTAAGTGAGCTGAAAAAGGAAGAGAAAAAATCGGGAAGGACAAGACTCCCTACTTTGGCATAGGTAATTATTTCAACCAATACAAGAAAAATTGATTAGACAGCAAAATATCTAGGGATTGCAGTCGAACACAACCTGATCAGAGCAGAAATGTCACGCTGTGTTAAAGATATGGAGGTCATGGAGGTGTATATAAGCATGAAACTTCCACAAAAGTATGTTTGCATCCTGCTTAACACTGGCTAAGCCTCTGACTGTGCTCAGTCGTGAGCTGTCTTCAGTGCAGAGTGTTCCTAGAAAGGGAAAGGCCGTAGACATTTTTAATTCCTGACATCCAGCATTCATAGAGCAAGAAGCTATCTGTTCATGACCATTTTTCTTTTCTGCAGCTCAAGAGCACTGCACTTGTTTCATGCATATCCTTATGCATGTTTGGTTAGAAACACAGATTTTTTTGATAGTTGTGGTTAAAGATGTGTGTAGGCTTTATAAAAATGATGTGCAGAGGCATCTATGTGAGAAAGTGAATGCAAGCCCTGTGAGGGTTTGGACACATGGACAGTTAAGCACTCTCATCACTGGAGTGCAAAGTAGCCAGTTGCACATTCCTAGCAACTAACGTGAAATTAAACCCACTTTGGTTGCAACTTTAGGAACAAGCCAAAAGTATCAGCGTTCATCTCTGCCAGTGAACACCACCCAGGAGGCCAGAGAAACTCGGTACTCATGTGCTGCAGCCTAGTGTGTTGATCCACCTCCTCTTTTATGCACACACACCCCCAGTGTAGCCCTGGATCTTCCACTTGCCTCTGTGTGCACCAGCAGGATCCCCACTGGCATCAGGGTGGGAAGTGAAGGCATATGGCAGGAAAAGAGAATCAGACACATCCTGTGGGTTTTCCTAAACGCTGAAACGCTGTAAGTGCGTAAATCCTATCGATTTCCATGATATTTTAGAAAAATGCCACTTCAATCTGCGGACAGAATTGAGCTGTGCTTAGAAATCATCCACAATGGATTATTGAATGCTTTCTTGCACCTACCACAGCATCCCTCTGACCACCGACATTATCTCACTGAGCTGAGTGGTGGGAGAAGCAAAACACTAAGAAGGAGATAAATGGGCTATATTTGAGCACTGTAGTCCTGATAAATTAGCTGTTCATCCAGGCTGCCTTTCATCTCTGTAGGAAGGAAGGGCATTTCAGAGCACTGTGATCTCCCAGCTGGGGAGACAGCTATCCCTGCCCTGCCTGAGGCAGCCAGTGCATTAGCCCCTTGGGCTGTCAGGGCATTTAAACAAAACCATCTCACAATTAGCAGCTTGCTGTGTCCTCACAATTGCCTCTAATTTGGGGATGTCAGAGGGTTGCTTCAGTGTTGGTTAATGCCCTTTGTGTCGCTCCTCACAATACTCAGCTGTTGCCTCCAATAACCTGTGCTTGAGAGACCAGTTTTCTAAATGTTCCTGAAGCAGTGCATCCTCTTTTAATGGGAGAGATCCCTTTCAGTGAAGGGAAACACAATCTATAAAGTGCAATCCTTCAGGTCCTGTGTTAGATTTTAAGAGTTTCCCAAAATAGACTTCATATGAATTACCATCAAGTTTGCAGAAGCTGGGATTGATATAGCGAAAACCTCACATGTGTAGGATCAAGAGGTCAGGACGATAATGGCACAAGCTGATTTTACAAGAATACTATCATTTTGGGCATCTCAGGAATCAAGTGGTTTTTTATGCTTTTGTGGTTTTCTTCGGCCTCTAGGTCAGAACCAGAAGGCAAATTTCTGGCTAGTTTGCACAAACCCTGCATTGAGGCATTTTAAGCTGGAGTCTCTGAAAGCTAAGCAGAGATTCACCCTGGTTTAATTCCTCTACAGCCAAGCCATGTGCTCAGGCTCTCCAGTCCAGCTGGGACACAGAGTTGGAGTTTCAGAACTCAGGCTGAGGAGCTTTTACAGTCAGTGGCATCAAAAAGTTCAGTTTGCTTCAAAACAGAAATCCAAATTCCGATGGCAAATTTTGCTGTCACAGGAGAAAAATGGTGTTAGACAACAGGCAAAGCAAAACAAGGCAAGATAAGGCAAGATAAGGAAATACAGATTTTTTTCATGCAGAAAAATCTTTGGAAAAGTTTATTGGGAGAGAATCAAAGTAGATTCTTCTCTAGAAGGTCAAAGTCTTGAGTTACATTTACTTTTTACTCCTAGACACAGCTCAAAGTAACGAAATGTGTTTTGAGTAGATGGATTAAAGTCGCTTACTTCAATTTCGCTGGCGGACAATGGAATTTCAAATGGCATTTATAGATGTCTCCTTGGAAAATGTTGTAGTTTTTTCTTTAAGGTATATTCCTGTTAGAAAATCAGTTATGATCCAGCTTTAGGGCAATCTAGTCCTAATTGTTTCTTGTTTAAAGGTGTGATGATAACCAGGTTACAGGAGAAGGAACCCACACCCCTATGGAATCTCTGTAATTTCATGCAAAATATTAAATGTACATTATTACTGTTGTTTTTTGAAAAGCAACTAAGCCTCACAAATAAGAAGAGAAATGTGCTTTTTCCATTAACCCACGGGATACTCTTCACTGATTTTTTTCCTTTGTTTTTTGCGGGTGGTTTTTTTTTTTGTTTTTATTTTGTTTTGTTTTGTTTTTTTTTTTGTTCTAGCTAACAGCAACTCACAGGGTGAAAGCACAGTCTTGATTCATGGCATGTACTTCCCCGGTTCTCCTTTGAGTGCCTTGGCACCATCTCGCAATTAGTGCTGCTTGGTTAATTGGTGTATCACTGCTTTAGACTCTGGAGAACTTGAATTAAGCTTCATGAAATCGACTTTCAAGGACAAGGGCTCTTAAAGGAGCAAGAGCAGCAGAGGGACAGTGCTGATCAACAGCTCAGACAATTGAGATTCCCAAAATGCTGTGCGTGGGAATATCTCAGTGTTTCCTAACACCAGGGAAAACAAGACTTTTAAAGATTCACGAGAGAGTGGTCTTTGCTTGAGACAAGGACCAAAGGGATGAACAATTGCAGGTTAAAACTGTCAAAATATTTATTTCTTGTTTTTGACCTGAGGCAATAGGTAGCCAGAGAGGAACCCCAAGAATTGGTACTACTGGGGTCCTCCCGGGCTACCTATTGCCTCAGGTTTGTCTTCAGCATAAAGGGGGTGGCGTTATCCTTATCAGAATACCAAAAAATTAGTCATAGTAGAAACGTTACACCTCGTGAAAAGGTGTATTCCACCAGCAATTGGTGCCGACATGATCATCCCGTCCCAGCAGAGTCACCCCTATATCCCAAAGCACTTCCTAAAGGTACGTTCCTGATTTGTGGGAACCGGGCGTGGTCCGGAATCCCATCCCGGTTCCGGGGAGGACCGTGCACTCTCGGCAGGCTTTCTGTACTAGCACCCAACAAGACCCAAATTATATATTGGAGAAACCATACCCAATTGGCCTGCCAAAAGAGGGGAATACAGCAATTAGACCCAAATTGTGATAGCGAAATTGTTAATTAGTCATTGTCTAAAAAGGTCGCTGCATCATTTTTCCTGCCTGGAGTGGCAGCAGCAAAAGCCCTGGGTGAACTTACCCGCCTTGAGTGCTGGGTTGGAAAGCATGCTAACCTAACATCGAGTGCCCTCTCTCAACTACTTGAGGACGAGGAAACCACCAGGCATGCAACGCTGCAGAACAGAGCAGCAATTGACTTTCTTCTATTAGCCCATGGACATGGCTGTGAGGAATTTGAAGGACTGTGCTGTTTTAACCTGACATCTCATAGCCAAAGCATCCACGCGACGATACAGAAAATGAAGGAGCAAATTAAAGACCTAAAGGTAGAAAAGGAAGCGGATTGGCTTGGAGACCTTTTTGGACGATGGGGACTTGGAGGATGGTTAGCATCCTTAGTCAAAGCTGGACTGTGGGTGATTCTAATAATTTTTATTGTTCTAAGTTTGTTTGGATGCCTCAAAAAGTGCCTAATTAGGCAGATGGGAGAGGCCTTTCCTTTAAACAGAATAGGAGGAGTTGTTGGGGTGGGTGAGCTGGCAATGGTAGAAGCCAAGATGCCAGAAACCCCTGGTCCAGGAGACCCCCTGCGCTGGTGGGTCAACTCAGAAAGTAAATAGCTCCCCCTACTCGGGTTACAGGGAAAGACTTCTTCTCCCATCAGGCAGTACCTGTCTGGTACTTGGTCCCCCACTCCGCCCCTTCCCTCTCCCCATTGGTTGTTGTATCCCTCTGCCTTCTCCCTGCCCCTTGCCCCCAGGTAATTGGTTGCTGGTACTGTGCCAGCCCCCTTTCTGTTACCCCTTATAAGCTTGTACACGAGGCCTGCTCGGCCTCTTCGCCTCTGACCCCTTCGGAATAAACCTTTCGGAACCCATGCAGAGAGCCCTCCGAACTCTTCGCCCCTGGTAACACCTGAGCTATCCTGGCCTGGGTGTCGAGCTGTGTCTCAGTGCCATCCATCGGCACGGGTGCTGGAAGTCGACCTGCGAGGTGCCGAGCTGCACCCCCAGGGCATCCCTTGCAGGGGATGCTTTTAGGTTAACGCGGCGATTTCAGCCACCCCACAACACCCCGCTTCAATCACCCATTTGATGTGCTGTGTACAGCTGGGAGGTGGCCAGAAGAGGAATTTTTTTCTGCTGCCTATTTCTAAGACCCTAATTACCAGAGATGGAAAACAGCCCTACACTGGGTACTACTCCAGGGAATACCCAGGTGAACAGAATTTGCTTTTCCTAAAGAAGAAAAAGCTCCCATTTAAAACAGGGTTTACTTCAAGCATCATGTCTGAAAAACTATGGCCAAATATCCAGGATACTTGTCAGCTCTTCTGCATCCGTTACTAATGATGGGAAAAATTGCTTAGGACAAAACAGATCCTCCCATCAGTGCCCACAATCCAAGGCTATGGGGTCACCACTTCAGCAAAGAATAAATGTTATTATTAGTATTAAGCACTTTCCCCATTTTTATCTATTCATGAGAAAAAAATAGGCAGGTTTTCCTATTGGAAAATTCCCTATTGGCCCAATGACCAAGCTGAAGGACTTTGAATCTTTAATATTTTCATTGTTACCACACAATCCTCCTGTCTCTGCTGCTATGCTCTGTGCTGGTCTGACCTGAGCCCCTGAATCATCTCTGGGAAATGGCTGTCCTGAACAGTCCAGAAAGAAGTGTGAAGCTCTTTGGTGGTTGCTGTGGTTTCTTCTCTCTGTTTTGCAGGGCTCAGCTCTTTCCTGGTGTTCAGTAAACGACAAATATGTCAATTTAGTGTGGTTTTGTAGGGAAGTGTGAATTGTGTCTGCTGGTACCTGCTTGTCAGTTTAGCCTTTTCAGTAATTCTTGAACTTATTTCCACCAAATCCAATGGAGGGATGGGAGTATCAAAGGTAATTTTGCTTCTACAGCTTCATGAAAATCAGCATGTGGGAAGGAAAGAGAAACCAGAATTTGTACCTCCCAGGGACAAGGTTTAGTGATGGACATGGCAGTGCTGGCTGAGTAGTTGGATTTGGTGATCTTAGAGGTCTTTTCCAACCTAAACAATCCTATGAGATCCAGTTTTTGTGGTTTCTGTGACAGCATCCAGATGATGAAGTGCCTGATGTCCACCTCTGGCCAAGCTGCACGTGGGTAGTTCCAGTGCTGCCATAGCATAACCTGCCTTGTCCTTGGGCATATCTCAGGAAATGTGGGGCAGAGCTGGGGTCAGTGAGTGTGATCCAAGGGGACACAGAACAAACAATTCCTTTGAAATGTATTTTTGCCAGAAACCAGATTGGGATGCAGCTCAGTGTGAAAAGAAAAAGGAAATTAAATATTGGTTCTGTTGAAGCCAACAGCAGGATTACTAATCTTGAATTTTGGCCTCTTTCTGTAATAATATGGCCAAAGAAGAAGTTTTTAAGAATAAAAAATTGTGGATGCAACCCTTGCCATAGATAACACCCCAATAACATGGTAGGTGATTCAATCCAGTCCCTCTTTGGGAACTACAGCTCGTAAATGCAAAGTCTGGATGTTTGTCTGTCTTCCTTGAGACTCCATTGCCAACACAAACCTAAGTATTTGTCCTTCTAAACTCCTTGTTCTGCCTCTGATGAGTTAAGCTAATTCTTAGTTTGGACCTGAAAGTGTGATGAGTGTTGGATGGGACACAGGGTCCTGTGCTGCCAAAGGACTTCAATGGGGGAAATACCCACATGCCTTTGATATTCATCTTGGGGTTCCTGAATCTCCTTCTGGAGCTGCTCATCCCTCCCTGGGACTGTGAGGGAAGCCCTGATGTTGGCTGGGTCCCACACTTTTAGACAGCTGGGAGGGGGTTACCTGTTGACCCTGGAGAATTCTGGAGAGATTCAGTCTCGTATGAAAAAGCTTGAGAAATCTCCACAGGCAACGTTTTATGGTGGAAATTAGAGAGTAGCAATCTTCACCTGACTTTTTCTGAGGTTCACCATCAGTATTTACAAAGCAGTAAAAGTCAGCAGCATTCTGTCTTGTGCACAGGCAAGAGAGAAAACTCACTTGGTTTTGGAAATGTGAGCCACACTGAGATGTTTATAAAGAAGTTTTCAGATGAGCTTACCCTTTTCTAGCATTTAGGAGCAACCATCAGCTATTAGCTGTCCCTCCAACTTTTAATGCATATGATCAAATACTTGAAGGCATTTCTGGAGCGCTCAGAACTATTTCAGTGAAAGTGGTAATTACAGAAACGATGCTGCTTCCAGCCAGCAACTCCCCACAAGATGAGAGCACCAGACAGCCCCTGGCCACAAGTACCAGAAATTTGAAAGAAAATAAAGGGTTCATTTAAAAAGGAGAAAGATCATAGCTTTATAATAACACTATTATTCAAAGAAAAATACTTCCTTATGAATTTGCAAAACCACTTTATGCTTCAGGATTTTTTTCCATCCCCCAATTGCAATTAATTCTAAACCATGAAATAGAGCATACAGTAACATCAACTGGTTGTGAGTGTTGTTGGTTCCCCAAAGGCTGCCACTTCACCCTGGTCTACCAACTGGTTTTCAGGATTACACCCTACAGACTTGGAAGGTGCCAGAGAGAAAACAGGTTAAATGCTGCCTCCTGGCCTTCCTTTCTGCTGAAAAAGGGACTATTGACACGTCACTACTTGTTGTTCATTATTTCAAGAGAGAAGAACTTTTAGTCCATTTCTTTTCTTTTAGTTCCTCTCAAATAATGCACACATTTGTCTCAAATTTAAAAACTCCTGAAGACTTGACTGGTTTTGTGAATACTATTTTTGACTATTCTGCTCATTATATCTGTGCAAAACACTCTTGGTTTTGTGTGTGCAGTGAAAGCCACCCTTATGTTGAATGCTGTCCTAGAGTGTTCGCAGCAACTTGTCCTTTTTGTACAGAAAAGTGAATCAACTTTGTTCCAAACAGAGTTTAAAGGTGGGAAAATTATCTCATGGCTGGTATTTTAGGTTTCTACTGCAGAGAAGTAGAAGAGCGGCAGTTCAGCCAATCATAAGGACAGTCTAGATTTTCCAAGAGTTTCAGATTTACTCAAACTTGCATGTGTTCTACATCTGGACCAAGTCGTTGGCTTGTAATTCTACAGGATTTTGTCAGTAAAGCATCAGAGCTGATACAGCCCTTGTTAGGCTGATTTGGTTTGAAAAAACTCAAGCATCTCAAAGTTTATGGCTGTGAAAAATAAATTGTCTGTGAAAACTGGGGTGACTTGTTGTGGTTTTGTTGCTTTTAAAAAAATTTAAGTAGAGGTGGGCTAGAGGAGGCTTTACATGGACCTTGTGTCGCCCTAATTCCTGGCTGGATAAACTTGCTTTCTGGCATGAGGCTGAGAACTGTCTCGAAGCTGTAAAGTATTTTCTTCTACATGTGGCACACAGGGAAGCTTCTTCATGTCTAGCATTGAGATTGGGAAGATGCCACAATCAACCCCTTCCTGAGGAAAAAAATGTAAAGAGTACCCCTCAAACAGCTCTGGAGTGTAGGTTGCCTAATATTAGGCTTTAATGTAGGTTTACCCTAATATTAGGCAATTTCTTTGAAAGAGATTTAAGAGAATTATTATTATTATTATTATAATTACTATTATAATTATTATTACTATGATCAAATTTTTTACTAGAACAGGTTTTTCCATTGGCTCGCCTGGAAAATTTGCCATATTATCTGGTATATTTGCCATATTAATTATTTTTTTTTCCCCCATGCAGAAGAAAACAAAAAATAACCTTCTACATTGAATTTGAACTTCTTTATTACTAGTAAGAAGCTTATTTTCAGGGATGGGTTAGAGGGAGGAACGGGTTAACAATGGAAAGCTTGACACGTGTTTTGTACCGTGTGACAGAGCTGTCTGTACCAGAAGGCTCCTTGAGCTTGGCAAGGATGAAAGGCAAAGTTAATTTGTGGTATTGTAGTGGTATTACCAGCCCGTTTAGAACACAGACCAATGGGCTGGGCAATTGCTTTTGCTCCTAAAGTCCAAATCTGGGTGCAGAGGGACACTGGCATGATTCTAAGCCTAATATTTTTCTCCAGAGTGAAGGAATCTCAGCCCTTGCCTGTAACCCATGTTCTCCAGGCAGACACCCTCAATTACCCCCAGGAAATAATACTGCCAGGAATGTACCTTAAACATCACTGTTTTATGCCCGAGTCCAGGATCCCAGGAAGATTCTATCTGTCCTCTGGGAGACATAGCCTTAAATCCTCCACCAATGGGTCTTCTGTGTCCTTTCTTTCAAGAACTAAGGAAAGACTCATCTTTCCTCCAGGAACATGCCTATGACAGGGTGACACTCAGTTTGGAGTCTTCCTCAGGGTGTCCTAGTCCTCTCCGTAGCACCGAGGTTGTAACTTTTTCAGGAGAGAGAAGAGCTGGATGTTTAACACTTACTGAATTATTGGAAGAAGCAAAAGATTTATGAGACCAGAGGGAACATCGATGAGCCTGACTTTGACCAGTGGGGGGAGTGTTCCAAGACTTGCTTGATGTTGTGTCCAAGTATTTCACATTACATTCCACAAAACACAGAAACGATCTTCTGAGCAATGTCAACATCATGGTCTTGCTCTCCCACATAGAGCCCTTAGGTTATAATGTCATGTTTACTCATTCCCACATGTTCACAGAAATCTTTCATTTTTGTACATAATGGCAGAACTCCTACTGGATAAAAGGATTCTGCTTCCCATTCAAGTTAGCTTGAAGCTGGCAATTAGGGCACTGTTCAGAGGAAGAGGGAATTTGAGAGAATCTCTCTGAGGCAAGAACAAGAACAGAACCTTGGTTTCCAGACTCTGAATGTCCTAACACCATTCAAGTGTTGGAAGGGTAAGCTGGGTTTGGTCAGGGATTTTATGGTTGCATATATTCTCATGTATGGGACAGAGACACAATTAATAGGATGTATCTCTGTGCTGTATCTGCCGGGCTTTTTCAGGTGTCTTGAATGCCCTAGGGCATCTCACACAGGTTGTTTGTCATCCAGACTTTCATTCCCTGAGCGGGTACAGTCCAATTTCCAGCCCACACTGTGTCAAATGCCCTTGCCAGAGAGCAGTTGGATGGAAAATCCGCTTCTGTCTCCCCTGGACCATCAAGCACCCCCTGCTCTCAGCCTTGCTGTACCCAGGCAGAGGAGAGACTTCACAGTAAAACCAGAGCCAGCAGATTTCACTCCAGACAGCAAGAGCTGTATACAGTTCTGGTTTCTGTACTCCGCTGAGGAACATAAAATCATGATAATAGAAGTAGAGTTTTTTTTGCTCCTGACTGTGGTTTTATTAGGCACAATGTCCAATTTTCTTTGAATACTCCAAATATCTGGGCACACAGATTTTGGTGTAGCAGTTTCCTGTAAGGCACATGTCAGTGGCTCACAGTTTTTGGCTTGGCATCTTCATCACTGTACAGATATATTGATTTTGTCTCTCTCTTCTATAGCTCTACATGAATGAGGCTTAACATGCCAGTGAGGTGAATGATAACACGGGGCTGACACTGTATCAAATTACCCTTTACAAAGCTATAACATATGTCCAATACCTGAGCCTATGTAAGCCCTAAAACATGATCCTCTGCTAAGACATGTCCAAGATATAAAGGGGAACTCCTGTGTTCGGATACAGCACAGGTCTGGAGGTGCCTTTTCCTTTTTCTCTCACTGTTCCTACCACTGACAAAGAAATCAAACTGACATCTCTGCTACTAGTGTGTTTAAACAAAGTAATATGCTTAATAAATACATTATTTCCGAGTGCAAATAGAAAATTATTCCAAATTATTTGCTCGTCAGGGGCTGTTGAAGTTTGCAGACCTAATCTTGCCTGACTGTGGACAGGCTTATGTCTGAGTTAGTGTCCAGAAATATTCTTCATAGTCAACAGAGATAAAGGATCTCTTAGAAGGTGTGATTCACATTATCCTGAAATGTTCAATAGAGGCTGGATGAACTACACCCTAGAAATGCCTTTCTGTCACTGACTACACAGACAGCCTGTACAAGGTCTAGCTCAGTTGTTGATGTCTACCACAAAGGCACCTAAAATTGATGGGATGGGAGGTTCACCCTACCTTGGCAGTCCGAGGGTCTGCACATGAAGTGTCTGCTGCTATGGAAAATCTTTGGAAAAAGTCAGCCAGGTTAACTTTTCTTTTTTCCAGTACTCCAGTGGAGTAGTCTTGAGTCAGAGAAGAGCTTAAACTTCAGACTCAATCTCCTCAGCCCCTTCTTCCATCCCAAAAATTCTGCACCAACCCAATGAGAGAAGATAGAGCTCTGGTGCTTGTCTGAGGCTCCTGAGTGCTACAGAAACAGCAAATGCTGTTTGCAGAAAACAGCACAGTAGAACAGCAGGTACTGTCCCCATCTCTAAGGTTTTCAAAGTGGTATGCCCGAGAGGCGTTTAAAAAAAGAGAGAAACATGTTATGTTAAAGTCATTTACTTACTATTGAGACTAGTCAGTAGTAGAGACTACTTCTTGCAAATGCCAAGGAAAGGTGGAGAGCTGGGATTATTCACGAAACAGATTAAGGAAAATCCATGTCAGTGAGAGCAGAAACGCAATATCAATATTTGTACAGGATGGCACCCACTGTCCATGGCATAGGAAATAGGAGGAGGCAGTGATGCTGGAAAATAACCCAACCTCCACATGGCACTAGGGAGTGCTATATTTCCATCCCAGCCTGGGAGAGAAATTCATCCAGCAGTAGTGTGTGTTTTTTCAAAATGTTCCTGGAACACTGCAGCAGGTGCAGAGAAAAAACCCAATACAAAGCAACCAACCAACCAACCAGCAAACAAAAACCTGAACCCTAAATGATTTGGTGATTGCAGGAAATGCTGTGCAGTGAGCCCCTCAGTGAACTCACGTTCCTTACTTCAATTTATCAGAAAAGTTGAAAGAGGATTTCACTGTAGTGTGTAATTAATTGTTTTTCTTCAGGAAGAATGTGCTGCCTGTCCAGGGCAGGAAGCTAGAAGAAGGCAATTCCAAACTGGAAATAAGGCACATTCTAACTGTGAGGTTGATTAACCATGCCAATGAACCATGGAAAGATTGATAGATCCCCTCATTTCTCAATGTCTTCAATTAGAGCTGGATGACTTTCTGAAAGAGTTGTTTTAGCCAAACAAAACTTGTTGGGAAATTTAAAGGCTGCATAGTACAGGAGTTGCTGAGGATTTTTCCACAGGGAGGGGAGATTTATATGCTCACTGTGTAGTTTGTTATTTCTGTTTACGTTCTGTAGAAGAGCTCAAATACAAGAGAGATGCTTGAGATAAGTGCAGAAACAAACAAGCCAAGACCAGGCTATCTCCTGAAGATAAATGTGAGCTGAAGCTGGTGTGGCTAATTCAGATATGAAGCTTATCTCAGTGAATCTACAATGTGAAACTCTTCTGGAGTCTTTTTTATTTAGACACCCTTATAGATTTTATTTGACTACGTAAAAGAAAGAAACCAAAAAAATAACTTCAAAAGTTCAGAGTTGCCATAACCAATAACTAACGAATTTGTCTCCTTTCTCTCTGATTTATAAGTTCCCCTAATCATAAACATTCCTTCAGTTTTGCTAGCTGACCCAAATCAAAAGGACAAAGTCAAAGATCATTGTTGCACATTTTAAAATGCAAGACTGTCTCCTTCTCAATAAAACATGATGGATTCATGGTCCAGCACAGAATTCACAATCATAAAGGCGGGTGATAAAGGTTAACCACCACATTGCAAATACCAGGACTTTGATTCATAAATTGAAGAATAAAACATACTTAAAGAAAAAACATTGTTTGCAATTTTGTAAACTATTGACCTCCCTCAAAGCTGGACCTGTCTTTTTGCTGCTTGTGGAATACCTGCTTCCAAAATGAAACAAAGACTAAATAGGCTGGACTCTGTATGAGGGTGCCACAGTCAAGAAGTCAAATACAGTTGCCGTCTATTTTTTTTCTCTAGACATTTCTGTGCATATCAAAGCAGACAGGTCTCTTGGTCTACTTAACAACAGATTTACATAGTGCTTCAGGGATCTTGAAGACTCATGTTTGTGGCCAAATAAAACCCCAAACAAACAAACAAACCAGCCAGGAATGCAAAAGACATGTTTTCTGTATGGTCATTTTTAATAGAAATATTTATTTTAACTTTAAAATTGACATGATAAGGTGGAAAAATCCTCTTTCCCCTTTTTGAAAAGCTGGACAATCTAAAGCCAAATGATGTGCTGATAAGTGCAGTTGTCATCCCATTAGTCCCAATGTCATCCCAGCATTTCTGCTGTAGGGTTTTCCTCTGGATTGCAATATATATTTTCATTTTTGCACCTCTCTTTCTGTGGGATAATTCAGTGTGGAGACAAAGTAGCCTGGAATGGCACAAGATCCACTGGGTGCCGAAAGTAACCTGCAAAGAACCTGTAATGGAGCTATTTTTGCTTTTGTTCTCTTACTCTCCTTCTGCAACACAGAGCAACAATATTTACCCTAGTTTTATTTTTATCCTTCCTCCTTTTCGAGAGATCTGTATGCTCCCCTAGTACTTTCTCAGAGAAGCTGTTTATGACTGGCCTCTGCCATCTGCAGAGTCCTGAGGAGCAGACTGGGACCATTAACTTAATTTTGGAAGAGTGTGTGTACGAGGTAAACTTATCCTAAAAAGCAGAGTGGATGCAAGGATCACGTACATGCAGCCACTGCAATTTCCCGTAGCTTAAATGAGGAGTCTTTTTATTAAAAGAAGAAGTTAATTAATACACATGGGTAGTTGAGGATCAGATTCTACATACCATTCGTATGGACTTGATTTAAAGATCCTGAAATTAATTAAAAGTACTGGTAAAGGAGTCTGTTTCTGGTGGGAACAATGCATTGATAACTTCTTAGTTAGAGTATGCAGAGAGATATGACTGCCTTCTCATAGATCAGAAATTAAAATAAAAAGGGATGACTAGTGTCTTGTGGAGAGTTTGCTTCCATCGAACCTGACTTCCTGGTGTTGGGTTTGCAGTGCTAAACCCAAAACTGAAGGGAGAAAGGGATGCTCCAGGCCCACATTGCGTGTAAGGAGGATGGTGAGGATTCCACTGGCTGAAAACAGCTCAGGTTTGTCACTTTTCCATCCCAGGATGAACCCATCTCATCTTGTTTGTGCCAAGGAGCAAAGCAGCTTTGGAGATGTATAAAACTTGGATAGGTGACTGTGTGGAAAACTCAGCCGTCGTGGGAATAAATCAAGGACTCAAGGGCAAACCCTTGGTAAACACTAGACCACAAGCATTGAGTGTTTTTGTCTTCAGTATTGTTTGAGGGCTTCCTGGAAGTTCATTTCAAGGCCAGATCTGCTGTCCTTAGGGACGGTACACCAAGGCCACAAGCTATACAAGGAGGTGGATGGGTGTAGGAACATTTCAGAGGAGATGCCTGAAGAAGCTTAAACCTTTTTCTGCTGTTTTCCAGCTTTGATACCTCTGAAATCCTTTGGATGCAGAAGGGAGATGAGCCAAGAATCTGATTCTCTACAGACTGTGTAGAGATGTGACTGATTTGTCCTGCTAAACTAAAGCTCAGCTGTCAGGATAAAGACAGGAGGAGGGTTTTCTATGGCCCAGCTCCTGCAGCAGGTACAAGGCAGTGTGGGACATTGGTGGGCACCTTGGGTGAGAGGACATCTCATGGTGAGAATCACTCTGTATGTATTCATGACTCAGATCCTTTCATTGCATCCTCATCTCAAGAGGCTAAGTCAACCCAAAGACCCCAAAATTGACCCAGACAGTTCCCAACAAAACGCAGCTTTGGGCCAGTATATTTAATGAAATAGCTGAGAAGGCAGCTGGGAGTTTCACAGGGCAGATCCCATTCAGCCCTTGAGTTCAGCCTTCAGGGTTACAAAGGAGATGTGTCCATGAGCCAGCTACTGCAGCTGGTGCTTGCTGGTGACTTGGAGACCAGCGATGGAGTCAGGCACCCCAGGAATTCTGGTGGGACATCTGGGTTAACAAAACAAATATCCAGTGGAAAATAAGTGAAATAGATCTTCTAAATAAGATCCCAGTCCAGCTTCCAACGATGTTCCTCATAGATAATTAATAAATTAAGTATCCAATGTGAAGTTTATACAGGCCACAAATTAATTCTGCTTTAAGTAGAACTTTGGAGTTGTTTAGACCTTTCCTCCACTGGATATTTTCATGTGTTTTGCCATAAGCAACATAAAAAGAAGTACCGACTCTCCTAAAAAAATAGTTGGGATGCAAATTCACTGACCTGTGTTTGTCAGATGAAAGCAAAACAAATGTCTGTGTCTGTGGAGAAACTCATTGCTGTTGTGCTTGGCCTCCAACTAAAGAAAATCTTTTTTTCAAGTGCTGAATGAGTTTTGGTGCTGCCCACGGGGCTGGCACTTTACACCAGTGTGTGCAGCCCTCTCCTGTTTCAAATTCACCGTATTTTGGATACGGTAAAAAGATTTGGGTTTTTTTCTCTCAAATATTTTGCTTCCTCTGGGCCTAGGAAAAATAATTAACAAAGGAATTCTCTCTGTCACTCATGCTTTGCAAAGGCATGATATGTTTTCGACTCTCCCATAACTAAGCATGCTAATTTTTTGGAAAGGTTTCCCTTATTCTCCTTGTAAGTAGAATATGCTGGTAGCCAAAACAAACACAGAAAGAAGCCAAGGAAAGAATAAGATATATCTATTTGTATGAATGGTCCAACAAGGGAAATCTCCAAAAACTACTGTAAATGCTATAAGATTTCAGATGGCAAACTCATCCAAAATTGATGGTTAACAAAACATTCAGTTCTTAAACACCAATAGGATAAAAAGAACAGCTTCCAATAGTAAAAAATAATCCTTCTTTTAGTGTGGAAGGATTGTCTTGTAGTTAATGCACTGGCCTTGGAGACTGAGATTTAAGAATCCTTAAATAAATACCAATGTAAAACCTTTTTTTTTCCACTTAACCGTGTTTCGTTCCTAATTTTAAGACCAGGAAAAGGCAACAAGCACTTCTCTCTCCAGAGTGGCCCTGTGTAAGTCTAGTGACCTTGCTGTATCTGTTCTTTATCAGAGGGTAGTCCTGGTGCTTCTTTCTTATCTATTTACGTCTCTTAGATTACCACCTTCTGCATCACAAGCTTTCTGCCACCATCTGTATGGTGTCTTAAACAAGAGGCCTTAATCTTGTTTTGAGCTTTCAGAGTGGGTATTGTTTTTTCCATTTGGATTAAGTTGGGGTTCTTTTCAATAGAAAGTAATCTTTGCTGAAAATTTCTGTGTAGGACCCCAAAATTACGTATTTTGTAAAAAGTCAGAATGCTGGGAGACAGCTCCCATATTGTAAAAGCCTCTCAAAATCTCAGGATGTAGTTAAACTCCTAGTTCCTCACATATGCAGACTTTTACAGGAAAGGAGCAGGATTGCCGTAACAATCTGTATCTATTTTGCAAATTGTGACACGTTAAATGGTAGCCTTTGGAAAGGTGGTTAGTGAAATATTCAAGATTAGGTGTCTGTCACAGGGAATACGTTCTCCCTATGCAGATGAAGTCTGTAAAAATGACCATTTTGCTCTTCTCAGTGTCATTGCTATCTGCAGAAAAGAAAATAAGCAGTAAAACCAGCACGACCTGTACTGCTGTTTTTGCATGCAAGGGGCCTAAGAATATCCTACTGCATGTGAACCATTTGGTTTGAATAAACAATTTATTGACTAATCTAGTGACCACACACACGTGAAACAGGGACTATGCATTGTAGCATGACAGTGTTTCTGAAAGGAAGCAAAGTCTACATAAACTCTGGCCATCCATAAAAGACTGAAAACGAGGAGGCATTTCAACAGGAAGACGTGAGCAGGGTTTTCTGGCACAGCCCAAGCTGAGCAGTGTGTTGGTGGGGCAATGGTGTGTGCTGACATTTCCCTTTAACACTTCACCAGCTGGCTGAAGCCAGACACAGAAAATGTCCAGAGAGCCACTCCAAGAGAGTTAGCTGGGATGGAGCTGCCCTTTCACAACAAGCCTTGCCACCAGCCCTGCTGCCCTGCCTCTATTTCCCCTGAGCTGTCAGTCTGATGCTTAAGAAAATCTGCTGAGCAGCGCAGATTTTATAAACTAGTTTGTAAAACAGCTGTAGTGCTGTTTTGCCCTCGACATCTTTCTTATTATTTAAATATATTATAACTTCCATTCACAAGCCTTGGCTGCTGTCCTTGTAGGTCCTGAACAAATGGTTGGTAAGATGAAGATATGAAATGTAAATAAGCTTTTTACATTATATAATAATGAGATAATGGTTTTAAACTTAAGGAGAGTTGATCTAGATTAGATGAAAGGAAGAATCTTTTTTACAGTAAGGGTAATAAAACACTGGAAGATGTTGCCCAGAGAAGCTGTGGATGCCTCATTCCTGAAAGTGAATGGAGGCCAGGTTGGATGGGACTTTGAGCACATTGGTCTAGTGGGAGGTGTCCCTGCCCATGTTGGGGTGGTGGAGAGGTTGGACTAGATGAATTTTGAAAGACCCTTTCCAATTCAAACTATTCTGTATTTCTATGATTCCTAGATGGGATGGATGGGAGAGTAGAGGAGCTAGCCACCTGTCAGCCATGAGTCTGGATGTGGAGCAGTCAGGATCCCAAATGCTGCAAGGGCAGTGGTCACAGCCCCTTCGGGTAAATCACATCTCAAAGAGCCTTTGCTGTGGCACGATCCTGCAACTGCCCCACACCTTTTCCTTGTCTCCAGTCTCTGTTCTATGCACCTTCATGCAGACATGCAGCTGCTGGCAGAGAGTCAGGAGATGTCCTGTGTCAGCTGGAGCCAGAATAGTTCCTCCAGCCAGAGGCAGGCTCAGGAGGGATCTCTCAGGGCTGCCACGCCAGGCAGTGGGGGGCACCAGGAAACCTGTCTGACCTCTGCTAACCTGACCCACCTTTCTCTACCTTGGCTGACCTGCCTGACCACCCTGCAGTTACCACAAACTTAGACTTGGCTCCACCTCTATATTTAATTTTTTTTCTCCAAAATGCGGCGTTTTTCTTTTTTTCAAATGGTGACTGATGAAAGCTGTTGCTGTTCTTATTTTTCCTTTCTATGAACTGAAGTGATGACAACAGAGTTTCTAGTAAATTATAATGCAGGCAGTCAGTTCCAGATTAGTTTTGAAGTTGCACTTTTGGTTTTTTTTGGAAGGGTACAAAATGCAGCCAGACAAGATTTAATTAAATACTTGTATTTCATAACTGTAATTTATCTAGCTCAGGATGTCCTTTCCCATGGATTTGTTTGGACACAGGGAATTTTTAGGTTTCAGGCTGCCAGACATGGAGAGCTGTGTGTGTCCACAGGACAGGTAGAAAACAGTCAGTAGCAATGCTGGCCTGCCCACACCGCCCTCCTCATGGTCTTCACCCCAAGTAGCCACCTCTGAGGATGAGAGTTTAGCTTCCAGACCGCTTAGCATCTGGTCTCTTGCTGAGCCTGCCAAGACTGTTATGTTTACCAACTAAAACAAGCCAACATATTTTCGTTATATCTCTTACTACTGTGACTCAGAAATAATCCCATATGGCTGCAGTCTTGCTGCAGCTCTTTATGGGCCAGATCTGGAGCTTGTTGGTGTCAGTGGAGAGAGTCCCAGTGATTTCAGTGAGTTTTGGAACAGGCCTGTGTACATGTGTGAGGCCTAGAAATAGATATATGTGATATGTTATCTCTGACTCTGTTAGCAAAGATGTCATTGCTTACCACACTTACAGCCCAGCTCTTTGTTCCTCCTCACCTCCCCTGTGGTGGTGCTGAGATCTCCTAAGAACATGTAGCCACTGGCATGACTCATGTTCAGTCCTCGTGCGTTCCTACAGCTGTGTGTGCTGCTTCCCAAGACCTGAGCTAAGTGCTGGATCCGGCTCTTTTCATGGATAAATCATTCATATCCATTGCCAGTGCCCATCCCTTTACTGCAGAGATATTGAAATGAGAAACTTATCTCTTTCAAAGTACTCTTCCATACTTTCCTAATGATTTATTATTGTTTTTCCTAGCCATTTAACACCCAGAGATTGCTCTGTACTGACCGCATGAGCTACCCACATTTCTCCAGATCAGCTGAAGAATCAGTTTTTCTGCCAACCATCCCAGAAATGAATAAGAAAAGAGTTATATGTCCATATGTACTCTAATACCTAAATATTTTGTGCAGGGAACTCACTCTAAGAATACATTTGTCTGACAGCCTAGAAAATGCTGTTCTGTGTGTGATGAGGATAAAGGAAGAGCTAGTTCTTGTGATTTCTGTTGATGGGTCAGCATGGAAGGAGTTTGCTAATGCTTGTTGGGTAGCTCGTGGACCAGTACATTCAATTCTTCATTTCACAGAGGGAAGAGCTGGCAGGGCAGGGAGCCACACAACACTTCTTCTGAAGAGGTGATTCTTCTGGGAGAGGGTTGGAGCCCATGGACTCATTGTTGGGGGGAAATCTTGCCCCGTTGCAGGGGATAAATAAAGGATTTTGGTCTTTCATGATCTTTCATGACCATCATTACTTTTACCTGTTTCATTACCTTTTATCTCTTCAACTCCTGAAAAATTAATTGCCTGGAATAGATATGAGGCAGGATGGAGTTCCTCAATGCAACTCTCCTCTCAGCCCCTGTGGGACCTGCTGACTGAACATATTCTGTCCTCTCTCCTTCCTGGCTCCCAAATATCAACTTTCCTCCTCAACAGATTGCGATTGTGTTTTTACAAACTTTCTTAGCCACATACTTGTGACTGAAGGATGTCCCATGAATAGAAACAGAGTGAATGATGTTCCCTCTAACAGCTGATAGTGAATGCCACCAGGAAAAGGGGAAAAAAAGTTAGGAGGTTTCAGTAGACGTAATCAAACTATGGCTGCAATTTGCAAGGGGAAAATGATAACCAGACCTTTGGCTGTGCTGAGATTTTCTCCTTTTTTTTTGTCCAGGAAAATTTTTAGTATCAGGAGCTGTAGATCCCAGTTGGGATGGGACATCTATTCCAGATGTTGGACCCTGGTCTTGCATGTTGCAGGAAAGCACCAAATTCCTTGAAATTCTGTTGATATTAGTGAAAACCAGAGGAACTCAGCACCTTGAGAGGCTGTGCATTTAATGACTGGTTCAGGAAAAGACATCAGTGCCTCAAAGTTACAGATCACAATACTTAACCCTTACGTGCTTTGGTCTGTGAAGATTTTACATGGAATAGTTTAGGACAGAAGGCTGAAGTAATTTGGGAATCATAATTAGAAGCTACATCACTTTCCAGGCTGCTGAACTACCCAAGCTGCTGCATTGGCAGGTTTGTCTATTGATTCCTGCATATCACGTTCCTGGCCATGTTTAATCAGAGCGCAGGATACCACATCCATTAGAATGCAGCACACAGAACCACGTCCCAGTGAAAGATAAGGTAATAAAATACTAATTTTATTTTGGGAATGTATTGGAAGCCAACGTTGCTGGTTAACTGCTGTGGAGGAGAAGACATCCCAGTAAGGTGGAAGAAGGATGTCACACTACCTGTGGCAAACAGCCACGGAGGTCACTGGCAGAGAGAGCCTGTTAGGATAGGAAAGTAGGGAAAGGCAAGGAGAGAAAAGACAAGGAAAAGAGAGTAACTTATATCTGTATTCACTTAATTTTTAAAGCTGCTCTTTGAGTCTGGGGCTGATCAAAGGGTAGGAGAGTCAAGGGACAAGGAACATCACGGCTGAATTTGTAAAATAACTGGATGTTATACAAGTCTGTTGCTTTGTTGGACTTGCTTTTCAGAGAAGCTGTGAACTCCTAACTCCGGCTGGAGGTGGACAACTGCTGTCTAAAGCCAAGGTCCTTGCATTTCGAAAAAAATCCTGACTATTTTTTCCGCTTTCTTCAGAGAAATATCTAGACTCTGAAACAATTGAAGCTTTGTTTTAATTTGTGTACAGGATTAACCAAAATTTCCTTGTTCAATATTGCAAACAGTGGCTCCATTTTCTGTATTGTGTGACTGATGGTGGGCTAGAAACTCTGCAACAAGGCTGCAAGTTTTGAAGGTAGATTACATCTTTTTTTGGTTCTTCTTTCTAAGGATTTACTGCAGTTTTAGTGAAAGGACAGCAAAAACATTGCTTGGAACCTGCCGCAGAGCAATTTATAGCAGCTTATAACAGTAATTCATGGAAGTTTATTATATGACCTGCTTTATGAAAGTTCACTATTAGTTCAGCATTTAGAGCTCACAGACTTGGCAGAGTTTCCTGCAAGCTGGATGCTGAATATCCGGTGTACTTTGTTTATGAACACAGTATATTGTGGTTAGGATGCTTTGGAGCCACAGGTCACCATCCAGTTGCATGCAGACTTAGAGCTTGCTTGCCAGGGTGAATGAAGGCACCCTGTGCAAGGATTTAGAATTAATAATAATAATTACAACAACTCCACCACCAATGTAGTAGTAGTAGTAGTAATAATAATAATAATAATAATAATAATAATAACTCCACCACCAATGTAGTAATAATAATAATAATAATAATAATAATAATAATAATTTTCCCCTATGGAATGAATTCTGTGCTTAAAACACAGATAAAAAAGAAGAACGTAGAGAAGCTGCTGAGGACAGAGGTGAGGACAATGTTCTGGCACACTGAACCTGTGTTATCACACCCCTGCAGGACTTCCTCCAAGGTGCTTCTGAGGGCTTGCGAATAGAAGGGAAAATCATGGCTGGCTGATCCCAGGGCAAAGAAACTGCTAGAAAACTAAGGAGAATTTGAAAGAAAACTCTTCCGCTGTTTAGTCTTCCCCTTTTGTTTGGCTGTGGTTTATGGCATAGTGATTGACTACAGGCTCTTTTCTAAGCTGTTTATTTTGGAATGGCGCTGTCACTGTCGTGTCCCAATTACTGTGTATATCTTGTATTCATCTTAAAGAAGCCTCAAACAAACTGAAAACTTCACAGACCTATAGTACATATATTCAGCTGTGGGTGCATGGAGAGAGCCTCAAACCACTCAGTTTGTGTGTAAAATGGACCATTTGCACAAACATTCCTGCTGGGCAAATTGTGTCTGTTCTGCATAAATAAGGGGTAGGAAGTAGAGGCTGCTCTGCCTCTGCTCTGTCGTGCAGTGCAAGGGTTTGGGGCCCCTGTACCAGATCTGTGTATTACCTCAGAGACAGATCCTTCATGTGGGAAGTATGATGGCAGTCTGTGTGTCTGAAAGGTGTCAGCAAGCTGAGCATCTTCTGCATGTGTCTTCCTACCACTGGAAAGTATTGCTGAAATTGGACAACCCAAATTAAGAGGCTTATCTATATCCTGATGGGGAGAAATCACTGCACAGGTGAGCATGGAAGAACTTGGCAGCTGAACCGCTAGAGATGGGCGTCATGTGGAAACCATCACAGTGGAAGAGTTTCTCTATTGAACCATCAACTGAAAGCATTTATACTATCTGTGGTGCTTTACTTCTAAACAGAAACTTTGTTCCCTACCTTCATCTGGCTAAGCAGAGGAGCCCAGAGCGTCCAGCGGAAGTTTGTTCAAAATCACTGAAGAGGCGTATTTCATTCAGCCCATTTTAGGGAGGCAGTTCATCCAGTACTGCCACTGGAGACAGTAACACGCATCTAACAAATACAGAGAGGATATATGAGAGACTGATGAAATGGCATCCTGAATGCAGGTGGGACACCCTGCAGAGGGTGAGCACTGTGTTCAAGCTGTAGCAATGTGCTCAAGCCCTTGCCAGCTTGAATAAATGAATGAACTCAAGCACTTGCCTTGACTGTGCAGCCAAATGTGCATTTGCATTAACATTAAAGATTCAAATACATTTTCTGCAGAGTGTATGGTTCTCCCAAGAAAGTCAGCATTCCATTGAGCAATGCTGTTGTGAGAAGCCACCACGTGAAGGTCATTTCTCACAACATCTCAGAGAATTAGTATTGTGCTTGTGACACTGTGCCATCAAACCATCTGGGATTGTTACGATTTCTACTATTACTAGGACTTGTAGAACACTAATTTAACATACTATTAAATCCCTGTGATTAAATTCCTTCTCCTGATGTCCCAATGCAAGTTAAAATAATGAGGAAGACACAAACACGTTGTCATATAATTAATGCTGGTGATTTTTATAAGGTCAGAACTCTTTTATGGCAAGGCCAGCAAAGAGAGCATGTCTCAGTGAAGTTTGAAAATATATGATGAAGACCACAGTATTGTTCCCCTGTGGGATATGCAGACTACTTCCTTAAGGCATAGAAGACATAGTCAGATGAAAAATGGATGCTTTTACAAGCGGGAATTCAGAGCCCTCAGTTAAGCTTTACCTTGAATTATCTTCCCACTCTACCCCTGGAATATAAAGGGGACTGACTTGTGAAAGTGGACATTTAATTAGGCAAGTAATTCTTCTCTTGTTCCCTGCGTTTAGTCTTGAGAAGAAAATATTTCTAATGGATTCTTAAGGAGTGATAATGTTAATTTGAAGATAAGGTTAATTTACAGGATTGGCTGGGGGGTTCTACTCCAACTTGCACCAGAGAGTTAGCCCTCAACAGGCACCATCATTTCTTCTCTACAGCATCACCACTGGCCAGGCACCTTCAGTGGTGTGACCTTGGACACAGCTCTCAGCCAAGCTGTTCAGGTGGTGGACCCAGATGAACTTGACTTTAGAGTACTTGGCAGCTGAGAGGACACTTATTTTTTTAAATGGATTATTTCCTTTCCATTCTTAGCCCTGTCACTGAGTAGGGAAAGAGTCATCTCCTGGTAAACAAGATACCAAGACAGAGCTGTAAAGCACCACAAAACCGTTGTGTTGTTTGAACAGAACAAAACAGTCCCTCAAACACTTATTCACGGTCCTGTTTTAGACTCTTGTGGCCTCGAATCATGAAAGGGAGGTGGCTTTTAATCTATTTTCCTGCATTTTTGTTTCAATTTGTTTTTCTGAGTTGTTGGCAGTGATAATGTCCTTGTTTGTATCAAAAATGGAGAGAGGATGGAAGATTGAGGTGCGGTTGCTTGGACACTTTGAGATGGTTTCAGTTATTTCAGCAGAGAAGCAAACATTAATGATTGTTAACAGTTGTATGTGCCCAGCTGTTACACACAAACAGACACAAAAGCTATTATTAAAAATATTTCTTGGAGTAGCCAAATTGTTCTAGTGGTGAAAACCTGGCTGGCTTCCAGTTTTCCACAACTAGGGTAGCCTGAGCTAATTGGGATAAAATGAAAACCATCCTCAAGCTTCTGTCAAAAATGTTGAGATTGAAAAAGAAAGATGTGTTCAACATTTGTCCCTCCTTATTTTTCATCTTCTCTTGCCTCTGGTTACTAGGCGGGACTTAAATAAATATTCACATCCAGACTATCCAGTTATAACTGATGATAAAAAGGATTTTGTGAGGGTTATTAAACCTAGAGCTTCAGAACTTACTCTACCCTTTTTAAATGTTAGAAATCAGACCTCTGTAAGTTATTCTTCCTTCTGTCTTCACCATGACTTTAGGTCTTCAAGCACTCAGAGAGGAGTCAGAGGTAGAGTACTCAGCTGCATGGATGCTGGCCCAGTGGGCTCTTGTTTCAAAGTGAAACTGACGAACAGGTGAATAGCAGCAACATTTATCTAACTCAGGTCCCGATGCACCAGCATCAGGAAGGGGTAGGTCTGGTGCAAGTTGCTGGATCTGCTGCGTGCATGCCATGGATCTGTGTTCCTTGCATAAGCTTGGGTTGATCTCAGGCATATGTGACAGTGCATATATTGATAAGCATGTGGAGAAGAACCATTTTCCCAACAGCTGGTATCTGGGGTCCTTGGCTTGCTCGAAAATCTACAGACAACTTGTATCCCACTTAAACCCTGTTTTGGCTTGAGCGTCAGCTGAGATGTAGTAACTGTCAGGGTGTGTGCTCCCACTCCATGGCTAATGTGAAAGAATGTAATTTATCTCCTTCCACTGTGGGTTAAGCTAGATGGCAATAATTCACATTTGCTGGGTGAGGATAGCCTGCCTCAGCTACCATAACTAAGTCAATTTGCTGCTAAATCAGAGGAACGTGCTTCTGTGCCAGTGCCTGCAGTAACAGCAGCATCCTTTGGTCCTAATCTTGTGCTTCAAACGGAAAAACTTAGTCCTGTTGAACCTTGAGGGGAACTGCAATCTCTTCAGTGCCTGCCATAATCAGAGCTCTCATAATTTTTGAAGAGCTCATGAGTCCTCTCTGGTGCTTTGAGATGAGGCAGGTCTGCATGTCCACATAGCTACAAAGACCAGAATGGCTTTTACTGTAAATTATTTAATCTCTTTCCTTCCCCAGCAGGTCAGTGCTCCATGACTCACACCAGCCCTGAGGAACACATCTATCTGGCTGAACATCTGCAGATTACCCTGAATCCTCTCCAGACATTTTGGGCAAATATACAACAGACTAACAAGTTGTATCTGCACCAATGCTTCCCTACAACACAACTTCCTGTGCTCAACCAAGATAAACAGTGGAAGAGCATCCTGTTGTGCTACGAGGAGAAGAGACTTCAGTTCTTGTGTTTGTTTTAAAATATTTAGATTTAGCAAATCTCTACAGAAAATAGGAAATGCCTGACTTACCCAAGCAGCCGCTGCAATCCCACGCTTGCCAGCAGCCTGGGGCTCAGGCACTTGATGTCCCTGCAGGCTGTGCAGAGAGCCCAGCCTGTGGGTCCCTGGTGAGCAAAGACAAAGCTGGGACTTGGGCAGGAGAGCAAGCCTTGGCTCACTGTGTGTGAGTTTGCCTGCCAGGCAGTTGTTTGTGCTCAATAAGCCATTTGGGAAGGTCTGTGTTTCTTCGATTACCTTGCTCCACGCTGTGTGATCTCACAAGCCCTACGACTCACCAGGTTATTGAACACAGGTTTGTGTTTATGGAGCACTGGAAGAACAGTGAGAAACTCGTATTCAGTGATATCCTTAAGAAGCTGGATAACAAATATCACAGGAAGAAAGCCCAGATCATGGTTCTCTGGGGGGGTTTGGGCCTCAGTGAAAGTCACGGCACAGTGCACCCAGGAGTGCTGGGTGGGAACAGCTTGCTGACAGCTCCATACTCAGCCACACTTAGTTAAGCAATGAGAAGACAGTGGCATGAGAAATCCCATAGCAAAACCTGTGTGTTAAGGTCTCCAGGTCAGTCATGATATACTATTATGGTGGCTGGGAACATTATAGTGGATGAAAACCAAAACGTCAGTTCTTGTTACATGTCTGGAGACATCTATACATACGGATGAAGGAGTAAAGCAAGAATTCATGCATGTCTGTCTTTCCAAGAGAGTGGGGAAAAACAGTATTTGACTTCCTCTGTGAAGAAGAAGAAAGAAAAGACGAATGTTTCATAAATGTGCAGTATAGAAAAATGTAGGTGAAAACTCCTTTTAACCACAGCATGAACATGCAGGGGTGGGCACAGCGGCGATCCACTGCAGTAACAATATTGCATCCTTCTGGTGCCACAGTGTGTGTGTGTGAGCACATGTTAAAATGATGCCACTCAGCCCCTGTAATCAAATGTTTGCATCTCTAGATAGACAGATAGTCAGATGCTTGGTTGCCTGTGCCTATCCTTGGCTTTCCTGTGGTAATCAGGCATATTGTAACACAGAAGCTTAAAAACCCTTTGACAGCAAATCACTTCCTTCGTAAAGTAAGAAAAGATAGGCAATAGGACAAGACACAAGCACAGAAACTAGAGATTATCCAGACTGGTAGCAAAGGGATCATCCCACTTCCATAAGAACAGTGTGTGATCTTTAAACAATGCAAAAAAAAAAGAAAAAAAAAAATTCAACTCCCAAGATTACCATGGAGCAATGAATACCAATGTCGTATTAATTATACTTGACACTTCAGAGCCAAATGAAATGACTATCTAATTAAAAGCACAGCGTCACCTTAATGAAACAGCCCTCACTTGTCACATCACAGGAGGCTTTATAGCTTCCCTCCCCGCCCTCTATTCTTTGAATCGAAGTTCAAATTCAAGGGAAAGTTTGCTTATGGATTGGGTCCAGATGTGTCTGATGTTTTAACATTTATTTTCAGCAGTTCCCTCTGCACGATAGATTTGGGCTTTTTCTGAGCATGCTCTTGTTTCCTCTGACATGACACTGGGCTATGCTGTAAGTCTGAGATTGGAAAGTGGTGGTGGTGTCACTTCCAAATCCTACTGATCTGGAGCACATAAAAAGATTTTTTCCAGACAGATATTAATTCTCTTCTCAGTGGAATAAAAATTTGAACTCTTTTTGTCTGTAACTAAACTTGACAAGATGCTGATTTGACTGAGGGAAATTAGCTTAGCTCCTTGGGTTTGCTCTGGATTTAGGCCAGATAAATAGATCCAAGATAAAACCCTACGAAGAGGATCAGAATGGTATCTCAAATGGCATTTAGGGCACTGGAGAGCCTCCATGAGCATCCTAGAATGCTTAGTCTTTCTAGTAACAAGGACAGGAATCCCAGCTATGATAACTCAGCTTTTATGGGATTCAGCAGAGGTTCTTGACTTTGTGTCCATGACCATGTGTGTGGATGGACACAATTGCACCTCCTTGGTGCCATTGACAAATATCTTTTAAAATGTCTCTCGAATTATGTCTGCAGAATCCTTCTAGAGTCCCCTCAGCAGGCCATTCAGCACGTCCCACCAGTGCTGGGGTCTCCTGGGCTCTCTGTTTGTCACTTTCTTGTCGTATTTCCTGAGAAACTCTTCTGTAGTGACACATTCAAAAAACATGCTTTTCTTGACACACTCCTTTCATCCAAGAGAACTTCAAAAATAGCAAAGGTAATTTCCCTAAATTATTATTTGTGTCATGTTACACCTCGTTTCCATCATTTTGAAACATAACCCACTTCTGGGTGATGTTTGCCATGTTAGCTGCAAATTGTTTGGGGAGATGGCTGGCTTTGCACCCCTTGTTTGTACTGCACCTGCCACTGCAGGTATTCTGGTGCTGGGCACTGCCCTGGCAATGACACCAGAGTAATAATCCAGCTGCAACTTGGTAATACAATGATTCATTAAAAATAAGTTTGTTGATACGTGTTTCCAGTTATCTTTTCAAACACTCTGACCATTTTATTCCATTACTACAACACTAGCACTATCACATTGTGTTTGATCTCATCCTTCCAAGGCAGATTGTGATGAAATTCTCCTCACTACTATAGTGCTCTGTAACTTTGCTCTTGAATATAATGTCAAAGCACCAAAGCTTTTTATGTTCTGACACCCTGGAACAAGCAAAGTAGAAGAAATGTGAGGCTGTGGTTGAAATGCATCTGTCTGAAAGCAAGAGGAGAAAACTGAGGAGAGGTTTCTGAGGGGTAGAGGTTCCCTTACACAAGCCCTTAGTTCCTTATTCCAGGGAACAAGGAGCTCCTTTTTCCAGGGATATTTGCTATCACTGTTTTCCATTGAATATGTATGATAACACAAAGACAGCGGGAAACTTGAGCCCTGCCTGAGGCTGGGAGTGGGGAAGAACCTTCACAGCATGTAGTTGTAAACTGCAAGCTGCCATGCATAGATTAAGAGTCTGGTTTCCCTGTTTTCCTTCAGAGCCAGTGGCAGGATGCATGCACCGCCAAAGGACAGTTCCAAGAGATGGTGCAGCAGGAAGAGAGAAGTTGTGTCACACACACTTATCAGAGCCTGGCGCTTACATGGCTTTGGGTAACTTTAGTGGGAAGAAGTGGGCTGCATCCTCCAGTAAATTTCATCCATGGGAACACAGTTTGTAGGACTGGAAGTGCTCCAGCAGGGTTCAGCTCTAGTTGACAGCAGCCTTATATAATGTTAGCCATAAATGTATCAAATCTATGTAAATGTTCCGTTGTTTTTGCTTTTTCCTGGTTGTTCCTCATAGGAACTCCATTTAGGGACTCTATTTTATCTTGTAGCCTCTATTAGTTCATTCATGAAGCATCATTCACCACTTCCTGCTTTACTGCCATGTTTTATTAAATAGTTAAAGTGTCAGCTTTTCCTCTACTGACTTAATGCTCTCTGCTTTGAGTTACAGCTGAGACATGCCTGCAAATTCAGGAAAGGTTTAGGATCTATGGTTTACTCATTAGTGTAGGAGCTTTTCTTCTTGTATTGAAAACATTTTTGGAAGCATCTGCTATATTCATTGATTGTAGGTTGTGACCTACTGAGGCCTTGTTTTTAATACAGACACAACTTTTGGCATTCTATAGGATTTTCCTGGCCTACTAAGATTTGCAGAACTCAGTATTAGTGAGTTTTCTAAGGGTATCTCCTTAATCAAATGTGTGTAAAAACAGGATACTGCTGGGTTCATTGTTTTCCCCATGAGCTTGGAAATGTCTGATTTTCCTCTAGTGGTCTGGATGAGCTCTTGTCTGGCAATGCTCGTGTTCTAACTTCTTTAAATTTTTGACCTAAAAGTCGTGTCACTGGTAGCACAATTGCAATTATAATTCCTCATTTTGATGGAAGGAAGTGAGTCATTAACAGGCAGCTTTCAAAAGTTTTCTGGAGCTTGACCCAAGTCAAGCAGACCTAAGTCTGACAGTTCAGACACTGTCCTCTCCTCAGTGGACTGTATCTCAAGAGATCCTAATATAATTAGTAAACATCCTGCAATTTAGCACTTAGGTCATACTATCTCAATATTTCTTGTTTTGTTTTGTTTTTACTGGCCTTTTAGAAGAAAACAAAGGCATTGGTAACTGCATGATGTAGTCCAGAAACTTCATCAAGAGTGAAATTAGATGTCTGAAAAGGCCTACAGAAATTTGAATTCGGAGGGAATGTGAAGAAAATCATGATAGGCTGTGGAGTGCCCTGATGTTGCTATAGAATTGCTGGTCAAGCCCAGACGAAATGAACTTCAGGCAGGGTTCTGCCTTAGCCCCCTGGATCTTTGATGGCTCACTAACTCCCTCCTGAGATGGTGCAGACCCTGTTACAGCTGCCCAATTTCATACCTGGTCACCAGAGGACACTTTGCACTGTGGGAATGACAATCCTTGCATTGCTGAGAGGTCCAGGACAGTGATTTTAAGGTATAAGACCTCATCATGTAGGTCAAGGACAAGCTTGGCAAGGCAACCAACAACTGTGAGAACCAAACCTCTTTTTTTGAACTTAATGTCCTACAACAGCTCCTGCATGCTGGCATGTAAACCTCATTTTTCTGTAAATATGGATTCAGACATCTTTTAAACACATTGGAAGGAGAACTTATCTGGATCCAGGTTACTGTAAAGGCACATTTTTAGTTTGGGATGGTGAAAACTTGGTGTAGAGATAGCTGATTAAATTTTCTCTGTATAGGAGCAAGATCTCCTGTGGTACAGACCTCATCATAAAATTCTTGGATTAAAAGGTTGTATGTTGAAGCTGAAGATCAATTTGCTGTTCAATCCGTGATGCAGACTTGGCTCTGCACCCATGACTGGAAATTTAATTGTTGAGTGTGCGACAGTTAACTACATACAGTTGTGATCCCTTTAATTTTATCAAAAACCTGTCTCAAAGAAAGTATCATTACACCTTTAATGCTCAACTTTGAAGCAGAAAAGCTCAATGAAAAAATACATTCATATTCACAGCTGGTAGCCAGCTTTTCTTCCCAAGTATGACAGCTTCTATTTTTGTGGTGTTAAAGGCAATTTTCCTACTAGGTCTCTAGGCTAGGATAAAAGATGTGCAAAACTGACTGAAGAAAGATCTCTTATAACCCTCTACAGTATTGACAAATAGACTTCATATTTTCATCAGAATTAGAAGGGGAGAACACCAAATATTTCAATAGTTTGAATGTTTCCTGCACTTAGGGTGGAGCTCAGTGATCTGTGTTTATCCTTGCTGTTCCATGCAGTCATAACAATTACAGCCTCACCTGGACCACTAAATGCACTGGTATCTTCATGTGCCCAGATAACACTCTTGTTAATACCACAGCAGTGCTGACCACAGTGCAGAAACTGTCCCAAGAATCATATTTGACAACAATAATTTAAAAAACTGGCTGCATGCTGCGGTTTTATTTTACACAGTTGACTTTTCCCTCATAATGATCACATGCCTAGAAACTCCCTAGATGTTTTGAATGTTCCAGATTTTTATCTAATAAATTAAATATTATTCTAATTATTAAAAAAAAAGAGCCGTTGTCCAACCGAATTGCAATTTCCTTTGTGTTCACTAGCAGGCTGTAAAGGGGCATTCAGCATGAGCACTGGAGTGACCAAGGGAGCAGTAAAGTCATGAAGTTCCCCTCAAAGTTTTTCTTGCAAGCAGAGACACTATGATTGAAAACTGTTCAATACTTTGTTGTGGAGGTGCTCAAAACACTGAGTGATAGGTAAAAAAAGGCAATTTCTGTCAAAGAGACTGTTAGGTTAGAATCAGGCAGCCATGAGCCCTGGAACTCAGAAAAAACTTAAATTTTATGGCTGTTCTGTCACTCTAGCTGTGGTAGGACGGCAACCTAATCCCCATCCTAGAAAAAAAGGTCTTCCCTTGGAGCAGTTTTCCCAGGCAGCCTGAGCTGAGCTCCTGCTGGCATTGCCCGGTCCCACAGAGCCACTTCTCCTTGAGCTCAGCATGGCCTAGTGCTTCTCTGTCATTAAGGCTATTTTCAATGGAATGAAATTGTTCGCGTTAATCCTAAAGGCTCCCCACAGCTCCTGCTTGCTGTATTTATCATACTTGGCTCATATCCTCAGACATGAGGATCTCCATAACAGCCTTTCTTGAGGGCAGGTTGGGGAGGCCTTTCTGCAGGACAGAGCCCTCCGGCAAAGGCCTGCTCAGTGTGGCATCTGCAAAGCTAAATTTGTGATTTACTAACGTATTGGTCTGCCTCATAATCCACAGATACTTTGTGTGGCTGATGGAGACTTCGTACAATCAGGAACCCCCCTCCCCACATAGCAAATAATTCTCCAGGCAAAGGCTCCCGGCGGTGATGAGTTTCGTATCTATGAGTGCTGGTGGCATGTTTTTGTTTTAAAATGGATCTGAGGCGAGACAGCTGGTCGAAAACCTGGCTGATCTAAACTGTTGGGAAATCAGTGGCTTCAATGCACAGGGCTGAGGACCTGGCTAGCAGTGGAGGGTGACCAGAGGTGATAGGAGCTCACCCTAGACAGAAATTTTTTCCAAAAAGCATGTGGTGACAGCTAATTTCAATGAAGACACTGTAGGGAATGCACTGCTGCTCCTAAATTTTGAAGAAAGTAGTATGTCTGTATGATGAATTTTGGTAAAAAAAAAGGCACAAGGGAAAACCAAGAAAATCATGGAAGCAATTTCTTAGATAAAAGGCAAAGTTCCTCGCATGGGAAACACGTGAAAGACTGCAAAAAAAATATATTATCACAGTAAAATATCTGTGGGGCTGGATTCCCCAGGCCTTTTTCTCTGCTCTCTCAGGAAAGCCAGCCTCCTGATTCCTCAAATGCCTTATTTCTTAAATTCAGAAAATATGTATGTACCAGCATGTCCTTCTAATCAGCCTGAATTTACATAATTCCATATTACCAACTACTGTGGCATCCAGGAAAAAAAACAGTTTTGGTTTTTGGAATTTAGGGACTGTTTCCCATTTGTAGTGTGGATGCTTCATATCATCTGGCAGTGTTGACAAGGAGTGGATGTTTAATTCACAGCATCAGGCTGCAAAATGTCACCTGGGATGAGGGAAAAAGCCTTCTCCTGAGTGGTTTGTGTTTACTATCTGCACTGCCCCAGTTTCTATAAACCCACGGCCTTCATGGGCCTGTGACTGCAATCAGTGCTGTGTAAACAAAGCACACTGGAAATGAAGCTCCCAGAACCTATTCCTTTCTCTCCCCTGGTCTTTCTTACACCAGTGCAGGGGGGTACCTCACCCTCGGCTTTTGGCAGCCACTCTCTGAATTTTTTCATTTCCTTCACCACTTACGTAAAGCAGCTCACGGAGATAATTTTCCGTGTCAGCAGCTAATCTGATCTGAGATCGTGTTACTAAACTTTCTACACAAATCTGCTCTTTTTTCCACAGCCTTCTTTAATGACCTCAAACCCACAGGCTGTTACCAATGCCTACACCTGAAAGATGCAATTCATTGTTGCCCAACATTTTATACCAAGGGTCACAGACCTGCTTCTCTGAGCCTTGTTTTCTGTCCAGGGACGTAATGAAGCTGTGGGCCCTCTTTACCTCCTGGTTACATAAAGGATTAAATCATTATATTTATTTAGCAGACAGAGGCTCCTCTCTGTTGCTGAGCCCCCCAAGTCTAACCTCATTTACCACTTGTGTGTTGAAAGAACTTGAATAATTTTAGAACAACTGGTCTTGAGTTAAATTGGTCAAGCTGAAAACAGTGTCAGGCCCCTGTTGATTTATTTACTCGTCGTGTCAGTAGTCATCTCAGTTCTTGAGTCAGCCAAACGAAATACTGCCTGATCTGCACAGCCAAAAAATAGTTATAGAGTGAATGGATTTTTGCATTCAGATATGTTACCTGACTTAATTTATGGTCCCATTTTGTCTTTCTACTTCTTAGACACAAATGTATTGCAGTTCCCTCAAAGCTAGACCTCGTAGATGAATTATCCTTAATCTCATCCAATTTCTTTCTGTTCTGCAGTGCAGACATCCCTTCAGACAGCAAATCCTTCCTGATCTACTAAGGCTTCTCCACTGAGTTCAGTAATTCACATTCCTCTTTTTCCACTAGGAGCTTGAACTTTCACTTAAATTAATGTTATTATGAAAAGCTCTTGCTTTCTCTAAAATGTTTGCATTAAAACTTTTTTTGAAAATATTTAACACATATTTTATGTTTGTCTGAAAATTAATACTAATTAATAATGTAATTTTAATGCTTTAAAATTAAAAATAATACTGAAATTAATATTTGTGGGTTTTGTGGTTGATTTTTTTCTTAAAGCTGATGTCTGTCTGGAAAACATTTATTTTGCTCAATATTTTCTTAATAATATCTCCTGCTTCACAATTCATATGCAATGTCAAAATGAAGTAAAACCTTTCATAACCCTTTGTTATGAAAACTCCCGAACTCTGAAGTTTCTGCCGAAGCCCAGGTCACAGTTTTATAATTTGACCTCAACTCTGCAATCATAACTCTCATTAGGGGGATTTTAACTGTTTGTTGTAGATTGTAGGTGCCTTGAGATGGGCTGTCCATGGGGTTAAACTGGAGTAGGTTTTTTGCATTATTTTGTTACAGTTAATGGTTTGCCTCTACCACGCCAATATGTTTGTTCCCCAGAACAAAAGCATAATTTAGATGTACTTTTATTTCCATGGGAAAACTATGATACCATGTCCTAGTTCTACCATATCTGCCACTGGATTGTATCCTTCTATACCAGAGCAGTGACAGGATTCACAGACTCAAAGATGACCATTCAAAAATGGTGTAATGCTCCAACAAATCTGTCAGTTTAAGCTCTGTGCCTGTTTTTCGCACTCTGACTTTTCATTTTTGACACAAGGGAGCTGGAATCCTGAGCTGCTAATGGTGGCCGCCTCTCTTCTGGCAGGATGAGCATCCATCACCACTTTGCAGAGATGTTCTGCAGTGTCAAGGAAGCCAAGAACTTCTGGTCACAGATAAGCACATTTTTTCACCTCTGCAGTGCTTTATGACTCCCAGAGTGTCAGGAATAGGTGATATATATGTAACACACAGGCTGGATCAGCAGCTATTTCTCCACACTCCAGACCAGGTCTTGCTCTGTCCTGCTTTTGTTTGGCCTTATGGCTGGTTCTGTGATCTTTCAGTAAACCTGCCTTTCCCTCATGGTCCTGCCATTAAACTTGTGCATAGATTTGTACACAGCATTGTCAGATAGTTTATGGCTTAGTGTTGTCGTGCAGAGATGTTTTGCCATTGCAACATGGTAATTTCAGGACAAAAGCCAGTGAAAATGATGTCCTAAGTCCTGTCCTCTGCTTAGGGGGCTTGTGGCCTCATCTCTAAGGCCATGTTTTTTGAAGTTTGAAAGACTTTTTTGGGACATTTTGGTTTTGAGGTAGACAATGACAGGTCAAAAAAAGCGAAAACAAACAAACAAAAAACCCAAAACAAAAGAAATCTATCTTCACCCCCTCTCTCCATCATGCCCAACCAATCTGGAAACTCCTCTTGGGTGTTTAACACAGAGTCTGCTCTGCTCTGAGCCTACCTCACTCCTGGGCACTAAGCTGTGCCTTGCCCCTTGGGATAGGAGCCAAGTATCTGTTTTCTCACTGAGAAGTTGTTCCTGATTTCCTGTTATCCCCCAGGGAAGTTGTTCCTGATTTCTCTAGCTGAAGACATGTCTACATTTTTTAAACATCTGAATATGCAAAGAGAGGCAGACCCAGTTGATTCTTCATGAACTTTCAGGTGCATGAGGTCACTACTACACTAGCTGTCAGCCTTTCTCCAGCTGAATGAATATTTTACTTATTTGTTTTCTCCCAGTGAATGATCTCCAAAGCCAGGAGCACCGTACACCTGGGCTGGGGAGAGTGCATATCATGCTTAAATGTGCAGTGAGCTGGAGCAATGCTGAAGTACCCTCTAAATTCTACACCCGCCCGTAAGGGAGTTTCTACCCCGAGACTTTCTGAGTCCTGCTTAGCTCCTGAAAGAGCTGATATGTGGCTACTTTGCTGGCTCGGTCAGCAAATGTTTCTTGACTTCCTGCTGACAGGCTTGAGCAGGTAAGTCCTCTCCAGATGCTGAGAAGAACACCATCTCAGGAAATAAGGTATGGAGGAGGCCTGGGGGAGTTGTTTTTGCCTGGACAGAACGCAAACCTGCTGCTGGTGCATCACACTGTTGGTTGTAGGATGGAGAGTGCCTTTCTTTCTTCTCCAGTGAGAAACAGCTTGGGGGCCACGTCAGTCCTGCAGGCTGGGCTCGTGCATTGACAGGGCAGTCGTGCAGCACTTCAGCTGGTTCTGGGTGCCTAGTGATACACAGGCAAAGGGAACAATTAGGAGTCATCTTCATAATTATTTTATAACAACAAAAGCCCCACAGTCTAACAGTATATGAGTATCTGTATCCACCTTCTCATCCATCTCTGTTTACATTTACATCTATATCTATGTCTTGCACTGGCACAGACCAATGTCACCCGAGCACTGGTGACCTCATTGGCTCTGTCCACGGTATGTGTCCTCCCCAGTTGCTCTGTGTGTGGCTTTTGGCACCTTCCTTCAGGTTCAGGGAAAGGTCCACCTTTCGCACACCTTAGATGTGGGGCAGGGAGCGAGAGGGGCGATGACGCAGCCGGGACTGCAGCACACACCCTGTAGAGCACTGGCTCCACTCCTGCAGGGATGTGCCCCAGATTCAGCAAATACAAATCCTATGTGTGCCCTCAAGAGCAAGTGGCACACATAGGATTTGTGCTCCCTGTATGAACTTACTGGAAGAACTGCGTTAGGCCATAGCACCTCTGACCAAAACAGCTCAGCAGTTGTTGACTTTGATGAGTCCATGGTGTGGTGGTGCTGTGTGTATGTAGTGTAAAATCATTTGTTCTCTGGGCTGTGCTGCTGAGACCAAAGGTTATTGTCTGCTTTGGAAGGCAATTTCTTTATTTGAACTGCAGGCAGCAAAACAGACTGGTTGGTGGAGTTTATAAAAGGCTGTCATGCCTCTGCTATGTAATTTTTAAATAAACACATTTTAGTCATTAAGTACACATGCTTAAAGCCTCAGTAAGAAGAACATCAGAATTATTAGTCAAGCTTTAATTCATCTGGTATGAGTTACAGCTGAGCTAAAGCATGCAGAAAATAAGAGGAGTTATTTTCCAAGGACAGTTTATCTGTGATAACCTCTAACACAGCAGGAGCCCAAACTCTAAACCATACCCACTCTCTTTACACATTTTGGTTTTGCTTCTCTTGTTGCTCTTATTTATTATAAAGCTCAAGAGAGGACCAGGGGATGTAATTGATCTCTCAGGGTTCCTTTGAGCCCTCCATTTCCATGATTAAATGAGCCTATGAATTGTTATAGACGTCATCACACAAACAAATGTTTTATTAAGCACCAGTAAATTGCTACAATAGCAAACCAAAGTTGTGTTTGTACAATATTTCACAAATCACAGACAGCAAGGAGTATCTTTTATACGTGGGCATATTCATTCCTCCACTACCCCCATATCCCTGTGGTTTCTTGTTTCATTTGGTTTCTAGGATATGTGGACGGGTCCTGTCTCTCCGAAAGAATACCTTTTCCAAACATGGCTCCTAATTTATCAGTGGTTTGCTGGTAAGCTCCTCTGCTGTGCCCAGCTTTAACCCACCTATGTAGGCCACGAAGGATTGAGGGGGAATCAAGAAGGAGAAGTACTGAGTAGATAGCGCATGTGGTGGAATATATTTCATCCCTCTGGAAGTAATGACATTAATTTAATTAAAAATCCAAGCTGGTGGCTACAATTTATAGGCCGACATGACTAATATTGTTATCCTTATGTAAGCAGAGAAATTAATTAAAACTTTGAAGCTTTCTCATTGGCATAATGAAAGCTTATTTTCCACTGGTGAGAGATTAAGGAAACTTTCTTGGTGGGCTTTTTTACAGAAAGGCAAAGAAACCCTCCCTGCCCTGCTTTCACAAGCAGGCAGGGCTTTTTTAATTAAAAACAGGAGTGAAAGTGGGAAAATGAAAGAAGCAAGAAATACTTTTGTTAATGTATTAGTTCTGTAGAAAGGGCCTGGGAATAGCCAGGAGGATTTTGACAGTGGCTCTGTTGGTGTGAGAGAGAAATGGGAGCATCATTTTTGACGGGAGTTGGAGTGATGGGATGCTGAGGGAGGAACTGGGTCAGGGGAGCACTTCTGTGGGGGGTGAGCTCCCTGTGGCAGCCTTACAAGATACTGTAGGCATTGAATTGTACAGGATATCTCCCTCCTGCTTCCAGGGAAGGGGTGCTGCAGTCAGATCCTTCTGCTTGGGGCTCTCAGCCTTCCCTCTTTTCCTTTAGTTCACATGTCTGCCGTTATCTTTCAGAATGGCATGAAGATATCACTGGGAGGTAGAGAGCCATAGAAGATTTTTTGATAGTCAATGTGAGAATGTTTCTGTTAGGAAAAAAAATTCCATCTAGTACTGCAAAAAATACCTGCCCATTTACCTGTAGTTATAGTATATATATATATATATGCACATACATGTTTTGGTCTCTAAACCTTCCTGAGGAGGGCAAGTGGAGAAGGAGGTGCTGAGCTCTTCTACCTGGGATCTAGCAACAGGATGCTTGGGAATGGTTCAAAGCTGCTGAACCGGAGGAGGTTCAGACTGAACATTAGGAAGCATTTCTTCACCACGGTGCTGATCAAACACGGGAACAAGATTTCCAGAGAGGTGGTCAATGCCCCAGGCCTGTCAGTACTCGGGGCATTTAGACAACGGCCTTAATACAAGTATTTAACTTTTGATAAGCCCTGAATTGATCAGGCAGTGGGCCTAGATGGTTATGGTAGGTCCTTTCCGACTGAAAGTGTTCTGTTCTACTCTACATGCACATACATGTAGGGGGTAGCTGTTGGTGTGGGTTCCTCTGAATCCAGATTGCCCCACTAAAGCAACAGGAGTCACTACAGAGTTATTTGATATAACATGAAAACCCTGTGAATGCTCTGACTCATGACAAGGACAGGTCCAGGCCTTCCCAGCTGCTTGGGCCAAGAAAGGAGTGAATGGTGAGGGCTTAACTGTGCAAAGCTGAATACATCTGGAACCTGAGCTCCCCTGAGGGGTGGGGGATTACATGAGGGGGTTGCTATTATTTGTACGTAAGGTGTGGAAGCAAATTCCAGCAGTAGAACAGCTGAAATTGCAAAATTTTGTAGCTCTGGATATTGCTTAGGTCTCTCTTCAGCTATAATTTTCCGTTTTGACATAACGATACATAAAACTCAGTAAAAAAGAAAATAATTCCCTGCACTTCTAACTGGATCAGCAAGGTCAACATAAGTGCATTGCATGTTCAGAGAGCAAAAATGGAACTCCTGGAGCTGCTTGTGCCCCAAATTGGTATCTGAATTTTCTCATTCTGAATGCCTTGCTGAAAACCCAGCAGCTGATTTTGCTTGTGCATGGGTGTCCCACATTCCTCCGGAGGGAGACAGGTCCGTGCTGGCTGGTTCAGTCAAGGCTGTTCAGGAAAGCTCCAACACAAGAGGATTGTAGGGTCTGCAAGCCCAAAGGGTAAATGAAAATACAATTATTCAGCACTTATGAAAGAATCAAGCTCTTTATCAAGTGATGCTGTGTCCTGATCACTACGCCCTCCACTAGCCAACCATGCTGCATTCCAGCTGTGCTCTCCCCGACATCTGGCTAATAGAAGCTATTGCTTTTCCTCAGAACTAGATATACTTCACATTCAGGTGCCTTTTCCAGGCTGTTCTTGGCCCTCAAGCTGCCCTGACTGTTAATTCCCTGCAATGACAGGTGAGATGAGCCTCTTTCTGAGTCTTTAGCACAGTGTGATCCCGCTGTTGCACTCACCACTGGGTCCAAGATCTCACATGTATGTCTTCCTTCAAGATAAGAGAACAGTCATCCCAGCTGCCAAAATAATCAGAAAATATTAAATCTGGGTAATATTTAGGCTCTGGATGAGAATTTGTCTGCCCAGGTAGAGCTGCTTTTCCTTTGCCTGAGCCTTCTGCTGATTTACCTTCAGAAACAGCTACTCCAAACCATCCCTCATTTTCTTCTTCTCTTTACGCTTTTGGGACGGCACTGATGATCCTTCTGGGTCTGTTCCAGCTCAGATTGTTCTGTGATTCTGTGAAATAACGGGGGATAACTCTCCTGAAAACTATGGTGTCTTCTAATAGAAATCAGAATTTCCTCAAAGTAGAGAAGGCTGTTTTGGAAGAGAGTCAATGTGTCAATCAAGGCGGCCGTGGGAAGGAGGTGCATCCCCTTCAGCACAGACATGAGGGCAGCAGTGCTAAAGGAAAAGAGAATTGAACATCTCAGCGTATGCTGGGAGCCTGTAAGGTAAGACTATAGTCTCCACCTAAACAAATAGCATAAAGCAAAATTAGAAGTTCCCTGTTGTAACAAAAAAATGTTACCCAGTGATTATAATTTATTGACTACACACATAAAAGAAACCATTCAAACTTTCGTCTTTGCACAAAAGGTTCCTACAAATCATCATCCTGTTACATAAATCCTTTTTCACCTATTTCAGGGGCTCTCCATTATGGTTATTTCTTCTGCAGTAAAGACCAGAGCTGCTGCCTTCTCCTTCATATCACCAGTTTTAGGAGAGTGATGAGAGCCATAGTTCCTATTTGACACAGCCTGTGATTGATAAGTGCTATACTAATTATTTCCTTTAACTGGTTTTATTAAGTATTGACCCTCTACTCCTGAGAAATTAAGACAATTAAACACTGCAACGGTTAGGCAAGAAATTTGCAGTGACAACCAAATGACCGAGGCTTTCCTGTCCACCCAAAGAACAAAGCCTCCAGGCACAGCAGGTGACCAGCAAATACTAATGAAGCAGCCAACACAGAGGAGTCCTTCCCTCGCACACTCCGTCAAACTGGCTGCAACACCTCTCGTCAAAATATTCCTGCTGGACCACGGGGCAGTGCCAGGCTGGTATGTTGTGGAGGAAACACTAGAGAGTGTTGTGAGCATACATGTTTTTCTTCAGGGAACTCTATTTCAGACAACATGTTCATGTTTTCTGGATTGTGGCATTTTAAACAAAAATTTGTTTCAGGCTTACCATTGCCACAAAATGCTGTTTCTACTTTGAGAAATTCAAAAACAATTTTCGTTGTATTTAGGACTATTATTTTTTGTGTTTGTGTGTTCTTATGCTCCCGAGATGACATTCTGGTTTGGGATTATTGTTATTATTTTAGTATTTTGATTATTATTTCCATTCCATACAGAACGTAATTTAGATATGTTGACATCTCTAGCAGAATGAAAATATGTTTTCCCAAACAGCTTGGAGTGCTTTTATTACAGATGGGTCTCAACCAGCTGTTGAAAGCTGTTCCAGTGTAAACCTGAACTCTCTGCCTGGCTCCTGACTTTTGTGATGTGCAACATTTAAAACTTGGCTCTTCCCCCCGAAACACTGTATGTTTTGTTGAAGAATGGAATAATTTTTTACTGAATCATGGACATGGAGTAAAAAGACAATCACTATGAGAAATTTTATGATCTGCATGCATTTTTAAGACACAGATAGTACATGTGTAGAGATCAAATAGTTTATAATAAAAATGGTTTGTAACAAAAAAAGCCTGCCAGAAAGCTGAGCATTGCCAGGGGGTTTTGTAGCACCAGTGACATGAGGAAGTTTTACAGAGATTTTGGAGCTTGGTGCATTCATCCTTACACAGAATCTTCTTGACTTCAGCCATTGTTTAAGCCAGGACTTCAGGAAAGCAGAAGTACATCCTCAGAAACGTTGTAGGTGAATGTGAAAATTAGTTTCTCATTTTAATACCAAGAGAAGGGCAAACAGTAGAGGATTTTCTGCTCCTTGCTTTCTTGCTATTTATGAAAAAGCAGCCATAGAGAAGAACGATGCCAAACAGCTCCTGCTTGTTGTGCTGCTCAGAGCTGTTCCCAAGGGATGAAAAGTTGTACCAGGTGCAGCCAAATATCAGCTCTGCCATTCAGCAGAAGGAATTCCATGTGCCAGGGCTGCCCACAGGGTACTCCGTACAGTTGTGAAAGCACAGCCCCTGCTGCCCAGCATCCTTGTCAGCACCACCCACTCTCTGAGCAAAGGTCGGCAAAAAGAAACCTCCCGAGCATCCAAGTTTTGCTCCCAACATTTGTTGTGGTGTCAGTGAGGACTCTGAGGTTAGCTGCCTGTTTATTTGTTTCCAATCCTGGGATGCTGTGTGATCTGTTTTAAGCCTGGAGATGGAAAAAAATGCAGTGTTGTCTTCAACAGTTTGTGTGAGTGGCAGTGACTGATGCCTTTTGGAAGAGCACCCCAGGGGCCATGAGATGAGTGTCGGTGAGTGTGTCTGGGTATTAGTTAGCAGCATTTGTACCGAGCTGCTTTCCATTATTCCACATGTCAGGAAGAACATTTGCACTTCCAGGCCACTAGATGATGATGGTACTGTAATTACAGCTGCATTTGAATTAACATTCCCACATGAATAAAACATTAGCATGATTATTCTTAGCTTTTTAACCAGTGGTCTGTGGTCTCATCTCATTATAGCTACTTTCTGAACCAAACCAAACCACACCACACACTCTAACAAATGAAAAAGAGAAATAAACACAGAACATCACTTCACCTTTTTCCCATTTAAGACTTGGAATTGGTTAAATAATAATGAAGTATCTCTGAAAACCAACATGTTGGCAGAATTTTGTCCATAACAGGAGATCTGTGAGCTTTAAGCCTTCATTTCATGTCCATAAAGGTTTGATACACTTGCAGCTGAAGACTGCAAATTGCAAATATATTGGATGTGTAATTATGTCTTTTTCCACATAGGGAAACAATTTGCACATTCAAATCTTAGTATCTTGCATTTAAACAAAATCTTTGGGCCACAAGTGGAATGTCTTCATAGGAAGACATTTCGGAGTCCCAAAGGGTACAGAGCCAAGTCAAGGCCCCCGTTGTGATGTGCTTGAGATGCAGGAGTTGCCTTTGCCCTGCACTCCTTGTGCCATGGGCTAGACCAGACCCCACAGAGCCTCAGGCTCCAAAGGCCTTTTCAGGTGTGTCTACACTGGAGCCAAAGGTGTGCCACCAGCTCAGGGACACATCCCTGAGGTAGCTTTACGTGGTGTGCTCTTGCTATAATCTTGCCTTTCTCAGCAGCATCAGTAGAGGGAAGAAGGGCATTTTTTTGCTTTGTGGGTTAGTGACTCTCACACAAGTTGAACTACTGCTGTGATTTCAGACTTGGTCAAAACAGAGGTACAAAAAAAGATGACATTCCTGACTGCCTGAGAAATCCTGCAGTGTCACCACTATCCCCTTCTCTTGATGACTTTTCCTAATATTTAATTCATCTCTTTTACTGGCCCTCTTTAACCCCCTCTTCATCAATCATAACTTTTGAACCCTCTTGCCTCTTTCAGCCAATGCTTGGTAAAGGTCTTGAAGATACCAAAGACTTAGAAGTTTCCTTAAAAATTATGTTCCTGTAGAGAAGAACCTCATCATCTTCTCATCAGAGGAGAAGTTGGTAGCAGGAACACAGTTTTAGGACACATAAGGGAATCCTCACCTGAGAGAGAAGGAAAGGCTGGAATTGCTCAGAGCTCACATTTTTTTAAATTGCACCAGTCATATTATGACTAGACTTAGGAAAGCATGTTCTGCTGCTCATGAAACTACTCTGGCAATTTGGGAAATACAGGTAAGCCTCACACTTCAGCCTCATACCTTTATGTAGCCTGTTGACAGCAAGGGGCTTCGCCACTGTCAGGACCTTCCATCGTGTTTCTGTAAAGACTGAATGCTGTAGACAGTGCAGGCTGTGAAATCTGTTCCTAATGATGGGTTACAAGTTAGTGCCATAATGGCTGTGAGTAGCCTGAACCCAAGCTTGACTCATAATAAAAATAATTGTAGGTAGCCACCCATTCTCATTCCAGCTATTGCAGGGGTAGTCTTCCAGGGGATGTGTGGTTGTGGCCACGTTTTGCTGACTGTTTTTGCTTCTTCTTGAAAGCTGAGTGCTGAGCTGATTTGGCAATTGTGTGAGTAGGGTAAAACTATGAGTTCCTTTTATAGCAGTCTCAAACTAGACCCACAGAGCAAAGAATGGCAAGGAATGGCAAGTCCCAGCACCTCGTCAGGTTCTACCAAGAGGGGAGGGGACCATTAAGCCTGTCTTCAAGGATTCAGCTGTTTCCATCATTAGCCATCTGAGTCTGGTTTAGCAACGGCATCTGCAAGTGTATGAAGAGACAGGTTTAAGAGCAGATAGGCCAAGCTGAGCCCAGATGTCATCAGTCCATGGCCAACTCAACAATTCGGTCTCAGAAATATTCCCTTTTACAATTAAACCTGATAATTCCTGGCTTCCCATTCCACTGAGGGAAAAGCCTAACCCTTGCAGAGGCTGAAAATGTTGGCTGTAGAGGTTGTGTTGGGAAGATGACAGCTTTGGTCACACAAGAGCTTTCTTCCATGGTAGCTGTTCCTGGTTTGGATTTGGTTTTTTAACCAACGACATTTAACCAATAACAGCAGAAAAACCCTCATGTTAGAAAAAACACTGAATTAACCTCCTGAGAAACTGGCAGAAGAAGCTGACTTTGCCCTCCTTTAAATTATATGTTGTGCTCCCCTGCTGGTACAATAAAATAAAATGAAAAATAATCTTCTCAATTTTTCTTTCACCAGTGTGCTAAGATATTGTCAGGTCAGCCCTGGTGGTGGGGTAGCAGATGACTAATAGCTGTGGCTTTTAATTAAATGTTATCAGAAGAGGATGATAGATTAGCACCACTACCCCCTGCATTTCCCAGAACACTTCAAAATTACTTTTTGAAAAATGGATTTAAAAAGAAGAAAGAAGAAAGAAGGGGGAAGCATGAAACAATGGTGGGAATTCCTTGTTCTTGCCGGAGCAGAACAAAAGCTTTCTGTCTGAGAAGGAAAAAATTATTTATTTGTTACAGCCAGTGCAGTCTGGCTTGTACCTGGCTGGGGTTTCTGCAGCAGAGCTGGACCTCACCTTCACAGGTCTCTGTTGCTGCAGGCATTTCTAAAGAGGAAATGTAGGCATTTGGGAAATTTAGAGCTGTAACACCTGAAAATGATAAAACATGAGATACTGAGTGAGCCCCACATTTCTACTGTCTAGAGGTTTACTGGGAATAGGTAGGGGAATAGAAATAGCCAATAGAAAGGGAAAAAAAAAGTTTTTAAATCCAGGATTTGCTCATAATTGAAGGTTACAATTTTGTCCCTACATGAAATAAGAGTTCAGAGTCTGAAATTTTTCTTTAGGCAGGCACCAAGATCAAATATTTCAGTGCAGGTGGCAGGGTCCCTATTTTTGTGGAAAGATGTTTGGCCCTTTCTCCTCTGCTCACCTTTTTGACTATTAGTTACAGCACTCAGGCAGCAAAGATAGAAGAACACAATCTCTAGGCCTTCCTTTCCCTCAAAAACAGCTCAAGAATATTTTCATCAGAAAAATAGAGGCCGTTAAAGCAGCTAAAGCCTTTCAAAGGACTGGTTTTGGATTGTTCTTCTCAGAATAGGAGCTTAAACTCTTCTTTAGCTTCATTTTAGGTCCTTGAGTGCAATTCTGGATGCTGCCCAAAATGAACAAGTGGTGGAGAATAGGGATGCAATCTACAAATAAAATGAGCACATCATTAACTTTTTATCATCATTGTTATTTTTATTAGTCAAGGTTTTGGCCCTCAGAAACTGGGGCATTTGTAATGAAAAAGACTCAAATAGCTTGTAAGTCAGCCTATAAATATGAGGGACTGGAAAACTGGGCTAGTGCCTAGATAGATGATTATTTTTTAGAAGAAATTTATTTATATTTCTCCCTTTCAACTAAAAAGGTGTGTCAGTGCTTAGAGACAGGAAAAAACATCTTTATCCTTATCTTTTTTCTGCTGCACGTATATTTTTTTTTCTGAGTTTCTTCCATCTTTGGATATGGCGTGCACATCCCACATAACACAGATACAATTTCAAAGCAGTGGTAATGGCTATTAACGTTGAAATGCTGATTTCCCAGATGTCTTGTTGAAACAAAGTCTGAGCTGCAGCACACATGCCAATAAAATCCCACTTTACATATAGTGGTAGGTGAAAATATGATAGAGGTTCCTTTCTCTGCCAGCTATATAATTTCTGTCCAAGGAAACTCAAGTGAGGTTCAGTTCTCCTATAGATGCTGATTAATTCCAAGGTCCATTTGGAGTGTGCTATTGCATGAAAACAGAAGAACCTGTGGGAGTTGGTATTTCCTTGATTTTTTTTTTCTCCTGGACCTGCACTGAACACATATTGAGTGCATCAAAATGCCACTTCAGGAGTGAACAAAAGGAAAAAGCTGCTACATTGCTGGAAAAAAGCCTGTGTCAGAGTTTACCTACTTTGCATTACGGATGGTGACACAAACAGAGGGGCCTTGTACTCCTGTCAGGGTGCCCTATGGCCAGTGACAGAAACACGGGCAGTTCTAAATTAAAAGAACATTTCTGTATTAATTTATCATTCTGGTATACACAGGGCTAAGTATTTTCCAGAAGCCGCTACTGAGCCTCAGAGACCTGATGGAGCTTAAACTGTTATGAAAGAAATACAGTTGCTTTCCTGATGTGATGTATTTGGCCTCATGAAAGGGCATTTTGTTTAGGTAGTGCATAGAAATCTTAGAAAGTGCCTACGGACACAGATACAGTCTCTGGGGGAAAGCAGCAAACCTGAGCAGAGAAAGCATCATAAATCATGGGGCTTAATGTGCAGCTCATAAATTCAGGGTTTGTAGGGATCTCTGATAAGGCAGGATGACGCCTGAGCACTTTTACTCCACATAACATAGCATGTGGCATTTGCATCCACACAGCAGTGAAATGAGCTGAGATTTGCATCTCATTTTCACTCCCCCGTGCTACGGGCGGGGCAGATCCTGATCATGACTTCGGGAGGTGTAAATAAGAGAAAAGCCCCTGGTTTCACAAGAGTGACTCCAAGCGTAAACCCTCATACCTGGGATGGGGAATAGACTCTGAATTATGTTCATTTACACGAGATAATCCTATCAGCCTGTGAATCTGTAAGTCAAACATCTGTCCTAGTTACTCACAGTAATTTGTATGTGTACATATGAATGCTTGTTTGTTATTTGCATATCGGATATTTGCATATTTTGAAGGCAAAATGTGAGACACACCAGTAAGCTTTCATGTGCCTTGGTCTGTCTGAGTTGTTACTAAATGATGGCTGGATGCTGCTTAGATAAGAAGTCTGATAGCCAAGCAAACCCAGGTTTTCCCAAGCAGTCTGTGCATAACTGCTCAGGAATTAGGTGCCCTTCCTAAAGGCAACATTTGCAATACCTTTGGAGTTTCTGTCTTCCAGTTGAGGTGAACGTCCTACCTTATTCTTTGAAATAGATCTTCCTAGATATCTTTTTGCCCTCAAAAGTTTTAACCCATAGAGAGAGAAAATGAAGGGAGAAACCATTATTATCATATTTTCTGCAATTCGAGGAAAATTTTAATGAAAAATGTATCTGTTCGAGGTAAGGTGCATCCAAGGATACACCAAAAGGAGAAGAAGTTGCTGTGTGCTCTCCTTAAGTGGCAAAACCCCAGATTTTTCTTGACTCCCAGCATTCCTGATGGTGATTCAGAGTGCTCTGTGATCAGCCCTCTGGATGCCTTAGAATCACAGAATGGTTTGGGTTGGAAGGGACCTTAGTTCCACTCCCCCTGCTCTGGGCAGGAATGCCACCCTCTAGATTAGGTTGCTCAGAGCCCCATCCAGATTTGGACACTTCCAGGGACGGGACATCCACAAACTGGGAGAAAATCCATGCACCTCTCAGACTTGCTCTGTACTCACATTGATGCAAGTCAATGGATTTTGACCCCAGGGACTGGACGTGGGGAAAATATTCTAGATGGTATGGTGCAGGCTAGACAAGTAATCAAATATCCTACCTTCTTCATTCCTTCTTCCTGCTTGGGCATTGGCAGAATTATTAAATAATCCCTCTAAATTTAATTTCTTTTTCATTTTGTGAACATAATATGGATATCTATGCTTTCAGGACATTACTGGAAGAGTGGCTATGAAGCTGATTCGTATTCCTTATCCATTTTAACTTGATAACCACAAAAAGCAGTAGATGCTTTCTATTTTTCCAGTATAACAAGCAGTAGCATATGTTTGTTGCACAATAATTTATTCTAACAGAAGAAGATGATATTTCCCTAATGATTCATGTTTCTGAGAAAAAATAAAGCGTCTCTCCCTTAACATCTTTTCCCTCTCTCATCTCTTTCGGATGAGAAATCATTGCTTTCTTTTATCTGTCTCAGATGGATCCAACAAAGTTACTATAAAGTCTCCAACTCTCTGTGTTCTCCATGAGCACAGCAATGACCTCTTCTCCTTGTAGTATCCAGTATTTTACTTGTACTTTTTAATTTATCTCCTGCAGCAAGCTGTTGTGTAAAGTTTAGTGATTTGGGCCTTAATCTACAGAGTTAGCTGCCTTTAAAGAGAACTCACTCCAAAGTGTGGCTCTAGCTGCCACACTACTCCACACAGAAGTGGAAGCTACATCACAAATCCGGGAATGTATGTTGCTCCTTATTGCTTCTTTCCCATGTCTGGAGGCTTTTTTCCTAATTTTGAAAAGGGGTTCTTTTGTTGTTTTTTTTTTCTTCTGTTTTGGTTTTTTTTTTAAGAAGAAACAAATCTTTGTAGCCCTGGGGCTCTCTCTTAGCCCTGGTTGCTGACTGGTCCTGACAAAGTCATTGGAGGACCAATATATGAAAAAACCCTTTTACAGCATATTCCTCATTTGAAAAGGAAGGATGCTTGTTAGCATGTTGTCTGAATGCTAAAGTTCTGACCAAATTCTGGAAGCATTGTAGCAAATACTTGGACTAGAAGAATTCCACTCCTTGATAAACACTCTGCGGCAGTTGGAGCAAGCAGCAGCAGGTCAGATGTCAGCTGTGCTTTGGTGAGCTGAGCTTTAGCCTGGAATATTATGTCTTCATGAAATCAAAGATATTACAAATGAAAAAAAAACTGTAAGCAGCCAAAACCTGAGGCCACCCTGCACCCCTCATCTGGGGAGAGGCCTCTGCTCCTTGGGGGGAAGAGCTATTTCCCTCTCTGTGTCAAGATTTTCATCCTGAGAGCTAGAGACACCAAAGGAAGGAAATGGACACTACGGTGGGGCTGCAGATACAGAGAGCCAATCTCTGTCTCATGTCATTGTTTTTTAGTGTGTTGGACCCTTGCTGAGGGGACTGTCCCTGCTGCCAGCTTTGCTCTCCCTGGCTGCCCATCGCTGCCTGCTGGCCCCCAGCATCACTGCTATCTCATTCCCTCTAAGAATCACCCACTAACATCCCTCTCCTCCATACAGGAGATCGTGAGCAGGTTGTCCCACTCCACAGCATGCACAAGGTATCCAAAGTACCCATTCCATTTCCTTTTTCTCCTCTTCTTGTTCCCAACACTGGGAGGAATGCCTTAGGCATAGTTTCTGGCCCAGGTTCTTTACACTGTTGCAGTCATAAACTCTGAATCTCTCTGTACTATTCTGTCTTTTTTTTTTTAGGAGAAAAGCTTCTTCAACACAATAAAACAACATCTGTGAAATAGATTTCAGTCTTCTCCAGGGTCTCTTTCATTTCTTTCCACTGTTCTGCATTACAGTGTTCTTCCTTTTGGACTTCCCGCCTCCTGGGAATTATTAGAGATATAGAGGCATCTCCTTTCTCTTCCACAAGCTCTTAAAAGTTTAAATCATTGTTTGTTGCTGGGAAACCAGAATTGTTTTCTTTATCCAATGAGGGGCCAGAATCACCTCATGTTCAAGTTGCTCATCTCAGAGTATTAGAAATCATTGTGAAGGCCTTTTTGGCAACGTCAGGTACAGAATGCAGCGGCCCCACCACATGGTGGGGACAAGGATGGTTTTCTTGGTGCCCTCAGCTCAAGGTGGTGGGCCAGGCAATGCATCACACAGGCCAGAGCAGTCCTTAAACTTGAGATACATTAGGGACATGCCAAGAAACGTAATGGGAAGGAGAATGACCTGCTGGAGAGCTCACAGTGGCTCTGAAGGAGCCCAGAGGGAGGATGCCTTGTGTGGAACCTGCGTAACTCTTTTGCAGGCTGGGGCACTGACTGACTCCTGGTCCACACAGCCCTTCCCAGTGCAAGCCTCCATGATGGGGCCTGGATCCCTCCTGGAGTTCTGAGTAGCTGCGTTTTGGGTATCAGGCTTTATTTCTTTTGGGATTTCCTTCTCTTCCTCTCCCCTTGCTCACAGAGGTGCTAAGTATTAAAATAACAGCGAGGAAGGGGAGAATTCACATCTTGGCATTTCTCAGTGAAAGTCTGCCAGACATTTAATAAACTGTTTTATGTCAAAAACATTTGAAGAATGGCTCTGCAAACAGTGATAATACTTACTCGTTAAGCTTTCAAACAGCCTGGCCTGACAGCCTTAACCTTTGCACTGTGCAAGTGAAAACAGAAGGCACAAGTAAAACCCCTTCCTGCACTAACTCCAGTGGGCTGCGTGGTGGATTACACCAGGTATGAATTTACCCCCTGGCATTTGGTTCATTTCTAACAGCAAGTCATCATGGCTTGGTTTGAACCCCACTGACTAATATAAGACTCCCAATAGAGTTAATTACACAGCTCTTTATAATAATCCATTGCCCAGTCAACCCACAAAATATTTCGTCACAGTAGCAGCCTGAATGTTCAGTTAGGGGACCAATTAATCAAGCTGGCATTAAAAAAAATATAAAACCACATTTTATAATAGTGTAAAACATCAGTGTATTAGTTTGAGTTGCATTTGGCATACACAGACATGCACACACAGTATCTCTACAGCTTGATTTATTACATTTAAAACTAAACGGCTTTGGAAATCAATTTTATTAGACTTCATTATTTTAAAACATTAAAAAAATGAAAGCATTACTTAATAATGGCTTTTAAATTCTAGATAAAGATGCCCAAAGGGAAAATATAGAAACCCTGGTGCATTGTATATTTTTTTTTTTTTTTTTGCATGGACTAGCTCAGTGATTCGAAAAAAGAAACACTGTGAATTAAGGAGTGTGTAAAGAGACAAAGTTGTAGGTATTGCCATTTGTTGAGTGTGTGCCGGAATGAAAGGAAGTGATTCCGTTTTCCCCAGAATGCTTCGGATCAGAAAACATAAATAGGTGGCATCTCTCTCATTTACCAACAGCACTCACAACCAAAAGAGAAACTGAATGAAAAGTCGTCTTTTAAGAGAAAAGAGCAAATCCCTTCTTTATTTGCAGCTGTTTCTCTATCCAGAGTTATGCTGGGGGGAGGGGGAGCAGAGGGTGGAAAGGGATAGATTAGAAATTAACAGGAGAGAGATAAAAGTGTTGCACCACTGAGAAACTCCACCACAAGCCGTTCCCAGAGGCAGGTAATGGGATCCCTCTCCACCTGTATAAGGGGCAGGCCAAAAGCAGAGATTTGCTGGAGGTTTGTAGCATCCAGGTGGGTGGCATTTCACTTCCAAGGGGCTGAAATGCAGGAGCAGCAGCCAGTGGAGGTCACCACGTCTGTACCAGTGCGTGACACTCACAGGAAAGGTCTTTCCCTGACAGCGAGCATGGCCTGGGCACTGAGGTGCCAAGGTGGTTGTTGGCCATTCACTGCAGCTCCTGCCTTTGCTCTCTGCCTGCGCTGGCTTCGTCCACTGGGAAGTGTGGAATCTGCTGTGGCTGGGAACTGCTCATCAGTAGAGATGCTAGACTGGGGAAGGACTTTCCCCAGAGAGGTTCACTGCATTTTCCTGGGGTGTTGATTAGAAACAAAAAGAAGCAATATACTGTCAATTATCAAAAACTTTGAACATACACAGAAACATAAACATATATATAGATCTATATATTTGCCTAGAAAAACGTCATTATGTATGCTTCCACAGAAAAGTTTTAACCACTCACAGGTGTTAAGGCACCCTCACTTTTGAGATCTGCAGCAGATAACCTGCAACCAACATCGAGGGGGTTTGGCTCAGGAGTAAAGTCAGAGGCCGTGTAAGACAGCTTGACGGGGTTTGGTGCTGACAGAGACATCGCAGCCAGAGGCAGGTATACGGCCATGGAAAGATGATTATGGATTTGCGGGTGAAATTCAAATTAATAACATCAATCTATCCTGGTAAGAAATCTCTGCATATGAAGGATCTTGAAAGGCAGAACTTGGGAGTTCTCTGGGAGACCTGCTCAAGTTTTTTTTATAAGCAGCATTTGAAGAGGCTCACCTGCTTTTCCTCAGCAGGCTCCAAGGGCTGAGCTCTGCAGGAGAGTCTGGACTTTTGGGCAAGAACAATGCCTGCTTTATCCTGTCTATTGAATCCTGTTGGCATTACTAATGATCATAACAAGGAACATGGCAGGGCTGTGGGTGCTGGCAAACCAGGACCTCAGCAAAACCCAAACTCTGCCTTCCCCGAGTGTGTATAGGAGGCAGCTTCCCTGTGTGCCACTGTGATTTAACACTGAAAAAGATCTCTGTCTGCAGTCTTCACTTCCATTAAGCCTCCTTCCTTTTGCCTCAGGTTCAACTTCTCAAAATGAGGACTCTTTTTTAGGGAGATGGAGGGGTTCTCCCTCTCATACTAGATTCCTTCTTTGATTTTTTTGTTTGGTGGGGGTTTTTGTGTGCTTATTGGTTTTTTTAAAAATTTTTTGAGAATGCATAATCACAGGATCTCATCTGAACTCTCTTATGCTGAGACATTAATCTGCATTGCATAACGTTTCAGAGCAAACAGTGCTGGAGTGAAAGTAAGCTCTCCCATCCATATTTAACTCACTTAGCTCCTCTCAGCAAACAGAGATGACATTTTTGTGCACAACAGGCAAACACAAGAAACAGAAGGGTTCATTCTGGGAGGGTTTTTGTGTTTCTAAACTTCCCCTACTATTTTACAAAATAAAGACAAGTCCAGCTGGGCTTCAAATACCAAGCAACATGCCAAATGGTTGTTAGCTAAGGGGCAGCATCAGTCCCTCTGGGATGGGGTCAGAGGATGGAGACAAAGTGATTTAGGGGAAATTGGAGAAAACAAAGTTTCCAGCTAGGATTTATCAAAATTATTCTTCCTTTACTTTAATCCTGGAGTTTAGTTTCTATCCTAACTACTCTGACTGGTGCTGCTTAAACTCCAGGGATAGCTGGCCAAAGTAATCTGACATTATAACTGGTCTGATGGGTTCATAGGGCTGGGAACTGCCTTACCAGGACGCTCCAGGTGTGGCTCTGGGTGGCATTCCCTTACCCTAAGGAGGCACTCTTTACCAGCTAAAGTGACTCCTCTCCAAGGAAAAGGCTCTTGGTGTTTCACAGCTGGGAAAGGGCCTCTTGGCACCAGGAGCAGTGCAGGGCCATAAGGAGACACAAAGCTGGCTGGGAAGAGAAGGGAAAGGGTAAGTCTGACGTCTGTGGGACAGTCACTCCTTCTCCCAAACAGCATCCCTCCCATGAGAGCAGGAGCAGCCCGCTCAGCTCTGCAAGTGTCCTATTCCATTTTTATCCTTTTCTCTGTCTCACCTTCTTATGAGAGGGTCATAGGAAAGGGTCTTGTCATCCAGGATTTGACAACATTCAGCTTTTCATATAGAGCTGAGAAATCTTCAGGATGTCCTGCTGAGCCCAGGATACTTGGGCTTACTGGCAGTGGCCCTGGGATCTCAGCCTTGACTTGTCTTCAGCACCTGCAAGCACAACCATCCATTGTTCCTGGCCTCAAAGCTGCCATGAGTAATTCCCTACGCAAATATGAAAAAAAAAAGTGGAAAACACTTATTTAAAAAACCTTCAATGTCTTCTGATTTGGATGAATATGCCAAGAGGATCTAAACCCAAACAAAATTTTCTGTCCTAGATTATTTAAAAACCCATTCCTCTCTAGAAAGGAAGAATGTTGGTAGAAGGAGAATCCATTCTCTACTGTCTAAGGGTGTCACAAAACATGTCCAGGACATACCCTCCAGAGAACACATGTGCCAAACTGAAATTAGACTTTGGCTGCAAAACACAGCCCCAGACATGAATTCTCTTAAAGTTTGGTGTATTCAATGCTGGGAATTTGCTTCCACCCATGCCAGGGGTAAAGGGATTAGCTGTGAAGCCCTGATCCCACTCCCTAACCTTCTCAGAGCTCAGGGCAGCCTGGGCTCCTGGTCTGAGCTTCAGGCCTCTGCAGCTGAAAGTGTTTAAATGGGAATGTCCATCACTCAGTGTGAATAAAAGTGAAAGTGGCCCTTTTAAAAGAGAGCGATGACTTGATCAAAATGCTGCTTTGTCATATCTGTTTCATAAAAATTTGCCCCCTCGGGGCCGATCCGGCTTGATGTCAATGGTGATCGCCAACCACAGCCTTGTCTCGGTGAGCACCGCACAAAGCCTTAATTTCACAGCCTTCAAACAACAGTGAAAAATCACCAGGAACTTTCTCCTCGGATCTGGGATCTCCCTAGCAACCGCAGGCCAAGCATACTGTAATTCAATTTATGCCTTGAACTCCTTCAGGAGTCTCTTCTTTAAAATCTGTCACAGTCAATGTGCCTTGGGAAACTATTATAAGCGCCTGAACCTTTGACCAGTGGAGAAAGTAAAGCGTTAGTATAAATCTCGTAAGCATGTTTGGTCTGTTTTTATGTTGGGCGTATGGTACATTTAACATTCATCCCGCAGCCTCCACCTCTTTTCTGCTTGGGAAATGCACCCTGCATCTGTCATACTGTCTGCGCTGAAACCGGGCCGACCGTCCCTGAAAGGAGGCGCGGGGGAAATGCCTCCGCTCAGCCAGAAGAATTGCTTTATGTGGAAATGCACTGACATGGCCCTCGGCTCGTTGGGAGACGGGGGGTGTCATGGGAAAGATAAGCAGGAGTGACCTGGCAGGTTTGTGAATGTCTCAATCGGGGACTGAAGTGGGTTTAACAAAAGAGTGAAAGCTTAGCAGGAAAACACAAATGATAATGAACTGCTCACTGTGTTTAAATAGCCATCCCCAAATAGTTCTGCAGCGAACATTGTCAGGTTACTTGAGTCAAAGTGAGGTTTATAGGCCTGTAATTTTGGGGGTTAGTTGTTCATGAGCCCTCTGTGAGCATCTTGAAAAAATTACTGCTTTCGCTGACAAATGCCATTTTTAAATTAACCATATGATACGATGTGTTATAAATAGGAACCTTCTCTGTCTGTTAGCTCTGTGTCTCGAGTGTGGTCAAAAAGAGAAAGGATGAGCTTTTAATGAGTAATGCTTTACAGCAAACATGCTGGCATTGAAATCTAGGGGCAGATTTAGGCTAGCATTTGTTGGGAGGGGTACACACAGGGACAAGAGGGGATCTGCTCCCTTCAGGGTGCTGAGAGCCTCCATGCAGAGCACCTAACAGGAACTGGCTGCTAAAGATAATTTTCAAGTAATTACTAACTGGCCATATTCCAACTCAATCCAAGTATTTTATCCCAGGAGCCTCACCCCACCACCCTGTATCAGCTGAGAATAGTAAGTCTATGCACTGAGAGGTTATTTTCCAGCAGGATCAATATTAGACATCCCTTTTCCATCCTCCTCTCTCACTTGGCTGTGGGACAGCACCCCAAATAGAGTGACATAGCAGAGTACCTCCAGGATGCACTTATGCAGTGATTATTTCAGATGGCTGGTCCAAGTTGAAATTGGTGCTTCCAGAGCATCACGGAGCAGCTCCAAAGGAAGGCTCTGTGCTCAGTCCATGCAGCCTCTGCTCACAAAGTGGCTTCAACTCCAGCCACGCTGGAGACATGGAGCAGCAGCCAGCAGTGAGTGCAGTACCTGTGTGAAATCCCACAGCCCCTGAACACGGTGGGCTTCATGCTCACTACAGAACTAGATTTGTTCTCAGCAGCCTTTCCTCACATTGCTTAATACGATCATATTTATATTTTCAGTCCTGCTGTTCGCTTTGATCTCAGGGAGGCCTTGTAATGCGGGCTGGGGATGGTATTTGGCTGGGCAGTATCTCCATCTACCCTTAGAAAAGGACAGCCTGCAGCTCTTTCCAACACTTGGAAAAGCAATGAGATAAGGATGGTTAAAAATCAGTAAGGGTCTGAATCCTTGTCTGTAGCTGAGCAGAGACTTGGCATCATTTTATGGTTGGAAGAACCTGCTCTGACTTCAGTAAGGCTTACAGGGCTTTGGCCTTGCAAGGTGGCTGCTGAAAGGCAGACAGGGCCATGGAGAAATGGCAAAGCCATGGAGCTGGGCACTGCGCTGGCACAATGTAGTGCAGCAAAGCTGCAGCAAATGCCAGCAAATCTGAGCTGAGTTTTACCTTTCTCCTGGCACTTCTGCTTTTCCCACGCAGTTCTGCTCATTGACCGTGTGGGTCTGAGTCACGGCCCTCATCTGTGCTCCTGTGTGCACTGGCTGGTACAGGGAGGACTTAGGTGTAATAACACCCTGTCACTATTCATTACAAACACAAAATTGCAGCTGGAATACCCACGGGTTCCCATGAAAGCAAGACTGTCTTTCATCTTGTCTCTGCTTTAAATAATTCCTTACTGTTCAGGCAAACTGAACAAACAGGTGGAGGAAAAACACATGTATTACTAATTAACTAGAGATCATTGTTGTACACCAAACAGTAATATCAAAACTCATCCATTACAGTGGAGGGGGACTGTTTATAGAGGAATTGATGAGTGAAACATTAGCAACATGCCCTTAACTGTTTTGTGTCCCTAGGANTTTCCACCGCCGCGTCGAGGAGCTGATGCTTTGCCGGGGCGCGAACGCTCCGAGCGCCTTTGACGCTCCCGGGAAAGACGCGACCTGCCACGCCGCTGCCAGGGCGCATTTAAAAACTGGGATATGTCCCATTCCCAGAGTGGTGAAGTGGGTCACTACATCATGGTTAAAGTTGGGCACCCATTTGTTTAAGATAAGCCATGCAGGAGCAGCTGGTCTGCCAGGATGGCCATCCCCATCCCACATGCCACTCTCAGAGGCTCTGTGGTAGCCAGTCGGGCACTTGGGGATGCCTGAATGCTTCATACCAAAACCCGAAGCATTTGCAAGGGCAAGGAAGAAGATTATAATAACTGCTTTGCACCAGTGGCATGTTGCTGGCTCTACATCAAAAGAAAAAAAAATTAAATATCATTTATCTTTCTCTGGAGAGTTTACCAGCCAGGTTTTGAAGGAATTATCTTTTTTACATCTCCTGTTCGCTTGACTGTATAAATACAATACCTGCTTGAGAAAGGAACAACAGTGCTCCTTTCAGCCTTGCAGGATTTCAATTCACAGTAAGTTTATCTGATATCTCTCATGATTAGCTGTGAACTTGTCTCAAGCAAGAGAGAGGGGTGGAGAGAGGGCAGGAGCGAAGCAGATAAGCGGCAAACAAAAGATGGTTGTCTCTCTCTCTGGGTCTGCCTTAAACCAGCCCAGTCTGTCAGGTACTGAAATACGAAGTAGCACGTGAATTTTGCAGCAGGGAGCAGGAGGGGAGCATGGGGTATAAACTCATTTTAAACACCAAATACATCTTACTGTTATTTAGGCTCCCTGACAAATTGCATGGCACTCAGTGGGGAAAGTGCTATTCGCAGGTAAGAGCTCGCTTTAAAGTGCAGTAAGAGATTCCCAGTGATTACAAGTAAGTCTGGGCCAGAGGAGAACTGATTCCATTTCCAGCTAAGTCCCGAAGCTTGAGGACTTGAGGATGCAAGGTGGAGGTTTTCCTGTAGGGCCTGAAGGAATCTGTGAGCAGCTTTAGACCATGATCCAATTCCCAGTGAATGTAATGAAAAAGGTCTGGTCTACCTGAGCGGTTTGAGGAGTGAGCTGGGCGTTTTTGCCCAGTCTCCACCACCTACGAAGCAGCAGACATCAACTGAAGTGATGACACAAATGTGGTTCTCACCACCATGAGGTGTTATGCCAAAAGTATGAACTTATTCAAAAGTGTTTAGACAGAGCCCCAAAGGACAATTCCTTCAAGAGCTAGTAAACATACAGATGCAAAAAAGTCTTCAGGAGATCCCTGAGCTACGGCCAGAAGGAGCTTCAGGCAAGTGCCACAGGATGTGTGATGCTCATCTGCCTCAGGCTTTGTCTCTTGGTGTCTGCTCCTGACCACCTCTGAAGATCACCAGGTGAGCTGCCCACTTCTTCTATCTCCGTTCTTACAGAATCCAAAGCAGACATAGGAAGCCTCTTGCAAAATTGCCCACAATTTTTCAATGGAAAAGAAGAATAGCTTTATTTTTAATTAAATGGAGCACAATGTTCAGTCCTGGCTGAGTGCCTGAAAGATAGCTGTTTTCTGGATGCTCTGGGCTGTGGTTTCCCCTTCTGCTGTAGACAAGAAGATATTCCAGAATAACCCTGAAGCAGTCGTTGTTCCTGAAATAACTGTCCCTGAGTAACTCCATGTGTGGGCATTTTTATTCCCAATTGCCAGCATCTTCTATTGGTGGATTAATCTAAAATGTCTTTTTTTTTGCCAAATAAGAGTCCTCATCTATGGGTTATTCAGTAACTATTGCTCTCTTGAATTTACCTCACCTTAAACATGACAGACCTGTCAAGTAAAAAGGGGCCCAAGGACACAAGTTTGTGTGGTAACTGCTGGCACATTCTGATTATTCATCATTTCACAATATTAATAAAGTTTTAGCACACAAATGGCTTTTGCTGGAGTCACTAAAAGTGCTTTGAGAAATCACAGTGGAGTAAGCAGTCTTATTTCCATTGCACAATCAGGAAAAACTGAGGGACAAACACAATGAGGCACGGTATTCTAAAATGATTAATAATCAGAGATGTTCCATTTTGGTCAAAACCTAAGTGAAGAGTAAGAAGAGACTGAACCTAAGATAATGGTGAGCATCTAAACTTGGAAAACCACACCCTCTGAAAGGTCCCGTTTGTATCCAAGACTGGAGGCAACAAAACTTTCTTGTCAGTCCTGAAGATGTTGGCTCTGGTCATGAAGATATTATTATTAACATCATTATTGATACATGCAAATATAGAGCTGGGGATTCTCATTCCTTATACACTTTTCAAACATATGGCAGAGTGGTGCCAGGCCCTAAGGCTTGTTCTTCAGACAACAATGCATAATTAGTGGAGAGACCCTGGGCAGAAACTGAGGCAAAGGAAAATCAGATTTGTCCGTCTCTGAGGTGCTCAGGGAAGCAGCAGTGTACTACCTGCTCAGCTGCCCTTGGGCTGGGTTTTCTCATCTGCTTTAGGCAAGAGGAAGGAGCTGGCGGAAAAATGAGGGCAGACTTTGTAGTCATTTGGTGGGAACTCTTCGTTTTCCCCATTTGGCAGGGAAACTGTCTGAAAAGCACTTCTTGGAAAGCATGGGTCTGGCCTCATCTCCCCCACCTGCTTAGCAACTTCAGGGAAGGTTTGGGAAGCAACACTAAGCCATTTTCTTTCTCCCTCAGCCATTTCCCCTTCTCCCAGGCCACAGTCAGCATTGAAGTTTGTCTCCTTCCCCCTCTCTTTCTTCTGTTGCAATGCCAGTGGTGTCTCCTGGCACTTTCCAAAGTGAAGTCAGATTTTGGCACCATCCCTTCAGTTGTGATGAAAGTTACAACAGGGAGGGTAAGTGGAATTTGATAACAAAAGGCCTCTCGAGGCCTTTTCATCTTTGAACCACTGGCAGTGCCAATAGAGTTCTGCTTCTATCTCAGCATCAACATTCACAATTCTGCAAAGTAATGAAATGGAAGATAAAATAAATAGGAATTACTGCAGCAAATCTGTTAAATGATTTTTCTTTTACTAGATTCCAACAAATTGTTTAAAACACGTCTTAAACAGCCCTTATTTTCAGGAACGTAAATACTCTGAAGGACGGATTGTACAGCGGCTGGCATGTCAGGAGTACCAGAGACAGAGTCATAATCCTCCCCCTCATTCTTCCTGGCTAAATATTCTTATGTGGTCAGAGTGACCTACTGTGCAGTCCTGTCAATTCTAAGTGGTTTGAGATAAGTATCCCTTGATCACAATGGAAAGTTTGTGGAAATTTTCTGAGAAATAAGCATTTTGAAAAACCATCGACAGCTGGCAATGAAGAAAATACGCTCTCCTCCCCTGCCCATGCTGAAATTCTATGCTCAAATGTAAACATAATTTGAGCATAAAGCAGTAAATTTTTTGAGCAGCAATCTAAATAGTGGCTAGAGAGGAGAAAAAAAAATCAGACTGAACTCTACTGACCTCTGAGTGTGTGTATTTGACAATATAGCATCTCTAGCCAAGGTTTAAAAATGGTGCACTCTTGCATCAGAGGGTAGACTGGACCTTATTTCTAAACTGTGCTGCAGTATTAGACATACTCATTTATCTTTTGTTTCTTCAGTTGGGTTTCACAGAAATAAAGTGGATGCCTTTGCCAAAGCACATTTTTCAGAGTGAATAATGATGAAAAAAACGTGGTGTTCTGTTTGCCAAAGTGCAGGATTTTGCACGAATGCACAGAGGATTCCTGTGCTGGGAATGTCCAAACTGGGAGGACATCTTGGGTCAGGGACAGTGGGTGACAAGGCTGCTTTAGAGGAACTCAAAAGGTTCAGCACCAGCCTGGAGAGAGGAGGCACTGGGCTGGCAGCAGCCCTCATTTTGCTCTTGAGATGAGGCCTTTTGCCTCTACCCCACACAGCACTGGTGGTAAGGCACAGCTCCCAGCATCACAGGCTGCAAGGACAGAGGTACAGCTATCATTAAGGGGAAAGCTTTTCTCAGAAATGTAATTAGAAGTGTAACTTTTCTGGATTGGGACATAAGAGCTTTTGTTTTGTTGTATTTTGGTTTCAGTCAGTATCCTTCTTAGAATCATAGAATCACAGAACGGTTGGGGTTGGAAGGGACCCTAAAGATCACCTGGTTCAAATCCCCCTGCTGTGGGCAGGGACATCTTTCACCACCACGGGGTGCTCAGGGCCCTGTCCAACCTGGCCTTGAACACTTCCAGGGATGGGGCAGCCCCAGCTTCTCTGGGCAATTTGTTCTAGTGCTTCACCACCTCAGAATAAAGGATTTCTTCCTAACATCTAATATTTGTCTAAATTTTCAAAGGTATTGTTCTACCTGGGAGACTACCTGGACTACCTGGGAGAAACCAGAAGTTTCTCCACATTTAGTTTTCCATGCAGTTCCTGCAAAGCTCCAGCTATTTCCAGAGGGAGAAATCAAGGGGTCAGATAATTCCTCAGCATGGACATTGCCATGGTGTCCTCTCGGTGATGCCTAAAGCATTTGCCTTGAATTTCTAGCCAAATTTGTGAAAAATGCTTTCTCAGCCACTTCTGTAGACATGTCACTCATTGGCCTTTTTTGTGTGGGCATTTCCAAGAAAACAGGAGCTTTTCAGGACCATGCCCTGGCCTCCTCTGTGGTGTATTTACCTCCTCCCATCTCAGAAGGAGCGAAGAAAACTTCACAAAGTTACTTCAGAATTTTTGCTCACAGTTGTTTCGCCACTGAAGGGTAAATCGTATCTCATCATTCATGACAGAACTAAATTCTGGCATCTGTTAATAGAAGTATATTGTATGTGGACCACATTTGACCTGGAATATATAAGGGTGCTCTACTTCTAAAGATTGTGTTGATTGTTTTGGGTTTTTTTGATAATACAAGTATCCAAGAGGGAGAAGAAATTCTGCAGTGAGTGTTGATTTCCTTAAGGTAGTGACAGTGATAATGGTCTCTCCATTTGTTAGCACTCTCCAGCAAAAGCACAGGTTCAGTGGCTGCTTTATTTTGCCTCGCAGCCTTCTTGGGCATCAGGTTTCTTTGCAGAAGTCTCTGACATGAGTAATACACACACAATACAGTGACATCAGCCCAGGTTTGAAGGGGGGAAATGCTCTCAGGCCTTCCTTGTTTATAAGACAGGCGATAAGCCAGCTTTCACCCTGCTCTACATCAAATTCAAGGTTAGGTGACGTAATGTAGGTCAGGATTCAGCCGTGTAAAATCTGAGAGAGGACAGAAAAGACTGTGCTGGCTTCCAAATGCCTTAATAAGGGCATCTTCTTTTAAAGAGAGGGTTAGTCTGAAGTAACTTCTCTTATGCTAACAGTTATGACTAGGCAACTGTAAGCACTTAAATCAAGTGGGATTTTCTATCCAAGGCGCTGCTAAAGTCCACAGTTTTCAACTGCCTAATCTAGTAGCCCATGCCTGCTCAGGAGCATCATTTGTTAGGGGAGGAAGACTTAAAGTGGAGAACTGTGTATAAATGGCTTCAGTCAGAAAAAACAGCCCAAAGAGTTCATGGCTATCTTAATGTGAAACTATAAATTACAAAACCAAAAACCATGCTTTAAAAAGGAAAAAAAATTAGAAGCTTTGATTCATCAAGGCCTGCAAAGTTTCATATTTTGTGCAATTATCTGAGGAGCTTCAGAAAGAAGACTTCACACATGCAGTGCACATGCACTCAATACACACAAGCACACGGAATGTATCTCCAGTTACGGGTGTTTCAAACTGGTGCCGTGTCACCAAACCCACAGAGCCCTTCACAGGAAAGGGCTTGAAATGTTTCTTCTGCATTGCTCCTGCTGGTTTGCAACTGCACATCCAGTCATTATAATCATAAATTCATAGAATTGTCAAGGTCGGAAAAGACTTTTAAGATCATTGAGTCCAACCATTAACTCAGCACTGTCAAGTCCACCCCTAAATTATGTCCCCAGTGCCACATCTACGAAGTTTTTGAACACTTGCAGGAATGGTGTTTCCATCATTTCCCTGGGCAGCCTGCTCCAGTGCCTGACCACTCTTTCAGTGAATAAATTTTTCCTAATATCCAATCTAAACCTGGAACTGGCAGTGCCAGTCTGATGAGACTTGAAAGGCCGGGGTTAGTCTTGTTTAGGGTTGCCCAAATTCAGTACTTTTACAAAAAATGTGCATTCGCACTGCAGCTTTGCTCTGTGGCTGCCAACAGAAGGTAGAATAAATGAAATAGAGGAGTACAGGAAAAGAATCCAGGGAAAGATGCTGGTTGGTAGAGCTGGCACTTGCCCTTTGTTTTCCCCCAGGACAGATGTAGGTGTATTGGCAAATGTTATTTCAATTAACACGAAATACTCCCAGCCTGCATCTGATCTGTTACACCACAGCGTGTCCACAAAAGGAGCATTGATTTAGGGGGCTCGTTTCACAGTCCTGTTGCAGGACAATATTAGTGGGTTTGAGCAGAGATTTGCCCTGACACCTTTTGTCAGCAGCTTGCAGACACCATTGTCCGTGGTGCATAATCTGATTTAGCTTAATCCAGCCCTAATGGGAACTCCCACCTAGGAGCTGGGGGAACAGGAGATATTGCAAGATTTCCAACAGGTCATGGTGGTCTTTTTTGTTTTCATTGTTTGCTACTTAAAAAAGAGAAAGAAGCCCAACCTGAGCTCCCCTCGGAGCGGATGGAGAGAAGAAGGCATCTCCAGAAGGTGGTGAATTGATCTCCCATTTAAAACAGGTCTGAGAATTTAACCTGGTGACTCCATGTGTTTTTGTGTGTGCATGTTTGTGTGCTATTCTTTTGGACCACAGAAACAAACGCTATGAAAATCTGAACTAAGGGATCTTTGCAAAGACCATTCAGCCTCCATGGAAAATCCATTCGTCAGGACACTGAGGTTTATGCCAGACTTGAAACACTGAGTTTGTTCCTAAAAATCCAGCACATACTGCAGTACTTTGCTGAATTGGGACCTTCCAGAGTACAGAGATGAAGGATTTCTTTGCAGTCCTAATTGTTTGTTTCAATCCTATTCAAACTCTCTCATTGTTTTGTCCTTGATAGAAAAAAGCAATCCCTAAAGCTCCCTTTCATCTCCGTGCTCTGTAAATAATTTTGTTCTAATACATGCCTCCTTTTTAAATAAATTTTTTTAAAAAAGATTATATTTAGTACTGTTTACTACATCATGCTGATTCTGAGAAAAATATCAATAAACTTGTGCAAATCAAAACCCTGGATAACACTGGAGATCTTTAACCCAAGACTGCTAACTGTTGTAGTACTAAATAAAGAAGTGAACACATGTTACATTAAAATTCATTTCAGAAGCAAAACTGAACCTTTTTGCTGTGGAAAGAAACTATATTTTTAGATATTTTGTTTGTATGCCCAAATGCTAAAAATTTGTTCCCTGTTTTTATTCCACTCCTCCCCCTGCCCCTGTTAATGTGTCAGGTTTCCTTATCAGTGATAATGTCCCTGTGTCTCTCAGTGACAGTCACACACCCCTGAAGATGGTCCCAGATGAGGCCGAGACAGAAGATTGATAAAGGAATTGAGTAAAATACCACTTTTTCTTCTGCAAGTGCATTCCCTGAGAGAGAGCAAGAGAGGGAGCATCTCAGGTTTGTAGCCGTCCCCTATATAGGTCTCCCTATATAGTCAAAGAAGGAAAGAAAGTGCTTCTGCAAAAGCTTTAGGGGATAATCCAGCCTGTCCCCTGGATTAGATGTGTTGCAGAGGAACCCAATTTTTCACACTTGCTCCTGTTTTGCAGATGCTGGCAGTCAAACAGTGCTGAGCATATACACCTAAAAATACCTACCTCCAAGTACCTTAGCCTGCAGCAGATGGGTGTGGGAGAGGACTGCCCTGCTACAGAAGGCCAGGATGGTGTCAGCCTGCAAGAGGATGATCATCTTTCCACTCATTCATGCCCCCAGCATTCTCTCTGCCCCTGTGCTTCCTGTGGCTCGCCTGGAAATGTGCCACTCCTGCAACAAGGCACCTATGAACAGGGAGTGGGTAAAAGGGAGGGAGAGAGGTCACCAGCTCCATCCCTAAGGCTGGTGTCTCTCCCATCTATCATGTGGAAAGGGAAGGACAGGAACATGGTCCATGAGCCCTGTGGTCCTTGTGAAATGCATGCACAGGGGGGCAAGGAGACACTGTCACCCTGGGAGCTGCCTGCTCTCAACGAGTTTAGTGATCTCCCCAGCCTCTACCCCCACCAGCTCAGTCTGAACCAAAGCAGAAGAGGAGGAAGGTATTTGGCATCCTCACTTCTCTCCAGGAGCCCCTCTGCTTGGCTCTGTGTCCTTTTGCTCAACACTTCGCAGAAAGTGATAACAACAACAAAATAAACTTTCAGCAGTTCCAATTAAAAGAAAAAAGAGTCCAGTGTTTCCTCTCTCAGAAGCACAGAGAGCTAGAATGTCAGCCAGCTATCAGCAATACCTGGAAAATACTGTGTTCTGTGCCAGCAAAGCTGATGAGGGTTTTTTATTTTAATGGTTGTGCTCTGAAAGATCTGGTTGTTAGGTACGTTGTACACCATGGAAATGAGGTGTGGGGTAGTTTTGGCCCTGGCACTCTGGTTTTGTTTTCTGTTTTTTGTTTAATTTTTTTTTCAAAAAAAAAAGGCAAAAAGGGGAGTGAGGCAGTCAGTGCTCTGAAGGGTTATGTCTGCTGTTCCCATCACACCCGTGATACGCACATGTGTGTTTCACCATGTGATTAAATCAAGTGTTTTGTGCCAGCACAAGAGTTGCAACAGAAAGAGGTGCAGAGATTAACACACCAGGTACTCTGGGAGAGCTTACAGCAAAGTGAGATACAACCAGTAAAGGGCAGCACTGTGTCCTGTGCCCCCACGGAGTGGGAGCTTCGGTTGGGTAAAGTGTCCTAGGCTTTTAGAGGAGAGAATGGCATTGCTTGGCATGAATAGCTATTCTAGAAAATTCAGTCTCCTGCTGTAAACCTGCTCCCTGCAGAAGAGCTGGGAGCTGTACAGTACATCTGGTTACAGGGCTGCAGGCTCCAAATTTTGTTAGTTACTGAAAAAGGGTTTTTTTCCCCCAACCTGAAACATGAAAAACAAGACAGTAAAATGCTGCATTATCCTCTTGGGCAGTGCTGAATCCTGTTCTTTTGACTTCCTATCAGATACACTGGCTGCCCACTGGCCCAGGGAACTCGGGCAATTTGAGCACCTTGAAGAATGTCCTAGGAGTAAGATGTTCCTGCATGAAAGGAAATTCTTTTCCAGCAGTACTTTCTTCCCATAGAGCAATCTGCACCCAACTTGCTGACTGTGCAAGCCCAGACCTTGGTGCCATAATTTTCTGTTGTACCTGTTTGCTACATCCTGAGTCACACAGTTGGTAGAAATGGGGACAAACCATCATAAACTCTCAAACACATAGAGAACACTGCATTAAGAGTGAGGGGTGGCAAATGAGGTCATCTGCCCCTGCAGGGAAATGTTTGCCATCTGCACTGTCCCTGCCTCAGAGACGACAGGGCAATGCGGGCTGCTGCCAGTGCTTGGTTCAGGGCAGACCCATAAAGGCATCTCTCCAGGAAAGCATCTCCATCCATATCTGTTTCTGAAGTCTCGGAGCCATGAGCATCGATGGTCCCAAAGCACATGACACATTATTTTCTGAGGAATTGCTGCTCTCCCATACAGTGAAACCCTTGTCCATTAGACTGACACTCTTGGCAATGAACTTGCACTGTTCAAAGATTAGAAAAGTGCCTATTTCTCGTGAGGTGCTTCTGCTAACAGGACTTTGTGAGACAAAGCCACTGCTTGACACATAATTAGAAAATTTATTATTTTGACTTACCCAGAAAGAATCCCTTTTCTTTGACCCAATTTGACTTTCTTCAGAAGTTGCTTCTTCAGAAATTTTTCAGAAATGCTTTCTTTTTTCCCTTGGGTGTTTTAACAAAAATGAAAGCAGTGCTGTTTTCATTAGTATTTTCCACAGAAAAGTTTAAGCTTTTCTCAATAAAGGGCAAGTTTTTCTGCTGTTGAAAGCTAGGAGTGTTTTATCTTTTTTTTTTTTATTTTCTTTCTGACTTAGAAATGCTAATGTGCTGCCTTGCAGGAATTGCCATTTAAGTGCCTTATACTTACATTTGCCTCAATTGACCACACTCGTTCAGATCCTCTTTCCTGTGATACACCACAGCCTTCTCTCATGATGTGAAAAACCAGTTGTGTTCTGGGAGATAATACTCGGCCAAGCCCATAAAAGAAAACGGGAATATAAAGGCATCTGAAACTTCCACCATTTGTTGTGGAAAGCAAGCTGAATCTGAGCATTTTATTTTCAAAGCAAGTATTTGAATTATGAAGGAATACTTGGCATTTTCCTCAAAAAGCAAATAAATTTATTCTGAAAAAGAAAAAAAGATGACCTCTCACCCCAAAATTTCTGACAGCTAATTTTTCACTGGAAAACATATTTTTTGGAAAGTTTTGATGCTCTCCATATTTGTTTACTTAAACTTGCATTTGTGCTAATGTGGCTCTGCTGATCAGAACCTCAAAATTTTGCATGTTGCAGAATTTACACATTTGTTCCCAGCCAAACCATACCATATAAAAACTGGCTTATTACTAGTAATATCAAAAAAACTGGCTAACAAGACATCCTGGATACTGCACACATACTGATGCTCTTTATAGAATAAATGCTCTGTGCTCTGATGTGGCAAATGAGGTCATTTGAGTGCACTGACTCTGGTCTTCCTCTCCCTGTTCTGCTTGAAAGAGATTTGAATGTGAAAAGGTTTTGGCACTTGAGGCTCCATGGTTTGGAACGGCTTGCAAAATTGGAGACTTAAAGGTCAGTTTTCTCTGAAGAAGTGAGGGACCAAACCCCAATACCAGCCATCAAAGAAACGCTACAGTAAAACGTTGTTTGCAGAATCATGTTGAGGAGGCCAGGGATGGAGCTGTTCCCCATAGACATGTGAGGCCTCTGCATTGAATATATATTGTTTCACCCCTGCGGCATGGCCCTGTCTGTCAGATAAGGAGAAGCAGTAAAACAGGGAGGATGTGGTTGCTGTCTTGGAAGTTGGAAAACAAATTCAAGCTTAGGAGGGTTGTTTTTTTCTCCCCTAAAATTAAAACCAGTGCTCCTGTGTAGCTTCCTAAATGCTGTCCAAATTTAGCTGATACTCTGATGGGGAAGAAACAGGATTTCATAAGCTGCTTCTCATTTAACAGTGGTAACAACTGGCTAGGAGATGTGGGCAAGACAAAGGGTAAGGTACATTCATACCACCTTTCCCCCTGCCCGTGGTGAACTAAGGGATGTGCTTGACCCAGGAAGAACTGCAAGGTACTGGGAGCCACAGACACCTTTAAACAAGGGCCATGGTGAAATTCTGCTGGGCAGGGATCTGCCTGGGCCAGCCAAAAGCTGTGCTGGTGGTCCTGGTGTGATGCTACCCCTGTATTGCTCAGGGAGACAAAGTGCTTAATTCTGGGCTGGAGGGAGATACCTGATAGGGGCTGAAATCTACAGTAGATGCTTTTGAGGGGGAGCCTGAATATATCCTTATTCACCTCAGCAGAAGCAGGAGGATGTGTCCGCCACCAGGTGATCTCACCCCTCACTTTACAAATAACAGCCTGGTTATATGTAAAACTTCCCACAGTTTTGGATTCAGATTCAAATCCCTCTTCTGGCAGATGCAGAGCAGGATTTGTGCTGTGCTTTCCCACCTGCCTGTGACCAAGCAAGTTTGGGGCATTCTTCTCTCTCTTCTCTAGCTGTGCTCCATCAGGCCTGGCACGACACGTTCAGAAAATTATTAGCAGCTTAGAAGCCCTTGTTCCTCAAGCAGTCTGGGCTTAGCTCTCCAACAGTCCAGCACCAGCAACCATGGCCGTGTCTAATGTGTGCCAGAAGTGTCTTTGGAGACCCAGCTCCTACACATCCTCCTTCATCTACCACGGCTCAGCTCTGTGGCTTAACTCCATGACCCCAACTCTATGATTTGCAGAGGCCAGCCCTTTAAGAGAAACATGTAGAGCCTGAATAGAGAGGCCTGATCAACATATTAGATGACAAAACTTTAAAAAATACCAATCTCTTTGATACTTATTTTAAATGTTGCAGTTTTCCTACTCAGGCAATCCTGCTGCATTTTACCTGTATTTTTTCAGCCTGCAGTAGTATCTCAGTCAAGTTCTTGGGAATACTGAATTGCTTGACAGGCTTTCAGCCACAGCTAGGGAGAGGTACTGTAGATGACTGTCTGCTCTTTGAGAAGGAATCACCACAAGAGTGAGGGAAATGTTTCTGAAGCCCCCAAACTGCCTTTTCCATCGCTCACCAGCCTGCACCCAGTTGGGTGGGCTGACAGCAAATCACTGCATTCAAGCTGACAGCATATTGAGCTGGTTTTGAATTTCCTGCTCTCTAAACCATGCTTCAAACCGAATCAAAACACTTTCATTAGAGAGATGAAAATAAATCCCACCAAAGCTGGACTTTATCATGCGGATCTATCAGAGACGAGCAGACTGGGTCGTGTGGGGTTCAAGGATGTGGCTGTCAGTCCCTAGAGCCAAATGGGAAGCTGTGGAGAATCTCTGCTGCATGCCCACATATTAGACTCAGCAAGCTGTGCCACCACCTAGGAGGACTAAACCTGGCATGCTGTCACTCGTCTGTTCGGTTTTTGGGAAGCTTTGATTTCCATCAATGGAATTGGGCCTGGCAGCATCATAAAACCGTCTTTGAATTATGCTGAATTTCCAGAACTAAAGCAACATTTTGATGGCATTTCTGCTTGTGATCACCATCCAAACACAAGTGTAAGCCTTGCAGCACATGTTGCAGAAGGCGGGTGGGCTCTCTTCAGGCATGTCCTCACATCCGGGCTAGCACAGGCCCCAGCTCAGGAGCTGCTCCCAACCTTTTCCTTGCCCCCACTGAGAACACCATCCTGGTTAGCTGGTGCTGCCAGCTGGGACAAGCTGCCCCAGCAGGATGCGTTTCCTAGAGCATTTCTTTTGCTTTCACTTAGCATTCTGCCACCACTCCCGGGAAGATTTGGACTGCATTTCTCGGCTCCTAATAATTCTTTTGTGCCTTCCCCAGCCTCCATTCCTATGGTCAGGAGAACAGCCCCAGTTTGCTGGGACTAACTCCCCCAGTGCAGTGTGGGCATGCCCTGCAGCACGAAGGCAGCAGGTCAGGAGAAACAACCAATTGTTGTTTCAAAAAATTAATTTTAGTTTGTAGCCCTTGGAAAATCTGAGGCCGGATCTGACCAACATCCTAGGTGGAGAAGTTCCTATCTGGAGACAGTGCTTTCTGTGAGGAAGTTGAAGATGTCTTTAGCAGAGCACAGCCCTCTTCACTATGCAAGCACTGTCTGTTTGCAAAAACAATTTCAAGATGCAGCGTAATGTACATAAGTCACTGACTGTACTCCCAGCTACAACAGCAAAAATGCACAAGCATGTAGGCACAAATGTACACAAATGCATATTATTATGACTTGCAGCTGTCAGAGCAGTTCCTGTCACCAAAAGAGCTAAACTCAATTACCAATCTGGAACGAATCTTGATCTTAAAATAAAAAAAGAGCAAGCTGCCTAAGTGTATGCACATTCTTCCACTGTAAATAGCTTCCCAAGAATAGAAGGCCTCAGTTGGTGTAGGCTGATGTCAAATTTTGACAGCTAAATCCAGAGAAGCTGGCTTTTGTGACGGGTGCTAGCTGCAGATCTGATTCTGTACATTTTCTAATCTTTTTTTCAGGAGACCATTAAAATCCTGTAAGAATATAATGAGGGTGATGTTTATTAGTGGCCATCTGCATCCTCCAGCACTCTTTGCCTTGGCATCTAGATGGGGCTGATGAGATCTGAGTTTTAGTCCTGTCTGAACCTTTAATTCAGTGTGACCTTGAGCATGCCCTTCATCACCTTTGTCACCCTTGGTCGCAGCATTCAGACCAGAGAAATCAAACTTCAGCTCACCAGATGGAGCAGCAAATGCACTCAATCAAGACGATCCATTGCACAAACAGGAGACTGTGTCTAATCTGCCTCTGAGTGCAGACTTCTGGCCAATGCCTCCAAGTGTTTCCCCTGTACATTCCCTCTCACTGGCACCCCCATTTGTCATTGTGGTGGTGATTTCTTGGCTGCACAAGGAAGTGTCTCCTCCAGGCTGCAGAGATGGTTCTATGGGTCTCCTGAAGATGTTCTGCATACCACTGGCCATACCCCAGAGGAACTTTGCAGCCCCCTTTTACAGACTGTGAACCCTCGGCCAGGGCTGTCCGCCCTGTGTGTTTGTTTAAGACTTCATGCACCAAGGCTCTGCCTCAGCTGGGGCCTCAAAAACACAGCTATAAAACCAGCTATAAATAACAGCACAGGACAGGGTGTTAAACTCACTGATGGCATCTGAGTCATCACTTCGGCCTCTTGATGGCATGACCTTGGAGGTAGGCCGTTAAGTCTGTAAAAAATGTTTAGAAAAATAATAAAAAAAGGTCTCTCAAGTCCAGTGTCTTGCTCCAGTGATAGCAAAAAGGGTAACAGGAGACTGTTGTTCTAACTCTGTGCTGCCTGTTCAGATCTTGTTTTTGTTTTCCTGCAAGGAGCAGGACTTTATTGGCTTGTTTCTGGGTGCACACATGCAGCCTTTCATCAGTGCATGTTTCAGTAACGAGCCCCTGGATATCAGTAACATTGACACATTCATACAATATCCCGCTCCGTGATTTGCAGCGCTCCTACGGCTCCGCACTATTAATGAATGAGTGGCTCTTTTCATTACCTTGCCATAGATCAAGTGTTGGCCTCTGATTTTGACAGATGATTCAAATACATCTGGTTTTCCTAACTTGAGACCTCTCAGCTCCTCCAGCTAGTGCTAAATGATGTTGTTTGCTAGAGAAGAATAAACTATTTTGGAGGGACATACAAAAGGCACTTTGACTGCAGCACGGGCTGGGAGAGAACATGGCTGTGCCTGAAAAGTGGGTCTCAATGGGGAAAAAATCTACTTGAGTGAATTTTTTTCTGGGACTGTTGAGATTCTGTTGGGGAGCAGGCAACCTTTGCATGAAGAAAGTCAACAACGGTCCCATTTATAACCTGTGAGGACCATGAAAGTTTCATTTTCTGTGCACAGTGAAAGATCCCTCTATCTATAGGGATTCCTTTGACATTATGTGACAAATGCACCCCGATGTGATGCCAGCAGCTGCATTTTTCTTTGGTTTCTGACATACCACATCCTAAATTTAATTGCTCTAATTTGTTAACATTATTTTATACTTGACAAGTCTCCTTTCTAAGGTTCTCACTGAGCCATGGTGGCTCACTCTCCACCTTAATGCCTTTGCAAAACTAAGAGACCCCTGTTAAGTCTGCTCTAGTGCAGCAGACTGCTGTACCTATTTGGACTAGCGTATGTATTTGCTTAAAATAGGAATAGGATAAAATTCAGGAACAAACTCAAAGAGGAAAAAGCACCTTTTGCTTCCTCTAGAGGAGCCCAAGCCATAGAGCACAGAGGTGTGGTGCTGCACTGTGTCTGACTCACTACTGCAATGCAGTTTAAATACTTTGCCCACACTGGAGCAGTTGTATTCAAAAGAGTTGAAATAGACCCTTGTCCCCCTACATGGCCTGGAGGAGGCAGGCAGTGCCCCCAGAGATGGAAAAAGGGACTCTCTAAGTCAAAGGACCTTGAGTGTCTCAACTCCTGAAAAAGAGCTCAGGTGATGGACAAAGGATGGGCAGCAAGGGGGAAGAGTGGCCATCCAAAGGACGTGCTCCCAGCTGTGCTTTGGGAGTCTGGTTTAACGGGCATGAGGAGGATGAGGTTCTGCATGCCAGGAAGCACAGCTCCATCTCCCCGGGGAGCCTCAAGCCAAGAGCCTTTTTCTGAGCTAGTCTGGCACCCAGGGCCAGCTCTGGAATGGGCACAGAGCAGAGGAGGGTATTGAGGTTACCAAAATGTGGCAAATCTTAAAGCTGCACTTGGATCGTACATTATCTTCTGCTTCTACCTCTCCTTCCTCCAGCAGCACCCCCAGCACACTGTTACAGCACCTCTGGGGCCTGCTGGGGCTCTACCAGTGGCACTCCTACCTGGATACCTCCAGTTGTTTTGCTCCTTCAAGGGCTGTGTAGTGGGTACCATGGACAAGTACAACCAAAGAAACTTTCAGCTCTTCATTTGCTGCTGGAATAGGGTGCCCACTACGAGGATGGTGTGCAACTCTCTAAGGGACCAAGCTAAAACTGACCTGGCATCTTTGTGCAGGCCTCAGCCCCTGCGGTGCCCAAAGCAGTGGCCCTTTGCAGCATCCCCTCTGCAGGGTAAGAGGGCTGAGCTGTGGTGTTGCTCATTACCAGCTCCCTGCTGGAGAAGAGAGAGTCACAGAGCCATCAGGCTTTGCATTTGCTCTCAGTGAGAGGGCATCCCGATAGCCATGGCTTTTCTAGAAGGGCTTTTAGGCTGAGGAAGCAGCAGCTCAGATAAATGTATCTCACAGTAAAGGATATCCCGCTCAGCCAAAAATAAAATCTGCAGGAATTCAAATGACCCGGAAAAGCTGGGGTTTGCAACACTAGAAATTTCATATGATGAAATCCTTATCCCATCCAACTCTTACCATTGGCCTGAGGGATAATGCTTCAGCCTAGTACCCTGGCAAGGCTCTTACCCAGCGTTGGACAAGCTATAAAGGCTCTTGAACTTTTTAGGTTTTCAGGAAAGCCTCCAAGGTATTTGGATTTGAAGGGATGCAGAGGGGAAATCTTAGGTACTTATGTAGTTACACTCCTGAGTAGCTCCAAAAATCCACGATTTAGTCTGCAGTTAGTAGAGATACCTGTCACCTGGATATTGGCCCCTGGCTGCACCTCGAATTCTGTGTCCAGTTTTGTGCCCTGCACGACAAGAAGGACATGGAGGTCCTGGACCATGTCCAGTATAGGGAATGGAGCTGGGGAAGGGTCTGGAGCACAGGTTTTATGAGGAATGGCTGAGGGATCTTGAGATGTTCAGCCTGGAGAAGAGGAGGCTCATGGGGACCTTCCTGCTGTCTGCAACTCCCTAACTGGCAGTTCCAGTGAGGTGGGGGCCGGCCTCTTCCCCCAAGTGACAGGCAATAAGGAAAGAGGAAATGGCCTCAAATTGCACCAGGAGAGGTTTAGATTGGATATTAGGAAAAGTTTCTTCATGGAAAGGGTGAAACAGGCTCCCCAGGTAAATGGTGGAATTGCCATCTGTGGAAGTGTTCAAAAAGTGTGTGTGGATGGGGCACCTGGGGGACATGGTTCAGTGCTGAACACGCTGGTGCTCAGTTAATGTTTGGACTTGATGATGGTAGAATTCTTTTCCAACCTTAATGATTCTATGTTTCTGTAATTCTTGGCCTTCACTACCCATGACACAGCTTTCAACCCTGGTGAAACAAGTGTCTGTGCCCACCTCAGGGCATTGGCTTGAGTTGTGGCTGAAAGCAAGAAAAAACCCACACGATAAGGATTTAGGTGTCTCCCTAGAGAAGAACAGTCCTTTCAAGATCAAAATGGCGTAAAGTCCAAAAAGCAATAAAAATATTCACACTTTGGAGCCCAAACCCACTCCCTCCAAGTGTCCACTAGAGGGTTTCTTGTACTTCCCACCGAAATGCCAGCACTGCCGGCTCTTGGAAGCAGATGAGGGGATTCCAGAGGCAGGATGGCAAGGACGGATGCAGGGACAGCCTGCACAGCAAAGGGACACCACAGTCCGTGCCCACACTGGCACCGTGAGGCAGGGCAGGTGCGTGTAGGTGCACATCCATGCAGGCTTCCCTTCAAGTTCTGGCACTAGCAGGAGAAAGTGCAGCCCCATCTCTGGGGTGCCAACTCTAGAAGTCCTTTATTAAACCCCACAGAAGCATGGCTTTTCCAGAGAAGGTGAGTGTACCCAACTATCAGATTCATTTGCCACCTCATTTAAGGGTCAGTTCTCACACTGAGTCTATGCAAATTGACCACTCCTTTCCTAGCACTGCTTTTGCCCCTGTTTTGTGGTACAGTGATGAGCCAAGCCTTCTGCTGCCCTTCTGTGGTTCTCCCTAAAACCTCGTCACACTCATACCAGGAAGGAGGATGAAATTCGTCTCCAGATTTGCCACGCGACTCTGATATAGGAGGAGGAGGCAGAGGGAAGGAACAGCAAAATGGTGATTTTTGAGCTTAGAACAGTATTTATGAGATGCCATTACTCAGATTAATCTCCTGCTGCTGCTGTACTCACAGGAACCAGTCATGCACATTTCAATTACTTCCCCATGGTCATGAGGACTTGGCAGGTAGATGGATTGATATGAGAAACTGCTTCAAAAAAACATCAGTGGATATTTTCCCAAGTGTTGCAGGTACAGCTTGGCAGGGTGCAGTACTGAAAGCTTTATTAGCTCCTGTGTACAAACCCATAGACTCTCTCCATCTGTCAGGAGTGTGAGCATTTTAATCTCCAAGCACTTGCGAAGCATGTCAGCATCACTTTCCCTTTTAACCATCAACAGAACAGAGCTGCAAAGAGGTAAAGTGTTTTCCTTCAGGCCATCCAGAGGAACGAGGACAAAGGTGAAGGAGCCACTTGCAAATGCAAAAGAAAAATCCTTTAATTAAAGGACAAATTTTGAGTGTGTTTATTCTGAATTATAATATAAAATTAAAATATAAAATTATAATATAAAACTATAATATGAGACAAATAAAAAGTATAGAATGCAAAATATAATACAAAACAGAAGACCTCAAAAGATGGCAGAGGAATCTGAAGAAAAAAAAAATCAGTATTTCCTAAAAAGTGAAGTAAAACATTTTGATTTTTAAAAAAATTAACAGCAGAAGTGAATGCCTGTTTTGTCCCAACACAACTCTGAGTTTTTCACTACAAAGCACTTTTGGTGGCAAATTGGCATGGCTCTGATGGCTGTCTGGGGGTCTTTGGCTGGTTGCTGTGCCTGTGCTGCCGAGCCCTGCTAAGCCCTGCTGGCTGGTGGCATGGAGAGGTGTGATGCCACCCCAGGGTCCTGTGAGTACGCCGGGAGAGCTTTGCCTCCATGACTCTGCTCTATCATCAGGCTTGTTTGGGAAATGTCTCGCCGACACTGAAGGCGAGGGTCAGATTTTCAAAGCGCGTAGTGCTCATAATTGGAGCCAGATTTCTGAAGGAGCTCTGCTCCCATCTAAACACCTAAAGAAAGTGACTGGATTGTCTCCCCCAGCTGTTCCCCCGGCGGGAAATAAGAGCTGCCACAGGCTGACTCCAGCCCTAGATAAATAATAATGAATGAAAGTCATTATTGGGGTTGAATTTGCAAATATTTAAAGTTTCAAAGCATGAATTTTGTTAATTAAATAATGCTAATAATGCAACATTGGTCTGACCTAAAGGTTAATGTAAAATCGCTGTCTCTGGTGAGAATCTCTCTCTTCACAAATTCCCTGAAGTAAATGAAACTTTTTCAGGTTTTATCTGGCTTTGAAAGCTGAACTGATTGAACTGAAACTTTTCTATGGAGTTCATTCATCTCTTCTGTATGCTTTCAGGCAAGCCTGTAGCCGTGAAGAAATAATACAGCCTGCACAGATTATGGATTAAAAAGTTTACCTTTCTTAATAACTTTGTTCAATCCTCTTTTTTTTTTCTTAGTTGTTTTACATGGGACAGTATTGTTAAAGACAGCTATGATTATTTATAGGGAATCCAAGTTAGGATTTTAGAAAACCTGGTTACTTGGGGAAAAAAAGAAATAAATGGAGCAGTCTCTCATTATGTAATGTAATTGAGTTTAAATAGTTTAAATACTACCAAAATAGCTCTGTGGCTCTTGTTTAATTTATCTGGTTTTCACTGTATTCTCTTTTTCCCTCTCCAGACCTTTCCATATGCAGTGAGAGACACATATCATAGTGACATGTGTGCTAAGGAAACTTTAGCTTTAATATTAGAAAATTCCATTTAATCTGATTGTGGGTGTCATTGGGTTCAGAAATATTTATATGATTTTGTAGATGTTTCTAAGTCTAGGACTGCAGTTTCCCTCAATTAAAATGATGAAAAAGCCTTTAAAAGGCAGGAGTAGTGCTGTGCCTTTAGAGAGGGCTTTGGGAGCCAAAATCCCTGTTCTATCATGATCCCTGTTCTACCTTCTTGGGTAATTTCTGTGGGCCAGGATTTTTAAAATGGAGACAAATTGTCTGTCCATTCGTAATCTTTTGAAAACCTGACCTGAGAGTTTGTGCCTCAGTTTCTCACCTCTAATTCCGTATCAGAGAACTGATAAGATGGGAATTGATCAGACAGTACAGTACTGGGAGAGGTGTCCTCCCCACAAGGCACAAGACAGGTCCCAGCACACGCACCAGAGACATGAGTTAGTGGGACAGCACCTCCTCTGAGGTGTTCCTGTTCTGCCCAAGAAGGTCAGTGATTTCTAAACATGAATGTGAGCTCCCAGCTCACCTCTCCAGGCTCTGAAGTGTTTGCTGTGGGATGTGTATCATGGTGAGCATGGGTTTTAAGTGACCTCTCCTGTGCCCATCGAGAATTAAGATGTTGCAGAATGAAACACAAAAATCAAATCTCAAATTTGATTTGAGAGTAATTTGATTTGAGTACAAAAGTAATGAGAAAAGGAGCAGGTACTTAAATCTCTGCTTAAAGTTTTTGGCTCCATCTCTAGTCCCTCTACATTGTTTAGAAAGGTTGGAGAGTTTTGAGCCCCCCTGATTTTTGCCTGAGGAGGGTTGCTTGGTGTTGGGCTAACACATATGCACATCTTTTGACAGCCAAGCTGGTGCCTCTGGGCAGAGCTTCCCTGCTTCCAGCAAAGTATGATCACTTCACTTCACTTCACTTCACTTCACTTCACTTCACTTCACTTCACTTCACTTCACTTCACTTCTCTTCTCTTCTCTTCACTTCACTTTCAGACTTCTTGCCCTGGTCTTAGGCATTTATGGGCAGAAATGGAGTCTCCTGCCCATTAGAGTTTAAAGTCAGTGAATTTCTCCATCCCTCTCCAAGTCTCTTGAAGACACTCCTGATAAGAAGCAGCTTCTGGTAGCCTGCAACCACACAGCCCTAATCACTTGCCTCCAACAGCAGTCAGATTTTCTGCACTGCTTTGGTCTGGCAAGGCTCAGATCTGGATCCAATATTGTAAGTCATGCTGAAAGTTTGGTATCACAGGTCTGCAGTGGAATCGAAGACCACACTGTCTAATTGCAACCTTGTCCAACCACTAAATAGCATTCTGTGGAGAAAAAGCCTATCTTTAGTCCTTCCCAAAAAACATTGGGCCTTTGCCAGGAAGGAAAAATGCTGGGAACATAAACATAACTGAAGAACAAAAAATGGCAGGATTGAGAGGAGATATTTTCCAATAGACAGCCTGTAATTTGCCATGGATGTGGTAATTTAGCCGAAATAATTGAATTCTATGTGTTTCCAAAGGGTGTCTGTCAGAGCTGGCACACTTGGATTGGGTGGTTGGTAACATGATATAGAATCTTTCATCTCAGATTTGCTTCTCTGAGCATTACCCCAATCACTGTTGGTCATAAACATCACCCATAGACATCATAATCATTCCCCCCGGGTGGCTTTTTGGTGGTATCTGTGAAATCCCTGAATGTTTCTCACTCCCCAAGGAGAAGAGCATGCTTCCCACATCCAAGAACACCATTGCTGGCTGGCAATCTCATTGGACTGCGAGTTACCCATCTCCTCTTTGAGAGTCTTTGGTTAAATGGATGGCAGCCAGCTCATGTGTACAGGGTTTGAATGGCAACTTTCTGCTGAGTGGACAAACAGCTTCCCAACTGCTTCTTGAGGGAAAATAGGAAAGAAAGACATCACACTTGTTTGAAAGCATTTTGTAGGTCATAAAATAGGAACAAGGCTGGAAGAGAGCTTCAGAAGGCATTTCATCTTTCCCCACCCCAAGGCAAGATCTGTTAGTCCTGGCCAACTTCTTACAGAGATTTCTCTAATCTCTTTTGAAAATCTCCTGTGATAGGCACTGCATGACTTGCCCAAACGCAGCTACTGGCCTTTCTCCTAATACCAATCTGGAATCTTTCTACTTTCAGGGTCAGGCCTCCTCTTCTTGTCCCCAGGGAGACATGGAGAATGGCTTATTGCTTTTCTCAAGGAGTGTTCTCTCAGTCAGAGGCAACCAAATGATGGGTTGCCTCACCCATCAACTTGCAACCAACTTGCCTCACTCTCCCTGTGCACAAAACATCTTCCTTGACAGCAGGAAGGGTGGGGATACTGCTGTGAGCAAATGTAATCAATGTGGGAGTCCATTTATGTAAACTACATCAACTACTCCACTGGATACTGAAAATCACAGATTTAATGGAGGTGCAGACTCTTTGGCATATTTCACTTTTCCGTACAATCCTTCTCCAGATTATTTTCTTGGATTCACAGGTGATCTTGTTTATCTCACAAGGGCTTATGAGCTTTCTGTCTTGCTGGCTAAAGACCACACCTTTTTCTCTCAAATCCTTTCCTATAATTAAGCTAAACTGGATAGAAGAAGACAGAAACTGCTCCCAGCCCCTGCTTAGTTTTGAAGTGTGCCAGTAAGTTTCCTGAAGACCTGAAAAAGTGCTTCTGTGTCCAACAGTGTACCTGCTTTTCTTAAAAGAGTAGTTAATGGATAAATTGATCCTCTCCCAAATCCTTATTCCTCACAGAGGCCTAAAGTCCATGGAACACATGTCTGGTGAGATGTGCTGATGCCAAAGGTGTACTAGGAATCAAAATTCAAGCTCAGGGGCACTGCAGGGCACACCTGCCTATGACTTGGGCAGAGCCATTGATGCTGGGAGCTGCTTCAAGAAGGCAGAGAAAAGTGTGGGCAGAGACTCTGGGCTGCCCAGAGGGCATGCAGAGAGATGTGAGGCTGGAGATGGAGATGGATATGGAAAGTAAGGAAAGGTGGGATCAACAGAGAAATAAGAAGGCAGCAAGAAAAAAAGTCTGTTTAGAAGAGAATAGTCCTATTCTTTCCCAGGAATGCCTCTTCTTGTCCATCTGCTGCTGGGCCCTTCCTTATACCCCTGCACAGCCAAGGGCTGGATCCCCATTAAGATCTGGGTGCTTCACTGTCCTTTCCAGTTCCTGTGCTGTGTCTCCCTCCCAACCCAGCACAGCTATGGATCTTGGCCTGAGAACCTCACAGGTGTTTAAATGAAAAATAAGAATTACCCTGAGGCTGGAAAAGCCCAGACTTGCCTTGCTGCTTTCCAGCTTTGCCATGGAGTATCGGCACTCACCTTAAGTAACTTTCTGTTATACTTTGCTGTGGGCAAAAGGAGAACCAGGGCCAATCTCTCAGCCTGGTGCCTCTCTGAGATATTACTTACTTTTTCTTGTCTCTGTTGGCATGACCAAATGAAGCTCCCTGCATGTGTACAGCAATGCTGTGGGAGCACACTCCATTGTTCTCTGGGCTGAAACCCGCTGACTATTTAAATAAAACAACTCATTATCTGCCACTACCTCCTCTGTAACCTGAATTGCTGTCAGAACATACTGTCCTCACAATCACTTCCCTCCTGCTGGGACATCTTTTCCTGTGTTTACCCTTGTCCTTTAAGTAATGCTGAGAGCCAAGTGGCCATGCTGTGAGAGAAACACATATTTTAATAGTTTAGCTTCTGTAAAGCTTGGAGTGTACAGCAGAAAGGAGAGGGATTGTTAAACCACAGTGATACGCCTACTGATTTTGCTTTGAATCTACAAGGATGTTAAGCAAAGTGAATTTGATAAGGGCACTCTCAAACTGAGTAATTTTCCTTCGTTCTGTTTAGAGGAAGAGCTGCAGAGATGGTGAGTGGGACAAGGGGATGCAGGGTATCTGTGCAGCATCGTCTGGGTGGGCAAAGAGGCCTTGAAGTGCTGGAAAGAACCCCAATGTGGCATAGCCACAGACCTAACCATAGATACGGATAGCAGATCAGGATATTCAGGGATGGTGGAATCCTTGGCTAGATTTGGACAGTGATGGATTTGTTACCTTCATTTCTGCAACACCAGAGATCTACCACATTACAATCTTGAGGAAGAAAGATAACCTTCATTTTTTTCTGACATCGACCAGTTTAACATATCACAAAAACCTTCTTTCCACAAAATTCTGCTAATAGTCTGTCTGCAAATAGATACAGGGCAACAAGCTGTAAAAAACCTGGATCAGTAAGGCACATATATGAGGTCTTACATATGAGGACTTTTGCTAAACGCTTTGCCTGAGCTCCATCTCTGCTGCTATGCACAGAACAAACTAAAAGTAACAGCCTTGGAAATTCCCTGCGTGGGAGAGCAGGAGCAGGTGGTTTTGCATAGACATTGGATTTATGCAAATGCACTTTGATCCTCATGTGAACACAAACGGAACAGTGGCCAAACACACTGCTTCTATTTCTTCATAGCTAGAAAGGTGTAGGGGAGTGCAACAAAAACCTGTTCTTTTGGTGTTGGAAACTGAAACTGCACACAATGCACCATCACAGATTTTTGTGAAGGTGGGCAGTGCAGTTCCTTGCTTCCCTTAGCTGAACCTGTAAGTGCGTAGGAAATTGTCCTTCAAAGCCAGCAGCAACGTAATGCTCAATGAAAGTTATGCCAGGCAGGGAGCTTAATGTGACACGGATCACACAGTAAAACAGCAGTGTCGGGAGGGTGAGTGACTACATAAAATTAAAGCTGAAACATAATTTATCCCTTTTCAGGAAAAGTACGGAGCTGCTGACTGTACAACGAGAAAACTAAACTGCATTGGGNAGAGCAACCCGGAAGGGGAGACACAGGGAAGAAAGGGAAGGGGAAATACAAAATCCATAGCAATAACAAAAAGGGAATACACCACAATGAAAGAACAAAGGACCTTGGGAGGAGCCAATCCATTCACCTTGTCTTTAAGCTACTAATTTATTTACTAACCACCACAAGGTGCTGTTAGAGAGTTTTTGCTAATGATGGGTTATGATGGGAGACATACGACAGTCGCTACTGTTTGAGCAGTTTGTTGAGGCAAACACACACTTCACCATGATGTCTGATCACCATCATGCTGCAATTCCAAATGGGACTGGCTTTTGTCATTGTACTTTCCTCCTTTCCAGGGGACTATTTTTGTTTCGCTTTCCAATTACAGCAATTCCATTCTGATCTTGGCTCTCCATCAGCTGTGCTGACGGCTCTGGGCTTGAGGAATTGTGAAGTAATTCTATATCCTCTGAGGCTTCAGAGAGGAAATAGTCACAGATTTATTGGGCTTTAAGGCAGTTTGGGGAGGAAACCAGATGAAGGCATCCTGCATCCTGGCTTGGATTCATAGGAAACTCAGTATGCGTTATTACACATTAAATATGTCACTTAGAAAAATTATTTGGGAATAAAAGTAGGATGGATACTTGGAAAAAAGTCAATAACAAAACGCACTTTTAAGTATACAACTCACCGTACAACATATCTAAGGGTGAAAAGCTATTTTTTCATCTGCTGCCCACATGCACTTTTATTATGAAACAGCAACTGTGATTTGAAGTTATTTATCAAGTTGTTCAGGCCAACTTTTTATGGAATCTCAAGTAAAGAATAGGTGACCTTTAAATCAGAGAGTATTTCAGCATTACATGGTTGTGTTCCTATACTACATTTCAGTGAAAAAAAGTTGACTTTCTCAGTGATTTGGGTCAGCACAGCACTGCCTGTCCATGGCTGAAGCAAGGGATGGCAAACCCCATGAGAGTGCTCCATTGTGCAAGTGTCCAGTGTGAGGTCAGACACCACAGAAGCCAGAAAGCCACCGTGCTTGGAGGGAGAGCAGTTCCCTCTCGTCTGGCTCATGCATTGATGGCCATGGTTTGTTGTGGTTCATCTGGTTTTCTTTAATTCTCCCCAGGTGCCATCAATAAACTCATTGATAGCTGTTTAGGAGGAGTGTAAGAAGGTTTCAAGAGATATCCCAAAGGCAGATCTTCAGCTCTTCCACCGTGTCACTGCTCACTGCAATGACTTTCACTGCTTCTCTTTTCCCTCACGGTTCAATAATAGATTGATCTACAGTGTTTGATCCAAGTTGTCCCCTGAAGCAGAGGGAAACTTTGTGCATGTACGAGGAGCTAACCCCTTCTACAAAGAGCATTAATGATGCCTCTTTAGGATGTTTTACCTGCTTTCACAGCTCCTGCTTGCCCAGAGCTCTCTCACTCTCTTAGCTCCTGAGACACAGTTTGCTGAATTCATTGGGGACTCAAATGAGAAGTGGAGAAAGCCAGTATAAATCTTTTGGAAAGCTGTGTATGCGGTTATTCCTGGCCTAACCAGAATAAGCAATATCACAAACTTTTGTTTTTTAGCAGAAAAAGCAAAAAGTAGTGGAAATAAGGAAGGAATACTTTCACGTGAAGAGCACAACTGCAGACAGGGAGAGGTTTCACAGCACATCAAACCACTCATCTGTGCTCACAAATGTAACTAGGACAGTTCCATATCTAGTCAGCAAAACTGGGATGCCCTTTAAAAGGATATATATAAAATTTAATACCTGAAGTCAGTCATAATACTTCTTGAATAAACTGAATTTCACTTAACTTTAGGTGCAGACTACATGGTGAGTTGCCCTTGGCTCCCCTCATGGAAAGAAAAAGACTTTTCTAGGACAAGATTCATTTTGCTAGAAAGCACCAGATGAATTTAATGACCAGAGCTGTTGAAGCTCCTATTTTTCTCCACAGAGCATAAAACAAGCTGAGGGTGACTAGCTATACTGTTGTTAAGTCAGAAGGATTTTTGAGATGATTTCTGGGACAGATATACCAATATAATTTACAACTTCAAAGGTTCATAGATTTGTGTTAAACTATGAAAAACTCAGAACTGGGCATCCAAGATGATAAAGTTGGCTTGGAAGAAATTAAAAAACAATTGAAACTGAAGGGTTTGCCTTGCTCTGCAAAAGTGAAAGCTAGAGTTCATACTTTTAAAAAGTTATCTCATTACATGTTTCCAAGAGCTGTGGCTCTGAGTTCTTCTGTCTTCTAAAACCCTGAGTCATGACTGCACCCTCAGAGGCACTTATGTTTTGCTGGACTTGTCTAAGCCCATCCAAAGTAATGGAGCTGCAAAAACATCAGCAAAGACTAAATCTGGACATCATGAGGTTGCACATAATGAAGAGTGTTTGGCCTCTACCACTGGTGGTGATGAGGCAAAAGGGGAAAAGAACACAGCAGGGAGTTGGCAGGGCTGCCAGGAGAAGGAAAAGATGTGTAAATGTAAAGCATTTGCTACAAAATGTAGGGAGAGACCAAGAACATGGAGTCCCAGGAGGAGTGTCCTGACATTTACGGGAGAGAAGGCTTTTGCATTAACAGCTCTTCCTTTATGTATCTCAGCATGCTTTGCTTTATTTGAGAAAATGGGTGAAGATTGATCTACAAGCAATGTGATACCCCTGCTCAGATGTAAAAATGTCTCTCCACGTTTTGGAAAAAAACCCTGTCATGCCACAAAAAATGCGGCAGTGCTTACAGCTGAGCAGTGCCTTTCCTGGGGTGCCTTCCAAGATAATCTCATGGCTTCCTGTCCATCTATAGCCATGCTGGTTCTTGTCCTGCTTATATTACACATTTTTTAGAGGCAGGAACATTCTTTCAGTAATATGTTTGCGAAGTGTTTTGCACTTCAGGGCTTTCCAGGAGTCACTGCAACAGTAATATTATGTTCTATTGGGACAACCTGCTGCATTCCTGGTACAATCTGATGAGCCTGGAGAATGAGTGGAAGTCATTCTGCAGAAAATGTATCATTTTACAGTTCCAGCTTCCTGCAGGCCCCAGCATGACATTTCTACACCATTTGGGAATCTATATGCTGAAGCTGTGCCTGTACCAGTAAAGGAAATGACCCTGGGAATGTCCCTGGCCCCAGGACCAGCTGTCTGCTGGGAATAGATTCTGGAGTGCTCTACCTTCCCGGTTGTACTGGGGCATCACCTGGCAGAGTTGCAATTGGCATAGAGTGAAACTTTACAAAGGACCATTTTGGTGACTTTATGGGGTGAAAGGTTATGTTTTGTTTAAACTTCCAATATGGGCATAGCCACGGGTCAGAGGGAAGGGTCCTCTCTGCAGGATGGCACGAATGGAAAGGCACAGGACCCTACTTGCCACCACTCTTATACCTGTACCAACAGATATAAAAATTTGATCATGCTGGGCACATCAGTCTTCCTGAATGGTGGGGAATGTACTCACTAGTACATGAACTCAGTTACTTTCAGGCACCTCATTGATAGAACAACCAATGGAATTGCCTAATCAATTGTGTCCTGTAAAACCTGCATCATGTTTAACCACTGACCTCATTGCTTTTCCAATGTGCCTGGATGATTTTCCAAGTGACAGCCGTGTGAAGTCAATACTGTGGGGCATGAACCAACTCAGCAGCTACAAGCAACACTTTATGTGTTACAATTTTCAGCCCTCGCAGAGTATACAGCCCTAAATTCAGCTGGTGGCCTATCTTGGTGTGTAGCTGTTTTTGCAATGCTGCTATAAACTTACAGAAATTTATGATTAGGGGACTAGAGGGAAGTTTTTACAAATATTCATTCGCATTAAGTTTTTGAAAGTTTCCTTTTTTTCATTAAATAGATGGTCATCCTACAAGCCAGTGACTCAAAATCCAGAGCAGTTTCTAGAGGTTTGTGATCATTGGGTATCTCTTGAATTCTATTCACTGAAGATTTGTAGTTAAGCCTAAATTTTTATCTGTGCTGAAATAACCTGTGCTGCATGATGGGACTATAACATCGGATGCTATTAGTCTATTATGCCCACGAAGAATTTTGTGGATGAATTGGCCATATTCAGCAACAAAAACAAGAAGTAGAAAGGATATGCGAGTTTCCATCCATGAGAAAGAATTTTGGAGGAGGCTAACAATTGGGGTCACTGGCAACTTATGGGAAGGGATTTGGGATGAGCTGGTATTCTGAAGCTGCCTCTTCATGACTGGGTGCACTTTGTGCCCTTTGTCTGTTTGTTCTGGGCATCTGTCAGTGACTGATATCCATTTACTTGGAAGGTATCTTCAAGAAAGTCCTTTGGGATGTGTAATCACAAGGTTATTTCTAGACATTGTTTCCCAGAGAACATCTCTGCAGCTGGCACTGGCTAAGTCCTCATGGTACATGGGGAAACTGAAGGAGAAGAAATCAAAATACCAGACAATGTATTATGAGATGTTTGCGGCCTGATTAATCTGAAAAATTCATTTTATTAGGCAGTATTTTGAGTAAGAGCTCAAGCTCAGATATTTCATTTCATACTTGTTAGAATAAGACACTTCGAAAGACACTAGTTCCAGAAGACATTTAATTTGTGTGACTGTGCCTTTCAGCCTTTTGAATTGTTTTCAGCTTAATTCTTTATTTTGAGATGCATTCAGCCTTCAGATATGTCAGCCTGGTTAAAAGCTGAACAGGAGGTTTTTTTCACTAGCATGAAACTTTTCTCTCTCCCAAAGGTCAGGATTGTGGGTGGAAGGTATTTTTCCCTTGGTATATATATTTTTAACCTAAACAATGCAGGTCTGGATCAAGCAAAATCATTTACATCTTACATATTGGCAAAAAAATCTCCCCAAAATATAATCTCCAAGACTACCTGACACAAATTTTCCATTCAGGATCTTTATTTTGGTCAGCAAACTTGGACTACACCATAATTAATGTCTTTCTACTGAGCTGCATAAATGTGGCTTCAACATGTGTCCTATGTTGGTGAAAAAGGCTGTGCTCCAACTTCCATGTTTTCTTGCTTGCTTCCATGCATTCTGTTTCATTCCATGATGTACCTGTCACCGGCCTCATGACTTAGCTGAAAAAATAAATATTTCTCAAAAAAGTCTGTCAGTGCTGCTAAAAGAGCAGCTTGTCACAGCAGCACTGTGCTGAGCTGCCAGGCTGAAACTGTCCTTTGGAAAAATTAGCTTCCCATGGAAAATAAGCATCAACTTCCCATAAAATATACAGTCTTGGGACAAAACACTTCTTGGTTCAGACTTGTTTAGCCTGAAGTTACGGCAGCGTGTAGAAACCTCCAAAGACTGGCCTTTGCTGTGTGTATCATGGTTGGGTTTAGTTAAATCGATTATTTACAGGGTAGGCATTTTTCACCTATGCTTATACAGCTGAGATTGCAACTTCACATACTGCAGGTGCTGTGAAAGCAGTGAAAAATGCTCAGGCCACATTCAGCAGTCCTTTTCTATACAACGTTTACCAGCATCCAAGAGAAACAGCTGTTTTTCACAGCTAGATCAGCATCCTTTGGGTTTTGTGAGGAAAATTTCTGGCCTTCCTTTGCCACAGCACAGGAGTGTTGCTGAGCCTGGTGGCCTAAAGGACATTGTCCATCATCCACAACACAAGTCACAGTTTCCCAGGAGCTCCCTCTGCCTCCAAATTACAAATTACTGTGGCAGTTGCCACAGTCAATCAGCAGGTATTTCAAGAAACACAAAGAAGCAAAATGGAACAGAAACGTAAAAAAAGCGAAAAAGGAACTACTGCACTGGAGACAGTGCAAAATGTTGCCTCAGCCTTCATATATCATAGCAACCCTGACACAGTCCTGGCCATGAGCAGCTTTCCACCTAAATGCTGGGCATGGATTGGCAAGTCAAGGGTCAGGAGTGCCCCTCACACATTCCAGGAGCCAAGGAAAGCTCTGTCCTCAGACATGGACTGGAGCTCCTCCAGAGGGACTGTCCTCAAACATGGAGCAGCGTGGATGTTGAGTCCTTGGCACCGAATCGTTGCATCCACTCCTTGCTGGGGCAAGGAAATTCCTATTGCGAGCCTTAAAAGGCTCAGGCTCTGCTGCCAGCTGTCACTGGGGGACAGCCTGGGACAAGCCACATCTTCCTCCTCTGCCTCAAATTCTCTGCCTTATAAACATGGGTAATGGTGCTAACAGTCTTTTTAAAATACCTCAGGATTTTCTAGTAATAGTAACGATTATTACAATGATGCCATGATTTTGATATAATGGTTATTGTGCTAACATGGCTAGGAAATTGAAATTACTTTGTCTTATTTTAATTTCCTTCTTTTAAAGTTTTTGTTACTCCCCATGCTTATAAGACAGAAAGCTGCTTTCTTTGAAATACCACTCTACATTTAAAAGAGGAAGAAAACACAACAAACCATCATCCAGCAATGTCTTGCAAAAATACAGTGTAAGTAAAAATATTTGCAGACAGAAAAAATTAAATATTAAAAATATGATCACTGGCGATAATCATTAACTTACGTTTAAAGGTTTTTAGCATTGCTTACTGGAAAGTTTCGGATCTCTTTCCATATGAAGACATCAGATTGTTGAAGCTTTTCATGGGAATTCTGAAAGTACCTACAAAGATGGAATTTTGGGTAAGTGGGGAAATGATGAGACTTACCTGTCCTCGAATATCGTGAGAGACATACTTACACCTCACACAGCAGCCCAGCTGTTAAGCGTCCATGTGAGATGTAGCAGCCTGCATTCAAGTCTGCTTTGCCAAATTTAGACCAGGGTCTTGATCCTGATCATGTTGACTGCTCTCTTTCTGGGTGTGGGAAGCAGTTTTGCTCTTGCTCAGGGAACATTGGGTCACTCATGTGACAAGCAGAATAGTTTCTTCACTGTAGGCTACCAGAAACCAGGCATTTAGGTGGAGATGACTAGGAACACGTGGGGTTAGTTTATACACCTTTTGTACACTGGGAGAGTGGCAGAGTTTGTGTGCTGGGATCCTGCAGCCTGTGACAGTGCCCCCATGCTGGGCTAAGGCTTATTCCATGGATGAAGTGCTCTGAATGATCTCTTGCTCATCCTGATGTGGAGCATATTCTATTAAATGGCAAAATGTTGCTGGGATATAGAAATCTGCCTTGGTCAATGAGTCTCTCTAAGACATAGAACCATAGAATCAGAATATCTTGAGTTGGAAGGTCCCATGAAAGGTTATCGAGCCCAACCCCCTGACTCAACACGTAAGATTGTCTTCAAACACCAGTTCGATCTTGGCACCACATCGACTGAGAAGAAACTGAATGGTGTGTTCCCATGTGATTTCGCATATTTTCTACTGAATCACTACACACACAGCAGGAACCTTACATCAGAAACTTGGTCCAGGCCCTCGTGCTCACACCCCCATCATGCTAAAGGTCAGAACCTGAACAGAATCAATTGGCTTTTTTTCTAGAGGCCTTAAATGCCTGCTATAAAACATGGCAGAGGGAGTTACTGACAAAACAGGCTAAAATAAAGTACAGGCTGAGATTTTAACATTTGAACAAACACACATTAAGCCAAAACAAATGCTAACTGATGTCTAATTTCTCATGGTAGCTATCTGATGGATAGCTTATCTGAAAGCTGGAAATAAGAAGAGAAACTTGCTTTACACCATTTGAAGGTGGCTTTGAAGTTAATAGGTTGCACAGTCCAGCCTGGAAAAATGGGAGATGGTGAAATGGCTTCGCTTAGGGAAGACAGGGTTGGTTGGAGAAAGCACCAAACAGCCAAGTCTGTATCTGCAGACAGGGATGAGTTTGGCTTTGCTGGAGGAGTCTGGTGAGAGGCTGTGAATACCTGGGCTGTGACAGCAAGAGAGACAAATTCCCTCTTGCTCCACATCTTTGGAGGATCATCGCCACCAGCAAAGACCAGGATGGTGAGAGGACCTGTAAGGTCATCTGAGCTAATGGTAAGTGGCTGTGCAGAGAGAGGTGACAGAGGCTTGAGTCTCCTCTACTTTGGACAAACAGCCACTTCCATCTTCTCCCATCCTTCTCTGGCACAACAGAACAAAGAGCAAGGAGAAGCATTACTGCACCAGCTGGATACTACCTCAGGAGATGGCATGCACAAGTCTATGGTGTTTCCAGGTAGTAGATTTATTTTTTTTAAAAAGCCACACTACTAACAAAAGCAGCTTTACAAACTGAAGTTAAAGCTCCCTGGTGAGATCTAAAGGCTTCCTCCTAAATTCTGGGAAAGTTCACTCTGAGTTCCAGGCATGGTGACTCAGATTCACCTCTAGCAGTGAGACGAACTGTACTGCAATATTCTCCAACACATACTCTCAACAAGGCTGCACAAATAAATCATCTTGATCCACCTTTAATTGAATGTATATTTTTCACGTTTTTGAAATGGTTCTAGTTTCATTCCCTACATTTTTTGATAAAAACTCAGGCCAATCATGTATATTAAGTTTTATATAAAATACTGAGTTAAACATTTCTTTGGGCTCACAAAGCTAACCCCAGTATTGTGAGTGGGAGGAAAGGGGTTTATTTACTACTTCAGGAAAGTTGGCTCTAGGCTGCCATGATGGGAAACACAGAGAAAATTGCTTATCAGTGACCAAAGGGTTATTGCAGAGATGATGTCTTTCTCTCTGTTTGTGGATGTTGTGATACAAAACAAGGAGCTGAACCAAAGGCTAAAAAGCAGAACTGGCCTTGCAATGGCCTCGTCTCTAGCCTTGCTTCATCATCTATTTCCCATAGGATAAATCCTCACGTCTCGTTACTGCTGTCCTCTTAGTGCTAAGCAAGGACAGCTGTTCTGGAGACCTGTGAAGTAGCTCAAGGTACCCATGTGTGAAAGAGTTAAAAAATGCCACCCTCATTGCTCTCATGCTGTATTTTTGTTCTGACTGTGGCACTGCTTTTCCACCTGGAGGAAGAAACTCCAATGTGATAGCCAAGTTTTACATCAAAATAAGAATAGATCTTTGGGGTTGAGAAAACCCAAAGTTCTACACTGACGATACGGGAGCAATCCTGTGTCCTGTGTATTATCCAGTGGAGGAGCATCTGCATCCCATAGGGACAAACCTGGTTTAAGTCAGCCTCATGCCCAAAACGTAATGAGCTCATGCTTGTTCAGTGAGTCAATCACTGCCCTGGGAGCTGACAGCTCTGAATCACAGCATCAAAGCCATGCTCTGAGGACATCAGGTTCAATAGGAGCCTGTCATCTCTTCATAGAGCAGAAGCAGCTGGGGGCATGCCATGTCTTGCCAAGTGATGTAAACACTCTCATACAACACTCCTCTTAAGACAAGGGAATCTTATCTTGCCAAATCACCAAAAAAATCCTTGGAGATTCACTTCTTCTCCTGTACTGGCCAGATCTCAGCAGGTGAGTGGCAGAACCTGATCCAAAATTTTTTGTGAACTTCCCTATCTTTTGTCTCTGCTCCATGTGGCTTGAGAAATATACCACTGTATTCCCTCTCCTGTTGGCATGTAGGGAGCAAGGGAATAGGGGGAAGAGGGTCAGAGAGGTAAACACTGATTGGAATTTTTCCTCCAAAAATCGTGTTTTGTTTGTGGTAAGAGATCCATTCCTCATTCCCTTGGACTTTTACTGACCTAGATTAGATCTGTCATAACAACCAAATAGTCTTGAGAGAGAGGATGGCAACTTGTGGTAAGAGGAGAGAGAGGGGATGGGTGGCTGTGGATGGGGGTGGAAAGGCACTTCTGGTACTGGTTCTGCTGCTCAGCATGTGCAGCTTCACCCCAAAAAATTAAGCAGGCGCCTGGGTTCGTGCTAGAGCTGGATCATGACCCACTGCATTGCCAGGACTCCTCAGCTATGTCAGCACTGCCTGCTTTGCTCCATGGGCAGGGCTCCTGACAACTAGCAGAAACACAGCGACCTCTGATATCCCTTCCTTTGCAATTAAATGATTTTTTTAGTGTGTTATCTTCTACCTGGGACATTTCTCATTCATTTATTTGCCTTTAAGTGGCTGTTTCCAGCACTCTGTCTGCTCTGCCTGACATATCCCTAATCTTTTTTCCAAGGAGTGGAACTTCCTGGCTTTCTTTAAAAACTAGATATGTGTCTATATACATAAATCCCTAAGCCACAGTAATTTGACTGCTTGGTTATCTCTAGGATTGCCATTTTCATTTTGCGTGGCACAAGAAAAGCAGAGAAGTTACTAAAGCAGACAAGCTTTAGCTCTAGAGTCTTGCAATGGGTTTTAGTTTCTGATCAACTGGAGAAAAAGCTGGAAGTCTTTTAGCCTGTTTTGCTACTGCACACTCACCTTTCTGGCCCCAGATGTACCTCTGGAAGAGGTTCCAATCCCCCAGCTGATCATTCCTCTATCTCTGCACTTTTGCCATGCCCTAATGTCTTCCAGCAAATTGGAGCATGCGGATCTGGTCTATGACACCTCAACAAGCTCAGCCTTGTTAGCTGAGCCCAGTATTTGAAAAGTCTGGATCAGTCACCTCGGCTAATTTTCGTAGAGGTTTTCAACAGGTCATTCATGCAAACTGCTCTGCAAATGGGGCTGGGGGGTCACCTCTGGCAGCCTCTGACAGAGGACATTATCTACCAGCATAGCTCAGTCTGGTGTGCTTGCCAGCGAAAAGCAAAACGAAACAACCTCTGCTCTTTGGAGGTTATTGATTTATGGTATTTTCTGTTCAGTAAAGGGAGATGAGTACCATCATCCCCTGCTGAGATAGAGTGGAATTACTATATACTGAAAAATGCCTTTCCTTCCATTGATTATAGGGACTTTGTTAGAACAAAGATCAAGCCTTTTTCATGGTTAAAGCCAGGCCTAATGTCTCCCACTCAGTCACTACACGAATTGGCATTATAAGAGCTCAGATATGTAAGGCAGCACATTTGTAAGCAGCATGAAAGCAGACAGGAATACCCTCCAGTATGAATCCTCTGTAACTTCCATGAGACATGGAAGGAAGTGGTGAGTGGAACTGCTTTTTCTTGCTTAAACACACTCCCTATCAACTATAAAAGAGTTGTTATCTCTACCCTCTCCTTAACGGCATCCTGGGTGATCACTGGATGAGCTGAAGAGAAGCCGAAGGAGAGATATGGAAGCTGCTGCTACTCTGTTCTGTACAGGTGTAATGGGATGAGCTTGTGGGCCCTTACACACAATGACCAGTACAGCTGAGCCAACGCGGCTGGAGAGTTCATCCAGGTTATTCTTCCCCAGACTGAGAAACAGAAAAAAGAACTGAAGAAAAAGAAAAGAAAATTTAAAAAATACAGAAGAAAAGAGTAGTCTGCATCTTCTGGCCCCAGCTCTCTCCCAGGCAGTTCAGCTTACACTGCCGCTCCCTCCTGGCCCACAGGTCTCAGGCTTGGACTGTGCATGGGCACAGAGCAGAATGCTGTTCAAACAAACCAATGCACCATTTGAGATGCCTGTGGCCCCTGCTGTGTCCCATCTAGATATATTAATAGGTCACAAGTTAAACCCGGGTGTCTGCTTCCTTACTTTTCGAAAATAAAGCTTGTGTGCCAGGCGTTGTCAATAAGGTCACTCGCACAAGGCGTCTATTTAGTCTCAGAGTCGGCAAAGCCAGATCAGTGGTCTGGGGAGAAGAAACAGCTACTTGAACTTTATAGGTTAAGAAAATCCCCAGCTAAAGTGGATCATCGTTGTTAAGTTTCCAGTTACATCCAAAGAAATGTCAACACTGATGTTTTGCGATCGGCATGGTGAGTAATTTTACCTACGCACATTTTTCTAGACTTCGGTTTTACAAGGTGTTCCCGGATTGGAGCTGTATTGTTTCTTCGCAGGACCAGTTTGCAGATTCCAAGTGCAAAACAGAATTTCTTTCTTCCACTCATTTCTTTTTATATCTAATCCACTCTCAAAGAGGAGCCTCAAAGTCTCCTGGTTTTTTTTAAGCAGCAAGTCATTGCTGACAAGTGGGAACTGCAAACAGGATCTTTTGGGCTCAACTGACTTGTTTTTAAAAGACTCAACTGAACTGTGACTTCACATTAAAAGTGTGCAAAAATCAACCAGTGTTTCAGTAATTTTCTGTTCTTGAGCTTTCATGTGCAGGAACAAAAGTCAGTCTGGGGGGACAGCTTGTATTTCTCTATCATGATTTTACAGAAATTAATTCATTAATTAATTATGGCTTCCAGAGATGCAGATGAATTATATTATGACAGACACAATCAAAAGCCTCACTGAAGACTGGCCAAAAAAAAAAAATCACAGAAAATGAGCAGAGCAGTGGCAAACAATTTAAACCAGCCAGAGCTCAAATGTTGGTGGATTTATCTAGGATACCTACCACATGGGTTGGCTATTGTCCTTATTCTTTTCCTTATTACTTATTTATGTCTATATATATGGATGATGTTTAAAAGAAATCAACATCATATGCAGAGATATAGACACCAGACACACTAAAATGATTTCTTTTTGTTGGTTTATACGGACACTTAGGTCAAAGACAAAAATGTTTATTCACACCAATGAGCCAGTCTCAGCTTCCTGATAGACTCATCAAAGGCCGTAATTACTTTCCCTGAGACCTTTCAATCTGCCCCAGTCTTACAGCTGGAGGAGGAAATTGCTTTCCCGCCCTGGGAAAATGTAGAAGGTTTTGATTGCTTCCTCCTATTCAGAGGGATCCTTGGGATATATCATATTACCAGCTTCCAGCACCCACCACAAGGGCTCGCAGAGAGCAGAAAGTGCTGTCCAGAATTTGGCCCAGGTACCGAGTCAGTCCTTCAGCCAGGATCAGTCACAACAGGCTTGAGCTGAATGCAGATGTGGCCTTCTCCAAAACTGTGAAGAAAAAGCTGGTGAATTACTGTGGGCTTAAGTACTGGGTATTTTTTCCCCATCTCTGTGATGGGAAAAGCCTTTCATCTGCTCCAAGACAGAATTAAGTAGAAAGTGAAGGGAGCAGCAGTTTCCCATGCAGCCCCCAACTTGGGAAAGCAGGTGGAGTGGAGAAGCCACCTTTCAATTGTGTTTTAGTGAACAAGTTGTTTGCTCTTCCGTGTCCTTTGATGAATGGGTGTTTTCCTTCAAAAGCTGACGTTTGTCTTTCATTACGCCCAGCATATGCTCTACTAGGCAGGACCGTTTTTCTACTCTAGATAAATAAACACGAAAATGAATTTATCTCACAGAAGCATGTTCTCTTTCAAGTCTGGCACAAGCCTGCCCTCTCCCCCAATAAATCTCTGGGTAAATGTGTGCTCCTCAGCAAGCCCTCCCCCTCACATCAAATGGAGACATTTTGTAAGCCCCCATCTCCAAGCAGCTCAGGAAAGCTGCTGACTCCAGGCACTTAGAGGCAGTGATTTAACTACAACTCGCAGCTGAATTTGAGAGCTCTTTATCATCAAAAAGAAACTTTTCCAAACCAGAAAGCATCCAAACCCTTTTCCCAGCTAGTGGTAGATAGCGTTTTAGCCCTCAAATTATGGGGCTGATGTGAAACAACACCGTCTGCAGGCTCTGGCATGGGATCTGCTGTTGGATGGAAGTTGGGTAGTATAGTATGATGCCAGCTAAAGTCTCCCCTTCGAGAAACAGACCGTTCCTTTGGTGTACAGGCCTGTGGATAAAGCTGGTTAAATTTTCAAAGGCATTTTGGTTTCCTTCCAAACTTAGTCCTATCTGCTGTTTGCACTTTATTGGTTCACAACCTGATCTTGCACATAGTTTCTTTGGGTTTAGACATGGCAAAACATGTCCGGAAATGACAATTCCTGAACCTCTCTGTCATTGCATGCCTTAAACCCACTGAAATGTACACTGAAACCAAAGCACACTGGGGCACTTTGCAGTTTCTCACCTCCAGCACATGTGGGATGTGTCTCTTGAACCAGTTCAGACAAAGAGAGAAAGCTGGGTGACAGTCCTTCACATTTCTGGACAAACAATCACTCAGCCTTATGTCAATGAAACTTTTGCAATCTGTCAGTATTTTCACAAATACCTCAAGTAGTTTGGTCAAATAATGGCCCTGATTGATGAAGGTAGTTAAGCATGTGCTTGACTCTGCACATTGGTGTCTCCTTGAAGTCAATGATACTGAGGCGTATCTGTGATTATGAGCATGTTTAAGTGCCTTTGAGTGCTTAACTGATGTCTTGAATAGGGCCAGTATTAGTCATTCAGTAACACCTGTCCTACTGCAGGACAAATAATAAATCAACCTGGTCAAGCTGTCTCGGAGCTCATCTATGAAGCATGTTGTGATGGCAACCACTGAGAGTGCAGATCCTCCAGCAGATCTTGACTATTACAGGCACATCCCTGATGTGTGGGAGGTGGAGAGCATTCCAAGACTTTCTGAGAAGTTTGACTTTGAAACAGGACGTACAAACTTGAGATTAATCAAGGTTTCCCTTACTCAAGATTTTGTAGTCTGAGTCCTATAAGAGAAATTAGTTCAGCATAAATGGGTATTGTGCTCCCTGAAGCTTTCAAGCTGCATTCCAAACACATTAAAACTCTTTCATAAGCCCCTGCTAAGTTTCAACCTCCTTGATTAAAGAGCAACAACACTGAAAACAGCTCTGGTCATTGCAAAGGTTGTTGGGGTGGCTTGGCCTGGACCATGCCTCAACCTTACCCTCAAATTTGCACCACCCACACATCAGTACCACTGCTTGCAATTTGTTTCTACTTTACTTGGCTAGGTTTTACTCCATCCTTCCCCCTTGAGAAGGATGACTTTGGCTTGCTGATGATTTCTTTCCCAGTAATGTTTTTATTGAGCGTATGAAAGTGTTAAGCTATGTCTCACTTAGGCTGCATTCTGCTCTTAACTGGGTTACCATACAGAGAATGTTACAACGAGGCTCCGAGGTCTGCTGGGTCAGCTTGGTAAATGATAGCACCTCTTGAAGCTATAATGGATGAGAGTACCCTTGATAAGATTTGACACTTGTACTATATATTCTGTCACAGCAAACATTTTGCTTTTTTCTTGATGTTTTCAAGGCCATAAATACTGGTCTCTAATGTTAAGTATGTGAACCTCACATTAATCACACTGCCAGGGAGAGCAAAGAGCTTTGCTCATAAACTGAAATGGAGCACAGTTAATCTATCAATGTTCTGTAATGAGGACTATTATAACAAAGTATTTAGGTTGATTTACTGATGGGCTACACATCTCTGGTAATGGTCACATATCAGTAAAAGAGCAAAGGGGCCATCTGGATCACCAGGAGTTTGAGATTTATTGAATAATGTGAAGATCCTCCTTATCTCTCCTGTAACCTTCCTAAGCTCATTCTTTATCAGTTCACTTTCTCAAGATCAGACTGCTCACTGGGGCATCACTGCCCAGTTTACATGTTGGGGTAGCCTGGCCCCTCAATTTCAGTACTTTCAAATCCTTCAGTTTCAGAGACAGGACAAGAGAAGACAAAGGTGCTTTGCTGATTTTAGAACTACCTCAAAATAAAGAATTTTTAAGAAAAGCTAGAATCAACCAGTCTGAACAATAGTTTTATTTAGGTTTTTATACAGTGTAATCTGTGTCTAGCACCCTCCCACAGACATTTGATCCCTGGCAGGAGCTGATGTTAAATAGATATAGAACACACCTGCCAGTCCTAACTTAAATTTTTTAAATCAGGTAAATAAGACTTTAAAATAAGGTAATTATTATCGGGTAGTTAATCACAGTAGCAATGATGGGCTCAGGAGGCAGGGATAATCTCACTTTTGCTTAGATATCTGCATTAGAAATACCTACACCTACTTAGCACTTACCCATCTTTGGCTTGATATATGCTTCTTGAACACCTCTGGAGCATTTTTTAAAAATGCCCACATGACAGCAGGTGAACCACACTCTTTGAGGTATTATTTTTCCTCATGAAAGATTCCTGCCATAGGGTCACCATCCCTGTGCAAGAAGCACCAGACAGTGCAGTGGCAAGTCTAGGAGCTGGACTTGAGGAGATCTGGCTTGGGGGAAGAGTTCTGAGTGTACATGGTGGGAAGGCAGTGGCAGGGGTCTTCTAAAGTGAAGAACCAGGTCTTCTAAACCCCAAACCAGTTTAATTTAAGGTGCTCTGCAACAGGGTCAATATTCAGAGCACTCATAAGACTAGGAATGAAAGCTCTTTCTTTCAGCTCTGCTTTATCTAGGAGAAACTTCAAGATATTAGTATAAACATATGTTCTTTAGGATGCTTCTTCTGGTGAGTATTAAAATGAAAACACCTGGTTTACACACAAGCTCCTCACCTTTCCCATATGGGATCACCTGTGGATCACCCACACAAGTGTGAACTTGGACAGTCCCTTTAAAGCATGGAAATTGTGCTTGGAGGCATTTTTCTTGCTGCAGGTGACTTCAGTCTTGATGGGAAATCAGTAGGTCTAATTTTCAGAAACCAGCTGGTAAAACTCTGAGTTCATTGAGGGCATCAGGAGCATTCTTAAAAAAAAAAAAGTAAAAAAATTCATGCTTCCATTTGCACAGGCAAGCATTGGAAAGAAAATGACCTCTCAGGAAAAGAAGAAAATTAGTTCTCCAAATACCATATTCAGCTGTGGAGTGTCAGGCTTCTCTTGCCACTGGATGCAAAGCAATCACCCCAGCTGCACACTCATCAAGGCAGGCCAAATTTGATTGAAGAAATGGGACAGGAGAGGCATTTCTTCTAAAAGGTCATCAGTAATACAAACATACTTCTTAAAAGACCTTCTTAGTCCCTGTCTGGCTCCAGTTGCACAGGAGAGTTGATTGTGTACACCCTTGCCTGTTCTGTCAGCACAGCTCTGGTCTGTGCTGAACATGTTGTACCACCACTCACTTGTAATGAAAAGCTGTTGCCTCCTCCAAACTGGCCAAAGGATGAGAAGAGATGCCAGGTCAAAAAATAGAAATGGTAACAGAGTGTCTGGAACAAGAAGTGCCACTGTATGAGGGCAAGCAAAAATACACTTTTCTCTCGCTCGTCACATTCACGGACATCAGCCATGGATGCAGACCCAAGAGGAGAAAGCGCCAGCAGGAATCCAGACTGCAGCCTCTGTGGAGGGCAAAAACAGTTGGCAGGCATTTTTTTCTGTACCTTAGACTTAAAGACCATTGAATTTTTTTAGTAGACTCTATTTTTTTAGCAGACTGAGAGATTGCTAGATCGAACAAAGGGATAACACCAGCAAAGGTGTTAGAAGACAAAGCCAAAAGAAACATTCAGCCAAAAGAAACATTCAACCAAAAGCTAAGGTATTATTAACATTTAATAAAGTGCTTTGCCTTGCCTTCTTCAGGATGTAGTAAAGACTTTTCCCCTACTTTTTCTTCTTCACTTTACTTTCCCTCATTTTCCCTCTGTCCCTCTGTTTTTTTTCTTCCCCTAGTTTCTGCATCTCTTGGATTTGAATGCACCAAGAGTTCTGGATCTGAACCGGAATTCAGATCCATATTTCACCACTTATTTCTGTTTTTCTAGCAGGAGACTCTGAATGACAACATGCTTAGTCTGTGGGAGAGCACAGGCTGGATTTCAACCTGTGTGCTGGGGTTAAACACACAAAAATCAGATACTGATTCTCGTATCTGACGAGGGCTAAATAATACTAAAAATGAGCTAATTTTTGGAGGGATAGGAAAGGTAGGTAGGTAAGGAACAGTCCAAGCCTAAATCCCCCAGCTCCTTCCCAGTGCATCCAGATCCCAGGAAGTTCATCATCTGCTGCAAGCCTCATCCAGGAAAGCAACCCTAGGAGTTCTGTGTATTTTAAATGTGCTGCTGTTTATTGGCTAGTGATCCTGACAGGAGGTTTTTTAACCCATTTTGGAGGGATGACCAAAATTCTGACTGTCCCCAGAGCGCTGGGAAACTGTAAAGCAAACAGCATTTCTCTCTTGGTACAGAACACCTGTGAGCCTTTGCTTATCTCACTGGTGCCAAGGAAGTTAAAAGTAATTTGTAAACAGGCCTTGGCCTGGTTTATCTGTTGCAAATGCTGTTATTTAAGCAAGGAACACAATCACTCAAGATCTTCCCCTTAGACAGCAAAAAGAGTGAGGCACCACCAAAAGATGCAAGGCAGAACAGCTCAGTCTGGGCAACCTCTGCACACTACAGCAGCTTAAACTGAGTAAGTTTAGCTTGGGTATTTCAATGAAATCTCTAGGTTTGGGAAGAAATTAATCTGGGTTTGCGAAAGTGCTGTGTTCACTTTTTGGTAAAGTCACTGCCAATGCAAGTGCTTAAATATGTCATCAAAACCTTCACTTTACATTGACCTAGACTGGAAGCTAAAACTACGATGTGCCAGTGTTTATGATGATTAATGTTTCCTAGTGCCTTATCAAAAATCGCTAATTTGCAGGTAGGGATTGATGGCAATTAGGACAATGCTGGAAGTATTTTACCTTGTGCAATCTCGGAGTAGGAAAACCCTTGAATGGAAGGCAAGGCATCTTACACTTTTGGCAGACAAATCATCTTGGAAATAGATACAACGATATTTAAAATAGCCTTGCTTGATTTAGGTTTATTCAACAAGCCTGGAGGGTTGGGGATAGCTCAGAGGATATATGGCCAAGTATGGGCTGCCATATATTCTGTTCTTTAGAGACTTATTTCTCTTCTGGAGTCACAGCACGTGTGCTCTCCAAAAATCCAGCTCTACCCTCAGCTGCTCTAAATCAAGCAATTACTCCGGGGCTTGGTTTGCTTATGTACTCAGACAGTGAGAAGGGCACTGGTACAGACAATATTGGGCCCCGCTTCTCATGAAAATCCCAGCCATGTTTTCCTGCATGTCTGTCCACTGAAGAGGCTGCCCAGCAACCCTGCTTTGTATAAACAGGCTGGTGAAACCCCAAGAGCAGAGAAATATATTTTGGGTCCAAATTTGGAGTTGAAATAGAGCAGAGCCTTCAGAAAGAGTGTAAATCAGAGATGAAATCCCCACTTAACCCTGGCAACAAGGTCTAATGAATAAGTGCCCAGCCCTGTCTTGACTTGCGGTGCAGTGCTCCCCTGTTGAGCTCCACCAGGACCCCCAGATTCTCGCACTTTCCACTGCAGAGAGACTTTTTTGAAGGGCAATGAAAACTATGATTTATAAGATTAAAATTATTAAATGTGTTGTAGAGTAAAAATAGGAGATGAGGCCCAAGCACCTCTGTTCTCTGACACCTCCTGGATCAGCCCGGCCAATCTCCAGCCCAGGCACTACACAAGTTGTCAAGTGGGAAGGTGTGGGAGAGCAGCCACACTTGTTATCACTGGAAGGGCAGGGAAAGGGGCCAGGCTGGAGCTGAGTGCCTTGGCGAGCCGATAAGTGCTGGGGTGCAAACACGAGCAGCGAGGGCTGCGTGACAGCCGGCAAACGATCCTGTTTGCCAAGGCATGGGGGGGACGGGACGTGAGCGCCAGCTCTGTTGTTATTGTCATGTCATAAGGAGTAAGTGCACTGGGTTCTACATGCCTGTGTGTTTGATCAGGAGAGCACCACTGACAGAGGATAAATAAACAGAGATAAAAACAAGATTAAGCAGGTCCTTCTCCTTATCGCTGCCTCTTTATCCCTATTGATCTCTGCCTGGTCCCTTTTCATCCAGCCTGGAATTCCTCACATGCTTGAACCACGAGCTGTCACATCTAATTAAAAATGTGATACGAGGTTTTGCATGCAGCAGCGAGTATTTCCCAGTGACGGGCAGCTGTGTGTTCAGCACTCTGCCTTTCTCTGTGAAAACTCCTTTTGCCATTGTGAAATCCAGCTGGGTTTGTAGCCAAGGGTTGGCAGATATGAACAGGAGAAAAACAACCTACCTTTTGGTTCAACCTTCGGGACACATCCAGCCTCAAGGGGGAAAATGGTGGTCACTTTGTCCAAGCAAAGCATGTGTCTTACTCTGGGAGAGAAAAGTTGGCATTTCTACTTCTGTGTGTTTGGTGGGGTCATTCCTCCCTTCCTGGGAGTACCAAGGCAGTACCTCCTTCCTGTGAGTACCTCTGTGGTAGATGGGCCACAGAGACACATAAACCCAACTCCTTTCCTTGCTTGCTAGCCAGTTCTTTCCATCCATTTGGATGTTTCCAGAGAAAAAGTGATCACTGGCTGTTCACTTCATTTCAACCCCATCCCCACTTCTGCGTGCTGCCGATTTTCCTCCTCATCTCTCTGGGTTAACTGCTGCCTTCATGCTCATCAGATCACTCTGAACTCACTGAATGAACATTTTTTTGCTTAAAACAATTCAAAGATGACACAGGTAAATATCACTGGGGCAGTATGTCCTTCTTCATAGAGAAGATGTTTTTGTACACTGAGCAGTTGTGGGCCCGTAAGTACCATAGATGTTCAAGGTCTGCATAGAAGTCTAACAACATCCAGGGCATAGCTTTGAGTTGAAAATGAAGTCACTCATTTTGTGCACCTAACGGTGCTGAGACAAACAGTGCTAAATTAGGAAGTTACCAGTGTAAGGGTAAACAGCACAGAAAAGGAAACACAAATAGCACTGTATTTTCTGCCTGACTTTTTAATCTCTACATTCTACCATACTCTGTTTAATTTTGTTAAAACATGCAATAAAAATGAACATGGCTTTTCCTCATGCTTTCATGATCTCTGGAAACCATTAGAGCTCTGGTTTTGGCTTTGGTTTTTAAAAGTGGCTGGTGGCTTTAGGTGAGGCAAGATTTCTGAAGGTGGGGGCCGATGTTATTGGGGAGATTGGTGGAGCTAGGGAGTAAAACCAGTCATGATTACGTAGAGAGAGTCTGATCCCTCCAGGTCTGATCCCCTCTAGGTGCAGCACTAGGCACCTTCATTTTTGAGGGCTAAAACATGTTAGCAATTTGGAGACTTTGCTGAGCTCTTCCCCCTTCTGAAGTCAGACCTGTCTGTGTCTCAGGCTGGGCATCCAAAACTATAGATATTTTGGAAAAGATAGATTGTATAATTCCTTTGCTTTCGCGACTTTTTTCTTGTCCCTCGGAATAAGACACTTTACCTCAGATTTACTGTGTGATCCAACAGGCAATCAGTGTGAGCAGGGCTTTTATTTATTCTTTCCTATGCCATCATTCAAGACCCCACATTTTATTGCTCACCACTAAAACAATATCATTAGACATGAAATATATGTTGCCAGGCCCTCCCCCATCTCACTTCTCTCCCTTTCCCTCTCCCTCTTTTTTTTTTCTGAGGAGAAAGAAAAGAAAACTTCTTTTCAGGATACATTGTGGGGAGTGCTCATGAACTGGCAATTTATTTTCTCCTAGGTTTGACACTGCCAGGCCCTTAGTGCTTTTATTGACTCTGGCTAAACACAGTGACAATTATTTTTGTTGGTTTCAAATCGCCTCCTCCAGCAGAGTGTGAAGTCAGCAGGTTTTTTTTGCATGCTGAGCATGCCCTTTCAGACACCCTGAGAGGAGCAGAGGGAAAGATGATGGCTTTTTTTCGGTTTTATCCAGTTGCACTTTGGCATTCCCTGAACAGACCTTTTGTTTTGAAGCAGGGAAAGCAAGGGAGAGGCTCACAGATGAGAAGTGGCTGGATGGTCATGGAGGAAAACAGAGCTGGGACATCCTTATCTGAAAGTTCCTACTCGCAGCAACCTGTTTTCCTGCACATCTCTTTTGGAAGCCCCACATATCTCCCTCTCTGTGTGCACACAACACACCCAGAGACCCCCACCCCTGCATGGTCATGCACAGCCATCCAAGGAGCCAGCCAAAAATCTCGTTTTCCTCTTGTCCAACGCCCTCAAGAGCACGGTGCCTTCCAGGTCACCCTAAACCCTCTGTTGGTCTGTGAGGGGGCAGGATGATGGTGGAAAGGGGTTGTTTCTTAGAAAAGAACTTTTAAACAACCCTTGGACAAGGTTCCCTGGAGCATTCGTGGCTTGTGGGATGTGCATTAACGCAAGAATTTGTTGAAAGCATTTCATGCTATCCCCTCCGTCTCCACTTATCTGTTCCTGGAGAGGCCCAGAAAAGGCAAATAGCCCCAAAATTCTGGCAGTGTAGATTCAGCCTGTGGGATGCCTCACAAACTGGGTATCAGTTACATTAATTTTGAACATAATCTGTAAAGGTTTACAGACCGGCAAAGCTGTTTGGGAAGGAAATAAAAATATAAGCCAATCTTTCAGTCTACCACTAGGACAAATAGTGCAAGTTTCTTCCCTGTCTTACAACAGTGAAATTTAGATTTTAAACACTATAGATAATTTTTCCTCTTCCTACTCACTCTGCAAAGAGGCTTTGCCTATTTTCTGTTCTTTTAAGTGATACAAAAGGCCAATCAGTTTCTGACCTGGAAATACAGGATTAACACTTGGATTAAGGTAGGTCTTCTCTGGGAGAATGGTACAAAAAGGATTCTTCATTTAAATTATTTCTTCAAACTTTTTTGTCATGTTAAATCAAATGTCTATAAAATCTGAAAAATGTTAAAAATCAACACTGCCCAAACTTACCTCCCAAATAAGCCATTGTAGTGAACATTGCTGCTTGCTTGGAAAGAAAAACTTCCTGTCAATTAAAAAAGCATTTGTTAGAGGTACTGTCCCACTTCTACAGCTGTGATAGTAAGGTCTGAGGTTTCCATTGACTTCCAAGGATGTTCTCCTGTTACTATCACCTTGTCCCAAACTGTGAGAAAATGAAGATGTAAATAATCTTTTCCAGATGGTGTGACCTGCTGAGGCAATTGAATTGATCAATAGACATCAATACCTCCCTTCAGACAGAATCTGTCAAACGCCTTCAAAACCCTTCAAAAGAAGGGTTTTATTTGCACTTTACACAGGAAGATGGAGAATCCCCTAAGCTAAAGAGCAGCTAAAAAACAGTTTTAAAAAATCCTGGGTGTGGTGGAGAGGTTGGCCTGAGATGTCCCTATTTTCCAGAAATCCCACTTGTTCTTGCCCATGTGCAACCATTAGGCATTGCTCCTGGTGTCAGGGCAGATACTTCAGGTCATGTAGGACAGAGATCTGACAAAAACACCCTTTCTCCCAAACAAAGGACTTGATGGTTTTGGGCTGAAGTCACCTCGCTGGTTTTGAAAGCAGGATGGATCACGTCTCCAAGATAGTCAGTTATTTCAGCAATGAGAAAGGAAATTTCTGTTCACCTACAAGAACAAACGTGCAAACATACATTTCTGGTTTTGTTGCCTCTCTGCCTTTGCCCAGAAAAGACTGTGCTGGCTGTGCAGAAGGCATCCCTCCTCATCCCTCCGTCTGCACCTTTGTGTCCCACCACCCCTGAGAGGCTTTTCTCCTTGGATTTGCACCACAGATTATTGGATTGGTGCAATTGATGGCTTGGCCCAAGGACAGACTCTGGAGTCCATCACCTCGGTCTGCCCTCGCACTGCTGCCCCTCCCTCTCCATAGCAGCTCCCAGGAGATGTCTGTGGTTCTGATCCAGCTGCAGCCTCCTGCAGGAGCCTGCCATGGGGCTCATCCAAATTGCTCCTCATTAGCTGTTGTAGAGCTCGTGACTGCAGCTTTTCAGCTTGGATTGACAACTGTTTCTAGCTGGTGTTCCCCCACAAGGGATGTGTTATTACAAATAGGAGTTCAGTGTGTTCGAGAGCCGTGAGCGAGGAAGGGCAGGAAATATCCCTTTTAAACCAAGAGTGCTCTACAGCAACAAGCCAATGTCTACTTAACAACCTCTCTGAGTGGTCTCTCCATGCTTTTTGCTCTGGCAGACCCTCCCACCATGGAAGTACAACTGCCCCCAGCCACTGTGTGCCCCCAGCAGGCAGGGACAGCCAGCCAGGCACCTCAGAGGGTCTCAATAGCAGCCATCGGTGGGGCGAGACGACCCTGCCAGAGTTTCCAAAGCTTCTTGAACTGAGCATTAAGTCAATTTGAGAGGGATTACCCTGCCAAATGCAGTAATTAATTAGAGAGACATGCTTCAGCACCGAGCTTTTCATTATCTAAAGCGCTCAACATGCCTTTGTAGGGGCTGTGCTAGCACTGCCAAGGCCCATCAAACTCCAGCCCTTCCCACTGTGTGTGTTTCGCCAATTCATGTACCATTGCCTCCTCACTGGTCTCTTTTCCCTCGTAGTGCCTATCTTCAGCATGCTTGCTTGCATTGAATCCTAAAGCGGTTTGGGTTGGAAGGACCTTGAAGATCATTTAATTCCATCAACCCCGGCTAGGTCAGGGAAAGATCTTGATCTTTCAAAGAGTATGGCTGAGGCTACAGGGAATATTTTCCTGACCCGCTCTGAACCAAAGCAAATCTGGTTGCGGGAGAAGTGGGTGTCATGCTGCTGTACTTTGATGTGAAGGATGTTCTGAGGAAGGCAAAGGCACTGCAGCCCAGCAGAATTGTTCTGGCGTTGGGGGATGCATCTCTTCTTTCTGTGCTTTCAGGCAGAAATGACAGCCTCATTTTCAGAGTCCAGGCATGTCCCTACTTCTGATCTGAATTTGCAGTGCAGCTCTCAGCAAGTCACTCGGGTTCCCTGAACCCTGCTCTGTGATGCTGAGATGCAATTTTCTTCCTCTCTCCTAACCGGAAACGTACGGTTTTGGATACTTAAATTTGACTGGTTCAGTCCCGCTTTCAGCACCTTGTTAAGAAACTTGGCATGCTGGTCTTCTGCAGCACCAATGAAAGGTCCATCTCCTTCTGTGTCTTTTAACTCAATGGCAGGTCATCTTTTTATCACTGTGACCAAGACAAGGTGCAGTGTCCTCAATGCTGTGTGAGCACATACTGAGAAGTAGATCCTGATGGAAGCAGTGGAGAGAATTTTTAATAACAGAAGTGTCATGGTCTAACAAATAGGGCGTGAGGCAAACAGGAGGTCCTTTGCCAAAATTCAGGAAGGAAATTGTCATCACGAGTGGTAAAGAGAACTTAGCTCTTCCATAACATCTCAAAGCAGTGGCATTATCTGGGATATTCCTGCCTAACTTGACGCAAGCAAAGGCGACAATATTTTGGAATCAAATGCTGTGTAGATCAGCATTTTCAATTCAATCTTTTGAATTTTTGAAAAACAAGTATGGATTGGCAAGTAACTAGAGAAATACCGGGATTGTTTATTTTACCTAAACTGCTAGACATTTTAGTATTAATGGTTGGTATGAGTATTTCCAGCAACTGATCTTTGGGAATTACAATTCTCAGAACAATCCCATTCATTATTTCAGCCCACTTCACTTGAAGCTCCAATTTCCAAACGAAAATTGAAGGAGGGAAAACACACATTAAAAGAAAAAATAAATAGAAGGATTCCAACAACTGATTTTCATTTCAGCATCTTATATTGATTTTTCTCCTTTATAATTATGTAGTACAGAGTGCATCTTTTCTTAATTCATAGAGGTATAGAATCATTACAGTTGGAAAAGGCCTTTATGATCATTGACTCCAAATGTTAACCCAACACTGCCGAGTTCACTACTAGAACATATCCCCAAGTGCAACATCTCCACACCTTTAAATACCTCCAGGTTTGGTGATTCCACCTCTGCTGAGGAAAGCCTGTCCCAGTCTTTGACAGCCCATTCCATGAAGAAATTTTTCCTAGAATCCAGTTTAAACCTCCCCTAACATGACCAGGGGCCATTTCATCTTCTTCTGTCACTTGTTACTTGCAAGAAGAGGCCGACTCCCACCTGAGCTTCATTCGCAGCTCTCAAACAACCTCCTCTTAGGGAGTTGTAGAGAGTGATAAGGTCTCCCCTGAGTCTCTTTTCCTCCAGACTAAACACTCCCAGCTCCCTCAGCTGCTCTCCATCAGACTTGTGCTCCAGACCTTTCATCAGCACCATTGCCCTTCTCTAGATGCTCTCCAGCACCCCAGTGTCTTTCTTGGAGTGAGGGGCCCAGAACTGAACACGGGATTCAAGGTGAGGCCTCACCGGTGCTGAGTACAGGGGGTTGATCACTGCCCTGGTCCTGCTGGACACACTATTGCTGATCCAGGCCAGGTGTCCTGGGCCTTCTTGGCCACCTGGGCACACCTGGCTCATGTTCAGCCACTGTCAGCCAGCACCCTGAGATCCTTGTCCACCGGGCCCTTTCCAGCCACTCTGCCCAGCCTGTAGCACTGCAGGGGTTGTTGTGACCCAGGGGCAGGACCTGGCACTTGGCCTTGTTGAACCTCAGACCACTGACCTCGGCCCACTGATCCAGCCTGTCCAGATCCCTCTGGTGTCATCTGCAAACAGAGTGTGTACTCAGTGCTCTTGTTCAAATCACAAATAAAGATATTGAACAGGACTGGCCCCAACACTGAGCCCTGGGAGACACCACTGGTGATGGTCCCAGCTGCATCTAAGTCCATTCCACACCACTCTCTGGGCTCAGCCATCCAGCCAGTTTTTTGTCCAGTGAGCAGTGCACCTGTCCAAGCCATGAAAGCCAGTTGTCTCCAGGAGAATGATGTGTAAAACAGTGTCAAAGGCTTTACTAAAGACTACTTAGAGACCATGAACAGTCTTTCTTTTTGCTCTCTCACTGAATGGAGGAGTTCCTCCCACAGGTGTGCTCACTGCTGCTGGCCAGTGCTGGCACCCTTGGCAGCCCAGATCCCTGGTGACAGTGTGTCCCCACAGAGCTCTGCCTGGGCAGCTGCCTCAGCTGGGGTGGTGGGTGCAGTGCTTGCTGCCCAGTGGGTTCCATGGCTCCCTGTGGAGCTGGCAGGGCTCCAGTGCCTTTTCTGCACTCCCTCCTGCATGAAGTGCCCCACAGTCTACCTATTAAATGGGTAATGACTGGTCTGGTAGCCAGCAGAGAAGTGCCTTCAGAGAAAAGATAGTATTTGAAAGCAGAGGTTACACACAGAGCCCTCTCAAACAGATCTTTGTGCCAGAGGCTTTGTTTTGATACTAGAAACATTTCCACTACAGCAGCCTCTGATGGCAGTCATGTGTGGGATTAGGAACTGACTCCATTCAAATAACAGACAGCTGTTTGGAGTGAAAACTCGTCTCTGTCAATTTGCACTCAAAGAAGGCAGAGGCAAAGGAAAAAAAAAAAAAAGACCCTGGGCCTGGGAATCATTGTAGCTTAATCCCTCCTTTGGCAGGAGATAAAACTAGTGCTTTCCAATGCTCTATAATTTCTTGCATTGACCTGGAAAGAGATTTCTCTATTCACTGGGCTGTAAACCTCCTTTTTTATATTTACTACATGATGTACAAGAACTGAATCTCCAGCAGAGAAAACATGCCATGTTGGGCTAGGAGCCTGGGAAGAAACTTAGTCTCAGGTTAAATAACTTAGTACAGCAGGGATGCACAGTAGCTGCTAAAACCACTTATGGATTGTTCTTTTAACTTTCAGCGGAAGGTTTTCTCATTTTGTGCAGAATTGGCTGAGATTTCCAGAAGTGACTAATGATTTATGGTGGTGTGCTCTTACGATGCCAAATTTCAAACCCTGGAGGAGGGCCTGATTTTTGAGATCAGGTGCACAGCTCTTGCAAAAAGTCAAATATCTTTTGTGCATCTCAAAACCCTGGTATGCCTACTCATTCGTGTTCTCTGATTTAGAAAAAATAGATGTGGTAGAAAAGCAGAGCAAAACCTTTGACCATGCTCTGCCAAGCACAACTGCAGACACAGCGAAGGGTTGAGGTGCACTGCTCCCATACACGTATTTTTGGTTAACTTGGTGCTTCCTGTCAGCACCATAAACAGGTTCTTGCAAAAGGTGTTTCTGTTGTTTTTAAAAAGTGGCTGTGCCAAGGGACATTTTTAAGTACAACAAACCGAGTGGCAAAGCTGTTACCAGGATTCAGGCCTGTGTGCACCTGGAGTTGTTCCTTTTCCTTAGTTCTCCTCCTGTGTTTTAAAAACCAAGAGAATAATATTTAATCCATTAGAAAAGGGGTTTCATTAGGAAATGAATCATGTCCTCTGGGACTATTTGAAAAAGCATTGAGGGAGGCCTTTCTTCTCAGAGATTAAAATGTCACTTCAACTGAAAACTTTTCCTCAATCATATGAAAAAGCAAAGAAAAGTTCTGACAGTGTCAAAATATGCTTTTTTGACATACTGAAAATTTTCTTTGGCTTTTATTTTGGATGTAACTTTGGATTTAAATTTTCTCTTCCCGTGCCACACACTTTGTTATCAAGCTTACCGTGGCATCCCTGCCACATGGCTGGTGGAGAAGTGCTGGGGCAGGTGGGTGTTGCCCTCCAACCCTATCACCCACAGCCAGACCCTGTAGAAGCACTCAATATGTAAAAGAAAAACAAAAGCCAGTTCCTTGAAACAAACCACTTAGAATTGCCCAAGAAAAAAAAATTAATTAATTCTCTGTTTCTCTGTCTATCTATTTTAATGTGTTGGGCAAGCTTCCTTTATGGAATACTTAAGAGAAGGTTGGGTTTCACACCAATGGGAAATAAAGCCAATTTATGAAATGCTGAACCTCTCTATGAAATGGCACTTCTCCCCAGGGGCGCCTCAGAATCCTCTGTGGAGAGTGCAGCAGAAGCCAGGCCACAGCCAGGAGAAACATCCTCTGTCAACATGATGCAAAGAGAAAGAGTGGGAAGGAAGGGGATGGAGAAGCGATTTTACATAATGCTTTCCCTGCATTGTTTGGATTGGAAGCCTCTCTCCCCGTGTCCCAGCAGACAGCCTTTGGATGGCTTGGAAATTGTGCCCAGTCCATTCTTGCACAGAGCTGAAGCCGGGGCTGTTTGCAGTGGCCGGTGCCAGGGAGCTCAGCAACCTACAGGAAGGAAGGTCTTGCTCTTAAAAAAAAAAAAAGCCGAAACCGCCCCCCTTGAGCTTGGGAGCGAGAAGACATGGATCCTATTCCAAGCTCTGTGCTCATTCTGGGTGGCCCTGGACATGTCACATTGCTGACTGTTCAGCTCTGCCTGAAAGAGCAGGATGAAGCGCGGCAGGGGGGTATCGCTCCCTGCTCGCGGTGATAGAAGGAGTGCTGCACACCAAGAGCTGCTGGCACAACCCCTGATGGATGAAATGGGCTTTGTAGCTTTGCTTCAGCTGCCTGCCACTGCATCAGCATCAATATCTTAGCACTGCACTTGGATGGAGGTCCTGAGAGGATGGAATAACCTGCCAGGATGCAGCTGGGAAGCTGCCACACAGGCAAGCTATTTCCTCTGGGCAGGCTTGGGAGCAGCTGTGTGCACCAAAGGCACGAGCTTGGTGTGACACAATGGTACAAAGATTGAGGATTTCTGTTTCCACATCTGAATTTTCCAGTACCTGCTGCGACAGATTGCATGCTGTGTTATTGGGATTGCTCACACTGACAAAATTACAGGTGATCTGACTGCAGCGGAAGCCCAAGGCAAACTGATCTTGGTAGTAGCCTCTGGATGGAAGCTGGTATCACAAAAATGGCAATTGGAAAAGGTCCAGGCTCAGTTAAGGAACCTGGATCTTAACCATAATGCTGACATTTTTTTTGTTGATGTTAACCCTCTAACAACTGCAACAAGAAGTTGTCCAGCCCCTACCCCAGTGTCAGTCAAAGCAACTCCCCTTTCAGGAATTTCAAAATACAGTCATCCATTGAGATGAATCACCTCAGGGATAGATTAACAATGACCAATTTAAGTCATGCTAGTCTGGACTTACATCTGAAATGTGGAATGTCCCTTTGGGGGGCACAACCCAGAAGGAAAACATGAAAACCTCGCCTTCCTTTCCTTTAGCAAAAGCTGAGAAGTTTTCTTCCAGCCATCCGTCTCCTATTAGGAACTTCTCTACCACCTTTACAGGCTTTGGCCAGCTCAGTCTTCCAGCCACTTTGCAAATGCTCAGGTATTTCCCACACTTACCAAAGCAGGATCCAGCTGTGAGATGAGGCTTGTCAGTACTGGTATTTTCTTCTTTTTTGTTCTGAGCACTTCAAAACTTAGATGGGGAATTTTCTGTTTCTTTCCACCCGTGCAAGCAAGTCTAAGAAAATATGCGACCTCTCACTACTCCCCTGCCCTGATCGTCATCCATCTTCTTCTCCATCGCCTCTCCTGCAACATGGCAGATACCTGTGTCTCCATTCCTGTGTGAACTCACTACATTTCAGAGATTATTGGAAAGATGTCAATGCTTTCACCTCACTGAAGCAGAAGAGTGTTAAGATCTGTTCCAGAGATAACACAAAAGACTCAAAAGAGCAGCTGAATTCCTTTTTGTTTTTTCAAACACTGAAGTTCCCCAGTTTTAGAGTCTCGATAAAGTCATTACAGTGCCAAAAGGGGAAACACATGTCATTTCCATGGCTGCAAGCAAACATTGAAGATAGCTATAACCAGTGACTGGATGCTTCAAAGAAAATGATAACACACTCGTATTCTTTACTTGCATGAAGTATGTTGTGACTATATTTTCCTTGGAAAATGTCTCTTACTAAAAAATGAATATTTATTTTAACAACAACACATGTAACACAAAGTTTCAATCTGAAATTAAAGCAATAAAATAATTAGTTTTCAATTAAATTTTTTTGTGTATCATTTTTAGGGAACATTACTATTTTAAATTAAAGAATTATTTTTTATTTCTGTACTATTCCTCTCCCTTTCATTGCCATTGAAGGAAACACTAAAATTTAGTGATTTTTTCCTCCCCAAATCTTTCTTCTCTTAGTCTGTGATTTTTGAAATGATCTTTACATTGGAAAGTTATAGACAAAACTGTGTGAGACTTCCGCTCTGCAAATTCTGTACTATCAAGGAAGTTTTGAGCATTGACAACATGTTCTCTTGCTGTTTTGCCTTTTTGTAACTTTTACCAATGTAAAGGAAATTTTAAGAAAAACTATGAGCATTAATGTGTCCGCTGCTGCAGATACGATGGGTGGAGGTGATGGCAGGTGATCTGACTCAGGGGTTTCTCTCTTCTGGACTTCTGACAGGTCCTTCACATTAGTTTATTTGCTAAATCCTTCACTGGACAATCTGCATCTGCAAGAAACTATCCCATCAACATTTAATTTTGAGAGGAAGCCTAGTGCAGCCAGAGGAGAAGTCAGGCCCACCCTCAGTATACATTGACTGTATAGATTGAGTTGAGAAGACTCTGTCTTCAAAGAATTATTTATTTACAGATAACTTTTCTAATCCATGTAGAGGAGATCAAAACCTCACTGCGGAATCTTCGAAACCACAAGTCACAACAGAACTAACCCTCCTCTTAGATCTTGGAACATCATCTTTGGAACACCATTTGGAATAACATGGAGGGGCGACACTTTCACAATTTTTTCATCCCCCATGAGATTTGCAGCCACAGTACTATAAGGGGAGATGTGAAGACATGTACATAGCCTTGAGTTACATGGAATCATGAATCCCCCTGGAGAAGGAAGAGATGGCTCATACTGGCTGTTTGTTCCCCACACTAGGCTGCTCTTGGTGTTAACCTCCAATTGCTCCTGCGCACACAGTGCTTCCACATCTGGAAGTGAAAGCCCAGAACAACACAGTTTTGCATGCAATGAGGCTGTCAGCATGTGCACAGCTCGATCAGCATTGCGTTGTGAGCTATCATAATCCGTGGAGAACAGTGTCAATAAGTGAAAGGCTTCTGCTGTCTTGGTCTGCAGATCTTCACCATGTGTCTGCTGCCTCTGAAACCTTGTGCTCAAGTTCAGCCTTGAAGTGGTGGACTGGCAGTGTTATGTTTATGGTTAAAGTCTGTGATCTAACCTTAATGATTTTATGATTCTAGGGCTCAGTGGTTGCAGCCTTTCATGCTGCCTTTTGGCTCTGGATTCAACCATTACACAGTCTGTGCCTTCAGCTTATGCATCAGAACATCCTTGAATTACCTTGCTTAACTCTGGCATGCTCCTCTCCCCCTGCACTCGGGTCACACATATGGGGCTTGCCCACGTAAACTGCTACAGTCACCTTGACATCGCACAACACACTGGTAATGCTCCCTCTCTTTCATTCAGCCCTTAACTCAGGTGAGACTGAACATGTGCAAACACCAGGTGTTCTCCTAGCATAAAAGAGCTCTGCTCATCTGTGGGGTTATCAGCTGGAACAGGACTACTCTGAGGTGTTCATGCTTTGTGCAGTATACACTCCTATCATTTGAGGGGGGACTTTCCAGCAGCCTTCCATAAGAGTTTTACTTTTGCACTGCTGTTGGTTTCTGCAGGATTAAACAAGATAACTGGTGTAGCACTGGGGATGATGTTTGTTGAACTGAATGCTGTTATCTCCATGCTTCAGTTTCCATATGCCCAAATCCAAGGATAGAGATACTTTCCAGCTCTGTGAACGCCTTTGAACTCTCCTGCCAAGAAGAGCTGATAATGTGGATAGCACGGTTACAACGAGCTTTGTTGCTCAAACACATCCCTGGGGTAAGACAAATAAAACCAGATAAATCCCCTATAAATACACTTCTTACATTGGAGAAAAGCCAAGTTCTGGCACCCCCAAGCAGACCACCTGATTGCCAGGCAGCTGGAATCTCCATCCTCTCTGAGGGAGAGGTAGTTGTGAAGAAGCAGAGAAGCGGTTGCTAGCCCCTGGGCTGGTGGGACACCAACATCAGTGGTGTTGGCTCTTGGTCAGGGCAGAGCTGATATCCACAGGACTGTGATAAGAAGGTCTGAAGATGCGTGGGAATGCCTTGTTCATGCTCAGTGTCAGACACAAAAAGTGAACCCAAATTTGTCATGACCACAGGATGCTTCATGAAGTTAAGCGAAGTAGATATTAGGAATGAGCAGGAGCCAAAGTCCTCCGGAGCATCTCCTGAGGCACATCACCAGGACACCTCCCTGGCTTGTAGACCCTTGCTCACTGAGATATTGTGTCCTGCCAAGGAGACGTGCTAAAAGAAAAGAAGTAGACAAGGACAGACTCAAACCCAAAGTTTCAAATGTCTAAAACTTTGTGAAACAAATCCCTGAGCAATAGCTGGAAGACCCTGGTGACTTAGTTATTTCTCTTACACTCAACTATAGACTTACTTTGAAAGATGCAGTAGGCAACTGATATAATGAAATAGAGTATATATTTATTTTTCTTCCATCATCTTTCTTGTTCCTTTCACAAGGATATTTACAATCAGGGGGATAAACAGAAATAAACTAAAATCAAAGTAAAATTTGTTTTAGTCCTATCAATAACCTGACACAACCATAAATTTGAGAAACCATGAAAATCTGAACTTCATTTACCCACTTAGTTAATAATTACAGTTTCTAAATAATAAGTCTTTCTGTAGCCTGAAGTTCTTCTTCTGAGTATATATTTATATTAGCAGTTAAGTATACTTTTCATGGGCAATTAAGACATTATTTGTTCCTAGCTATTCATATCTCAGGAGAGAATGGGGAAAGAAGGAATTGTAAAGCCACGAAGATAATAAGAGCCGAAGACCTTTTCCTCATCTTGTGATATTGATTTTCAGAATATAAACAGAGGCACAGAATGCTGGATATTGGTAATACAGGTATTTTAAATACCAGTTGTTGAGTAAATAGACCTCTGTGGGGATATATTTGTTTGAAAAGTCTTTTGGGATTAGAGAATATTAGCCCAGCTTTCAGCCTGAGACCTATTTTGTGAGGCGTCTTTGTTACTTTGTCAGCTTTCTAAAGCCTTTTATGATAGGTCTTGGCCCTGGTGATATTTATTCAAGTAAACCTAAGAATAAGAGTTAAGATGCAGCTGTTCCAACGTTGTGGGCATCTTTTGGTCTCCGTGTGTTTCGACTCAACCCTGAAGCGCAGGACACCTCAGAGCAACTAACAAAGTACTCACGCTCAGGCCTTCAGTTTGACTCTTAGCCATTTTCCACAGTCAGTACCTCCTACTGATTAATTCTGGCCCTGTATCATTTTTCCTCAGACACGTGAAGTGGTGAGTTATTTACTTTCCACCAGTTTGCACATAAGGCCCCGGGTTTGAGCAGGGCTGTTCCTGGCACTTACTTGCATCCCTGCATTCTGCCCTTCCTAAAGGAATACAGGGTTTATATTTTCGTATTTGCCAGCCAAAGAAAATAAAATTAATCTCTGTCAAACAGGGCATCCTCTAGATCCTTGACTCAAGTTTGCCACACAGGAAGAGCATTTCCAGGCTAGACTGATCTCCCCTTGCTTGCTATCACACCAGGATAGTGAGGCCACTTTTATTATCAGTAGTTAATAAAAGGCAGTTCTGGGGTTTTGCTGTGGTTCCAATTAAGTCTTGGGCTTTTCCAGCTAACCTGAATCAAAATGCATGTATTCACTGATTTCATCCTGCATAGTCTAATTGAGACCATACGATACCTGATGTAGAATTGGAAGGTGAGCGTGGGTGTGTGATAGCCCAGAGTGGGTTGTCATCAAGAAGAATCTTTTTCTCAGAATAAATATTCCGTCAGGCCCTTGACTAATGGAAGAATTTGACTTCTATTTGTAACTTGAACCTGCTTATGGTGTCCAATGAGGAAAAAGCAAAATATATTATTAAAACCTTCAGTAAGCCCAACTGGAGGACAGTAGTTCTTCTCCATGTAGTCTATCTACTCTTTTATGTACCACACACTAGATAAATGAAAAAATACAAAAATAAAAAATCGATTTTCATAGGAAAGATCATCATCTGGACTTTGCTACTGTGTTGTGTCACACAGGGACTGAAAATCACGACCACAGCAGACAGGGGAAAACCAGAAAATGAGGACTCCTTTAACAATCCATGTTGCAATCCCACAAATTGTTCCTGTCCATCTCTCTCCAGGTTTCACAGACAAAGAGAAAAAGGAACCTTAAAATTCCTCAGAGCCTATACTCTCTCAAGGGTAGAGGGGTACTGCGCCACATACGCCATTGCAGTGAACACTGTGGTGACGGTGAAATCAGATGCATAAAGACAAAAATAGCCAGATATCACTGCAGAAATAAGCAAGCCGGCCATGGCTCTCTGTTTTGGGATGTGGTGTGAGGGTGGCCTAATGTTCCCAGACTGTAACAAGTAGTAGGCTTCAAAAAAGACTGCATCCCCAGTCAGAAAATATTAAGGATATGTGAAAAATAGAAGTCGAGGCTGGAGCAAAAGGTATTTAACTGGGGACACATGGGTCGCTTCAGGTGGTAATTCATTTAATCCTAAAAAAAAGGGATATAAAGTATGGTAGATTAAATCAAAATCAGGTATCTAACTTTAGACATCGACACCTATATGAGAGGGATCTTAGCTTAAGCATCTAAATAAAACCTCAGATTTTCCTACACCTCACCTCTGTAACAGGAGGCTCGGGATATTTCTCCCTGTGTATGTCCTGTGGGTTTGTTCAGTAAATGAGTACTTGGAAAGTGTTTTGAAGTCCCTGTGCAGAAGAAACTACCTTCCCCAAGTGTTATCATGAATATCCAGTCTCCCCCCCTGTATTTGGAGAGCGTGGTGTTCCATTTCGATGGCAAACCCACAGCTGCAGTGTTGTTTGTTTCCACAGGTGGATTTGAAGTAGATGCCAGCTTAATCACTGACCGTGAGAAATCATGGACCCCTATTCCAGAGGCAAGATCTTCCACAAACACAGGGCTTGCTCTGGAAGAGTATTTTTCTGAGCAGAACACAGATGGATTGTAGGTTCGGACAGAAACCCACTGTTCATGAAGCTGAAGAGAAAAACCTGGACAGAATCCAGAACTTAACTCAAGTAAATAAAATAGTACATATCTTTGAAAAGACTCACAAATATGCAAAGATTTTTAAAATAACCCCTTTCTGGAAGCAGCAGCACACAGTATTGTCTTCCAGGAATGACAGTATAAGACATAACCATTACAGCTTTCATATTTATTCACTAAATACGGAAAAAATATAGTTGCAACACAAACTAGGATGGAATTGAAATAATGCTTACAGTCTATTCTGCTCTGAGTGCTAAGAAAGCATATTTTAGGGTTCCTTCCCCTAACCCAAGTTTCCTTTAAACTCTGGTATCAATTCCCTGCTGGTTCCTTCAGCTCCCTTTATAGACACAGCAAGAGGCAGAAGGTGCTCTGCCCTCTGAGGTCTTTGGGGAGTTCATCTCCTTCCATTGGCAACACAAGGAGCTCAGCCCTGACTTTCCACTGAATTTGAAGATAGCAAAGCTTTGGGAATTCCAGCCAGACTGCACCCTCTCTGGCTCTGGGGCCAAGAATCTGCTCCCTTGTTCAAGAAAAACATATGTAAGTGGTTGTTCAACATGAGCACATACCTGAAACTCAGTGGAAATTAGGTGGATGAGGAAGTGTGCTGCTTAAAGCACATCACATGAATATGCAGGGCAGGGGACGGCAGAAGAACAGCCTTTTACATTCATTTTGGTTAAAGAATTAATTTGGACTAGACCACAGTCACTTTCTGTGAATATTCCACAGCTGAACTAGGTGAGCATGGAAGTTTGTTGACAGCAAATGTTCAGCTATTTTGTGAAAGCAAACTTGGAAGTTTAAAATGTGGGTTGTGTTTAAAATTCAAGTTAAAATTCACCAACCAGAGCTGCATGTTGCTTCATCTATGTACAGGACAGAGTACACTGGCAGTGCTGCCGGAGTGAAGGAACAATAATTCTTTCATGAGATCACCAAATAAATATAAGTACCATATTAATGGACTATTCATACAGTAAAAAATAACAATAATCCAGGCACAGATCATCTCTAATATAATTACAGCACCTCCCAACCACTGTGTGCTAACACTGGTCATGTTGACTATTTACGTGCAGAACTTTTTACTGGTGTCTCCATTAAAGAGAGAATGGGCCTTGTGGGCCTGAAGGGAGAACTAATTAACAAAAATAAATCTAACCCTTAGAACCTAAGTATGTCTGCCAGCAAATCATTAAATTCAACCACCTCATCATTCTGTGTGACACACGACCTCCTGAAAACAGCTCTCGATAGATCTCAATGGACAATTCTGACAATCCCCTTCATCCAAAGGCACGCAGTGCTGTCATCCTCAGGATCTGTCACCCAGGCATGGGGCTTTCACTCTGCCTGGGACAGGATTTTTGGTGACTTTTCTGGAGACACTTAGTCTCCCTGACCCATCCCTCCTCTCCAAGGATGGGAAGATAACACTTTAAGATATTCCTAGGGATGTGGTCACTGCCAGTTAAAAGCTTGCTCCTGAGAAGTATCATTGTCGAGAAAAGTTTCCATATACATCCCATAAAACTTAAGTCACTCTCACACTGCTCAGTTGTCTGCCTGTGTTTATTAGATCATTGTAGTTTCTTCACCACTTCCATAGGATTGAGGCTTTTTTTTTTTTTGCTGCTAACATAGTGTGTAAATATCAATTTCCTTGACGAGGCTGAGGGACTCCTGTATCATCCCAGAGTAACTTCACCAAACCCAAGTCAGAGAAGATATTAAGTGTAATTCAGTTCCGCAGACTCTTTGAAATACAGAAAAAAAATTTCACAAATATTTAATAACATTTTCCCTGCCCCTTCTTCTTTTCCTCAATTTTCCTTTATTTTCTTTTTTAGCCAAACCATTATAAAGATTGCGTCTGGTTGACACTGAATTGAATTTCAAAGACAGGAAAACACTATTCCCAAAACTGCACTTAGAAATGAACACAGAGATGTCACAGACTGATGCTCAAAGCTCCATAAATAGCAGGAAGGAAGCTTTGGGTACAATGATTCTGAAAAAAATATTAAATAATTAGGTATGAATTTTGCTATGGCATGTCCACAGAGACATTGTATTGCATACCTTTACAACAGAAAATGCATCAACAAAACATATAATGTATACCAACTTCTCAATTAAAAATTAAATCCTTATGGTTTTAGAAAATCCTCTCTATGTTCAGTCACCTGTCACAACACTACCTTGTCCCATAGAGATGCTCCAGGAAAAAACTTAAAATTTCGTGTACAAAGGACAGCTCTGCAGAGCACTCATACCCTTCTGTGAACTTCCTCAAAAGGGTGAATCTCTCGCCATGTGTGTTTTTACAGTGGAAAGTAGTAAGTTAGTTCTCTTCTAAATGGTACAAATACCTCCATAAAGCTCAGTTACTCTGCATCCAGCCAAATCTCAACACACATAAACATCTATGTCTTTGCAAGTGCTCTGTTAGCTGGAGAGGGCTAAAGGTGCCCATTTGATCACTCACTGCAGCAGTTCATTGAGCTGCGCTACCCTTTTTGCTTGCAACTGTGTGAACACATTGCCAGAATCATTTCTGTTCTGCACCGTATTTCAGGAGCCTTCTGCACACTTTTCCTTTTTCACTGTACCCAGTTTTTATTGAACCTTCTCTGGCTGGAGCTGAACCCATTTAACTTGATCGGGTCAGCCCAATAAATTACAGGGCTGCTTCTGACAGCTCGGAAGAACGCATGTGGGAAATGTTCCTTTTGGAAGCCATCAGTAGGAAGTACCCCAGACACACAGATGGAGAGCATGTGTCCACCAAAACTAAACGGAGCTGGGGCAACGCACCCAGAATAAAACACTGAGCCTTTTAGTAGTGGAAGGCCGTTAAAAGAGCTTGGTGATGACACTCGTGCAACCCAATATCTCTATTGATGATACACACTTATTTCAACCACCTAATGAAATTGGGTGAGTTTATCACTTTATTGCTCTCTCAAATTCAAAAGCATATGAAGGAAAAATTAAATGACCATTTTCTCCATGGCTGAGCCTCTGTTTTCAATTGGTATCTTGTTTCATTCATTTTCTTCATGTTTAAATGCTATTCTACCCCCCTACACTGGCAAAGTTTGAACAAATATACAACCCACCAAAGCTTAGAAAAAGGGTTTCTGTTTTCCAGTCTAATCTTATTGAACCCAGTGAAAAGCCATCTTATGGAAAGATTCAGGAAATCTCTTAAGAATGGTCATATATCCATCCTTACTCAGAAGTCCTTTAAGAATATGCTTAGCTCCACTTCATTGGGAATTAAGCACATGTTAAAATTCTTCCCTTTAGGAAGTTCCCCTTGGTCCACCACCTGCATGCAGATGATTGGTGTCTTCCTCCCTCAGCCACATAAAACTGAGTTTTGCCACGGCAGATGCCAAACCACTAATTGAGCAATGGTGGAGGGCTCAGTGAGGGGTGCCTGGCACATCTAATTTTTTAAAATTAAAACTCTCTGAATGTCAGAGAATTGCAGGTTTACTCCAAGGCCACATATCAACAAAAGCAAAAAAAAATTTTAAAAATTATTGAAATATTGAATAGGTCCCTCCCAACCCCTATTCTGTGATTCTGTGAATATCAAAGAGGCAGTAGGAGACGGGAAAACTGACATTTTTCTTGTTTGTCATCTCTGATGTTCAAAAATGTGGAGTGCTCTGGAAAATACGCACACTTAGGGTTTGCCACAGCCATAGATCTCTGCTCTATCATTATAATGAGAAAAATTCTTGCCATGTTCCAACTGCACCATAAAGGGAAACCGAAAAGTTGTGCAGATCATCTGCTGCTGTGCATCCTCACTTAGCTAAGGAGCTAGAAGTGTTTAAGCCCAGGAGAAGATAAATGGTTCAAAATACATGTTAACCTGAGCTGACACGCCTTGCTCTCTTACATACCTTGCTCTCTTACACCTTCGTTTGCAGAATTCCCTGCTCCTCTTCATTGGCTGTCGTACTTGTAGTACCTCAAATTGGTGCTTTGGGCCATTCTTGCACTCAAAGGTGCAAATCTGAAATGGACCATTCCTGGATAAAATGTTCATGTACCCAGCTATAAGGGAGATGCTGAGTTTTTCCAGCCAAGCAAGGCCTGGTTCTTTTTCCCCACCTACACACCTCAGAGGAGCAGTAAACCCACCACTAGTGTCATTGCATGCATTTCAGCAATAAAGTACTTAATGCACTGCTGCAGAAATGAGAACCTTATAGTGTTAAAATCAGTTTGTCACAGAAGGAGCTGGCAGGCTGCCCTGCCCATTGAAACAACAATTTGACATCAGTTATACCCACAAATGAATGAATCAAGCAGCCAAGGGATCCTAGAGGCCTGAGTGTAAGCTGAAGCTGTGAAATGGCATGTGGGAAGGTTACCAATTAATTTATATTCGAAAAAATAATGAAAACAATCAACATCTTGTAGCCTTCAGCAATATTTTGAAAAAATATGATTCTTGTCCACCCACAAACTTCATGGAGACTTTTTCGAAAGCTGAAAGCCAACTTATTAATGGAAGCTGATGGCCCACAGGGCTTCTGTTCCACAGACGGGATGCATTTATTTTTATAAAATACACTGAATTAAATCCATATAGGAGAAATGTCAAGTCTCTATTCTTGGGTGGCTGTCTCTGGAATCTCCAAATTAGGACTCCACAGGTGACTGAGGTTAACCAGTCTGCGATAGAGAGAAAAGACAAGGAATTGGTAAAATAAGTAGAATGAACAATGACCTCAAATCCAGACCACTTCTATTGGTTATTCACATGGACAGGAATTAAATGGTCCTTCCCAATATCTGTGGCAATTCAGTTTGGAAAAAAAATGGACAGTGTCCTAGGCAAAGAGCCAAACGTCCCAAGACTGTTCCTTGTGAGCCCCTGGTCTTCACTTCTCTCACTTCACATCTCTGGCTTCTCCTACTTCATGGTCTCCACAGGCAGAGCCTTACTTTGTCCTTTGGTTATGAGAATCTGGCACCATCAAGGCTCTTCTTTCTCTGAGGTCAAAAGAAGGGAAGTTTAGCTAACACAAGCAAGCCTGCTAATTCCTGCCCAGTCCTTCCGATGGGATGCGACTGTGCCTTCCACTCACTCCTTCCCAGTGGAAAGGAGACTCTGAAGACCTCAAAGACGAATGTCTTCTGCATATGGTGGATTTGAAATGCTTTTTAAGGTTCAGACACAAAATTCTCTCCCTGGGCACTAACTAAGCCCATCTGAGGCTGCTGCAGATGACAGCTTAAATATAGTGCTTTAGGGCTCTTGCTGAGGCTTAAGCTGCTGTATTTTACTTCCCTTTCACTACAGCTAAACAGGGTAGTCAGGGCTTTCCTCTGTGCCTCAGATGACCTGCTGTCACTTTGGGAGATGCAGCTGCTCCACTTACTGTTACTACTAGACGTGATCCCTTGACTTCACCGGTATCTTAGTCAAAACCTGCTGGATCCTGACTTGAGGGACAGACACCGGCTCCTGGAAATGAAAGAAGTCATTCAAAGATGAGAAATTGTTTCCAGCCCTCTATGAGCCCAGTTTGGGGAAGTTCAAGCTCAGCATCCAAATTTTCCATGATCTGCAAGGGAACCTACAGAAATATCTGACAAAGATACACATGGAAGATAAAACTCACAGCTCCAATAACCATGGTCTCTCCACCCAGCTCCTATGAGATACCCACCTTATAATTTCCGTCCCTCTAGCTCCTTCACTATACATCTTTTCTCTACAAGTGCCTGATATGTTTTCTTTCAGAAATGGCCTATGATACTCAGTAAAGCAAGTGTTGCCCATTTTTGTTTAGCTTTGAACTGCTGCTTCTATTTCAGACGTGGGGGACAGGCCTTGTGTACACAAACACTTGTTTCATTTTTCCAGCTGTACTATGTAATCTAACAGTAGTGAGCACTTCATTCTGCTAATCTCACCCTGTTGTCCTAGGGACAGCCACACTGACAGAGGTGTTGTATGAGGACAAAATGTGCACCTGTAACAAGCAATACTCTCTCTGGGTGTTAGGGATTCTGTCTCCATGACTTATTGCGAAGTTTGTGCAGCCATCAAAAACTAACCCTTTAAAGCCTATATACAATTTTCAAGAAAAAGTACTTAGAGAGTCCTTGACTGTTGAACCACGGGGGGCAGAGGGCAGGGCTGGGGGAAGGGCTTCAAGAATCCAGTTAGTCTTTGTCCAGTTGTCCAGTATCTGTTAAAAGCAGGTAATTCCCCACAGGTTTGACTGCCCCATCCTTAAAGCCCTTTGGTGACAGAATACATGCAGCCTGCTCAGACCCAGATAAGTGCATCCTTGTCCTTTTCCTTAGAAAGATTATTTTTACCTGAAAAGATGTGTGGAAATCTTTACTGACCTCGTTTAAATCAATAGCTTGTCATAGTCACCACCGAAGTTCTCAACAAATGTACGTGTGTCTGAAGTGTCTCTATACAGCACTCATTTAATGAACACCTTTGTGCTTCTTTGTACATTAAGCAGGCTTTTTCTTGCACTTTTTTATTGGGAGAAAGAAGTGTTACCCATGTGGGAGCTGAACCCGTGATCACAGGTTGTGAGATCAGTATCTCGTGCATGAAGCCGCTGGGAATGTTACACGCAATGTATGACTTGGATTAGAAAAATCTGTCGAAATTCTCTTTCTGCCAAACTCTCTTCCATGAAAGCTAGACTCTTGGACAAATTTTTACGTTTAGCAATTGAGGAAAAATTATGTCATCATTGGAGGGAATCAGTTTGGTGCATCTTAGCAGAGGGAGCAGGACAGCACAATACACTGTGTGGATGGATTGAATGCTGACAATATAAATTGGACACCCATAGGGATATCCTTCCTTTTAAAGCTGCATAAGTGAGAAAAGGTGATCTGCACGTTTCTGCAATCAGGGAATGTTGTCTGTTTCCCGATTCTGGCGCCAATTCTGCATTTAAATTCCAACCATATTGTTACAGTACATTAATTTTTGTAGACTGAAGCTGTTGCAGTGCCACACAGGGAAAATATGTAGCACAGATGTGTTTGCTTTTATGAATTCCGCCCCCCCCCCCTTTTTTTTTAATGTTTTAGAAATAGCTGTAAAATAAAATAATAAAAGCACTGCAAACAATTCATACACGGACTAAAATTAAATCCACATCACTCTTTGGCTGGTTGCAGAGCTGTAGTGTTAAAGCTGGGAACACTCCTGCCACCTATTTGCAGTGTAATTAGGGTTCATTTGAAGTCTGATGGAATTTCATTCCTATTCCAAAGGACGCCTGTTGCAATAAATTAGTTTCTTGGACCAAAGAAAAGCTATTCAAAAAATTAATAGCAAAGGGCAACTATGCTGCAAGCATCTGAGAGGGGTCTAGCTTGATCAGCTTTTTATGGATGGAATGAAACTGCCATAAAAGCTGCTCTAGAGCATTTGCTCAGAGGAACTCGTCCTATCACGTGTTCAGCTTGTTGCAGTTATTCTTTCTCTCTGTGTCACTAATTTTGAACTGCAGGATAAAGGCAGTTGGAGGACACCACCACAGCAGGCACAGAAATACTTGTTGGAATAATTCCCTGCATTCGGAGGGTGAGCTAAAAAGGCACAGGGCCAAACCTGGCTTGCATTAATGCCCCTGTTAGCACATGACTTACAGAAGAATACCAATAATGCTTGAATATGGTCCCTTCTGTGGTTCTCCTGTGGCCTGCAAACACAAATGAGTCACTGTTTGCAGAAATGACACTGCAAATTAGCCACTCCCTGCCATCCTGTCTCCATTTGAGTTTGTTGCGTAAAGCAGGAAAGATGTGAATTCCTTTAGGTTCCCTCCAGATTCTGAGGTGTCACTATTGTTTTATGTGATTATAGGCTGTATATCACGTTTTGCCTTCTTTTAACAAGAGAAAGATTATGACCCAATGAAAAACCCTTTGTAATCTTCTATTCATCCCTTCATCCAAAAATGTATTTTTATACCCACAAAAGGTGAATTAAACATTCCTCACAGAGATACATGAGATCTTCTATACACCATATAAACACGGGCTTACAGCAAGCATATGCCTACATGTACATAATTGCCAATTAGTATCGAATTAGCATAGGAAACAGAAAATTAGTAGATTTTAATGCCAGCACTAGTATCTTATTTGACAGCTATACAAGTTTAATATTGTAATTATTTAGTATTGTAATATTAATATTAATATCACCTCACCACAGACAGCAAGAGTAAGTTTATTGTACCAAAAGAAGGTGATATGCACTGTGCAGGTTCCATGGTGTTTATAACATCCCCTCCATACAGTTTCATGCCTTTTTTTTGGTGAGGCTTTATTCAACTCAGCTTGGCAAGTGCAGTCGTCATGGTCCCGTTGACTTAATAGGGTGACGACAATTTGCATCTGCAGAGGGTGAATCCCAGGGGAAAGAGAAACTTCCTTTCTGAAACGTGTCAGCGTGGCCAGAGTTTATCAGGAAAACCTTCACAAGCAAGTGTAGGCCCTAACAAGATGCACATATTGCACCGATTTTCCGCTTCACTGAGAGAAGGGAGTGACTACACTAAATACAATTTCTTCTACAGTATCTGGAACATACTTAGCTGTGTCATCAGAAGCAGTTTCTAACAAAATGAAGACTTTACCATAGCTATTAAAAATGCAGCAATAAAGCAAAAAATCTTACGAGGTGGTGACATAAGTGGTCATGATTCATTTTTATGAGAAAACACTACAGTGAAGACTGAGCCAGACTCTTCCTAGAGGTGCACAGTGGGCAAGAGGCCATGGAGACAACTCACAAGAGTAGAATTTCCAGGTAGGTATTAGGAAAAAATCTCCCAGTGGGGGTAGTCAGATACTTGAACAATTTGCCCAGTGGGGTTGTGCAATGTCTGTCTCTGAGGATATTCAAAACTCAGCTGGAATAAGTTCTGAGTAACCTGATCTAAGCTGTCTCTTTTCTGAGCAAGTGGTCAGACCATGTGATTTTCAAAAGTCTCTTCCAACATACATTGTTCTTCTTCCACGACTCTGTGATGAGATTTACTTAATTCACAGCAGTAAAATAACTTTGCTGTATTCGCAGTTCTTAAGCAGACTTCTCTGACAGAGACAGGAAAGCCACAGAAATTCCCAGTTTTAGTTTTCCTACACGAAAAATGGAAACTAAAGTATTTGTCTAATCACAGTGGTATTTGTGTAGTGTAGACCATCATTGTCTGCCAAGTGCTTCAGGTGCTGAGAGGACTGATATCATACACACACTTAAACATGTTATGAATAGCCATTAAATGGTAAGAGCAACACTTGAACTTGTTTTTAGAAATCATACATGTCCATTGGCAACTGGGTTATAATTTCTGACACTGTCCTTTTAAGTATTGCCTGAAGAGCTGGGACAAGCTCTGGGTTGCCTGTGACTCCTCTGTGAAATTTGTGTTCTCCAGAAGAGGTGATTTTCGTGCCTTCACATTCCCCATTACATCAAGCCTGCTTGAAACCTGGTCTGAAAGTTTTCAGGTGCCAAATGATGCCAAAATGGGTCCTTAGACAAATAAGGGAATTCACATTATTTGGAGTACATGACTGGTATCTAAGCAGGCTCATTTTATTTCTGATCCTTGACTGAAGAGATACTTTAAAATCCGATGATTGGTAGGTGACCAGCAATGGATCCCAAATAGGCAGCAGAGGAGAGTGAAGAAAGACTGAGTTAGACATAACTACCCTGTCTCACATCTACAGGACAGGTATTTGCACTGGCTGAAGTTCACCTCACTCCAGAAGAGGCATGGAGAGCACTTGAGAACCACTTAGATCCTTAAAATAGGACTTAAGTGGGACTTAAGGGCTGTTCCAGCCGTGTGTGTGGATGAGAATGCCACCTACAAAGAGCAGCATGGCCCAGACAAAGACCTGTTCATGGGAGAGCTCACAGATAATGAGTAACAAGAGGTTTAAATGCAGCTGAGATGTATGACTGACCAAAATAGGAATGAGATGCTCAATGCTTTAGCGTGGCTCTGCATCCTCCCTGTTGTGTGTGTGCGTGTGTATGGGAGTGTTTGCATGTATATAGGCAGAAGAAAACACTTATAAAACATGCACACACAAACTAAGTGATTATTGTGATGTCCCTAGCATGCTCAGGAAGGTTGAATGAAAAATAATGTCAGACTTGTTCTGTATTCAGCTATGGAGAACGAGAAATGCTGCTGCTAATAAAGGCAGATTTGGCAGCTGCGGAGCCTTGGCAAGGGTACAGAGTTTCTTCGTGTGCTACTGAATAGCTCCAGCTGTGCACAGCTTGAAATGTATCTTGAAAGCACTGAAAGACAGCTGTCCTGCTCACTGCCCCACTTGCCTGGCTGAGAGAGGATGAGGACACTTTTAATTGTAAGTTTATGCTGTATTTTGGGTCCTTCCCTGCCCATTCTCCCTTTTCCTGGTGCTATAACACAAAAAGAAGATCTTCTCCATGGGACAGCCAGCGGGTAGGGGTGACACAAGTCAGCCCAATGTAGGATGATGGTACTGCAGATCTGATCTTGGTCCTGCTGTTGGCAGAGACAGAGATGATGCCAGAGGCATGAAATGCATTATGGCAGCATTTTGATATTCACCCAGCTCAGTCAATTATATGGATCCTCTGTTGTTCTGCTCCACCAGGGGGATGAGATAAACCATTTTTTTTTTGTACTGTGATTGCAATGAAGTGAGCAAGGTGGGAGAGAAAGGAAAGTGCACTACCGTGCTTTATGTCCCAGTGGAGAGAGATCTTCTGCCTCCTGCAAAAATGTGAGCACAAGGTATCAGGGAAGAGATCTTAGGAGTGGTGGCTGTGTCCTCCACTCTAGTAGGAAAGCCCAGAGCTGTCTCTTCCATGCCTTTCAGTGTGCTCATCTCTACGAGAAATGGAGTCAGGAGGATTAACCCTATAGTTACATTAAATACAAACTCAGTTTTCAAGAGGATAAATTAACTCTTTCTATGTCAAGTGGCAAATATATTGTTTTTTGTCATCCTTACAGCTTCTTCCAAACATCAGAGTGGGCACAGCTCCCATTCTCAGCTCCCATCCAGCCCCACAGTGCAACAAGCTGTTTTCCTCAGTTCTTTCCATGGAGATGCTGCTGAGACACCTCAGTGTTCCAAAGGCTAGAAGTCTTCTTTCAATTTCCAGATGCGAGCTTATTTACAACCATTTCCTACTCTTTTCTTCTTGTGCCAATGTTGTTTGAAACAGCTCTTCTTCCTTCAGGTGTTTCCCTGAANTCCATGCCTTTCAGTGTGCTCATCTCTACGAGAAATGGAGTCAGGAGGATTAACCCTATAGTTACATTAAATACAAACTCAGTTTTCAAGAGGATAAATTAACTCTATGTCAAGTGGCAAATATATTGTTTTTTGTCATCCTTACAGCTTCTTCCAAACATCAGAGTGGGCACAGCTCCCATTCTCAGCTCCCATCCAGCCCCACAGTGCAACAAGCTGTTTTCCTCAGTTCTTTCCATGGAGATGCTGCTGAGACACCTCAGTGTTCTCATGGCTAGAAGTCTTCTTTCAATTTCCAGATGCGAGCTTATTTACAACCATTTCCTACTCTTTTCTTCTTGTGCCAATGTTGTTTGAAACAGCTCTTCTTCCTTCAGGTGTTTCCCTGAAACCTTTCGTCCAGGTGAGTGGACACGTGGGCACGTGTGTGTGTGCCCACACACTGCGCAAACACTACAGAGAGCTATAGAGACCTTCATTTCTACACACTAAGCAAAGCTGAGGAATGTCTGCCCAGTTAGACCTTCCCCTCCTGTTTCTGAAGTCAATGAAAAGTTTTCCATAGGGGAAAACCCATTTTCTGGTGCCTTGGAGAGCCCCTGTTAAGGCATTGCAGCTATTTCACAGCAGGGAGTCACCATCCTGGTGCCACAAGCCAAGCAGGACAATCTGGACAGCTCTACAGGAGTGCCAGGAGACTCTGGATTGACTATACTGACTCAAATGCCTTGTTTTACCCAGACGGAGATGGGAAATTTTGGTCATGTTTTTCATTACCATCTAAAATCAACTTTTCCAACATGGAAAAAAGTGTCAGTGTCAACAAGATTAAAAAAAAAAAACCAACCCTATTTTCCCAAAATATACAATAAAAGGATTTTTCTTTCTTTTTTTCTTGCTCACTGAACATCAGGATAAAGGCAAACATGTTGTTGCATCCAAGACCATGCTTTCAGGTGACCTGTAGTGTCAAAAGTAAGGTTTGTTTTGGGGTAGCAGGTAGATGGAGAGGTCATGGGACTGGGCAGGGAATGCACTGGCTAGAAGTGGAGTTGCTGGAATATAAAATAGGGAGTTAAAAGGAATCCTGGGGAATGGGCTAGTTTAATTAGAATTCTGGTGTGGTTATAAAAAAATGCATTAACATGTTGTTCCTTAAGCATTGGGACCTAAGGGAATATTTCTTGGTCTTCCTGTGGCTCCCTTCTGTGTGGTTCTCTCATGTTGAATAACTGTGCTGAACTCATATTGTGACCTTTTCCACTAGCTTAGTCTCTGTCCTGTACCCCACTGCTAATTTTCCTAAATATTAAAAAACATAATACAGTGATGCCTTTTCTCTTCCTTCAAACTGCACTGGAACCAGCCAACAGTCTCAATAATTATTAAATGGGAGTAAACCTGACAGACAAGCAAACAAACAACCAGAGCACAGCTGCATAATACTCATTTCCTCAGGAAATGAAGCAAAATACTACAAACAAAGTCCATTTATTAAAGCAATGTAATAATTTAATAAGAAGAACGTCAATGTTCCCCCATTGAGACCTTACTTGGCTTTTAGGCTGCCCTTTTTGTCTTTCCTTCACCTTCCTCTGAAGATTAAAAGCTTGATTGCAGCTGGGGATGGGACATATAGATTGCCTGAGTGTGTCAAGCCATACCAAGCCAAGCCTGAGGATCATATGCACCTGGTTAAACTCACTGCCAGGTGCTGGGTCTGGGAGGAATTGCTTCCCTTCCTCTGCAGAGTGGAGGATTGTCCCCTTCCCAGCCTCATCTCTGAGTTTTTATTTAGGGAATTCCCTGACGCTGCCAGAGCTCAACCCATCTCTCTTGTTCCCCTGTGGCATGTCATTGCTCCAGAGACTGGAGGAAACCCAACACTGAAGCTCTGGCGTATTTTTGGGCTATATTAGTACGGACCTGATGGACCTACTGTGTACTGCAAGGTCACCTGCAGTGGCAAAAAAGGGGATGTGGTGACTCAGAAGGGACCCTTCAGGGACACAGTTCTTATGAGTTTTGATGAGGGAGTTGCCATGGTGCCCATGGCTTGTCCCTTCACTCTTTAAACTGAATGATGGAAAAGCACAGGCTCAGACACTCTCCTCCAGCAACTGCCAGGGACTTTCTTCACCTGGTAATTTAAACCAGGTGACTGAGTTTTGGAGGTAAATATATTATAAGGATTAAATTATTTATATTTAAAATTTTTAATATTTTGTTACCTCATTATATCAGCTCCAAGTCTTGTGAGACGCATTTAGTTGTATGCTACTATTTACTAATATTCTTGTTAATGATTTAAATTGCAGCTATGCTTGAGATGTGTGATACCCTTTCTAGAAATGGAAGCATGTCCTTCATTAAAAGGCTTATTCTGAAATAGATGAGGCATAGAAACATCTTGTTATATGATCTATATATATAATCTAAATATATATAAATAGCACTAGTAGTAGTGATTCATAATACACTACAGGAGCTGTAACAGCACCATCAAACAGAGGCAATGCTTTTAATCCATTTGATGGTCTACCAGGAACCAGACCAGCATTTGAAGCATTTGACAGTTTATTGTTTGATTATTTATTGTTTGATGGGGCACATGAAACTGTTTCTGCACAGAAATCCAACTTAATGGGAGGTGCACCTCCAGCACAAATGGAGGATGGACACAGCTGTTTATCTCCAGTTTCTGATATACGAGAGGTATGTTATTCATACAGCTGGTCACTTTTTGTTGGTTATCTTTCTCACAGGAGCTGCCATGGTGGTGATTATCATTTCTTTGGTTGCATAAAGATAAGACTAGGGCGTCCTTGGCGACCTGCAGACAACTCATTTGCTGAGCAAACTTAAAATCTGACTACTTTAGCACAAAAGCGGCATTTGAAACTCTCAGCAAGTTTCCAAAAAGCTCTATTTTATGGTAACATTTCACCATTCTAGTCTGTGGAAATTGGAAACTAAAATTTTCACTACGTACAACATTCATCGGACTTGCTGAAAGGACTGAATAGCATTTTCCAGCATCAGATGATGGGCAGCCAGAAAATATAGTGACTTGCTGAGAAGTCATAACTTTGAAATGAGCTCCAGCTGGGCTGCAGGAGGTAATGTGTTATCTGGGACACACAGAGCAGATGTCCACCCTGCACAGCAATGTGCCAGTGTGCACCCACAGCCTTTTCCTGCCCCTAAGGAGCACAATTCACACTGTGAGTGTCCCTGTAGCATCTCTAAATAAGAGGGGAGGATTCAACTTATCTGCTTTAGTGATCAAACTTCGAACTTGACCCTTCTCAATTCACACCTGTGAACCAAGGTGCACGTGGTGGCAGCACACCTTCTCTAGCTTATAGATGCACAGAAGGGTCAGTGTTTAGAGGAAAGGGGGGCATGGGTACCTCATGTAGGAGTCTAGAGTTTGGTGGGGTGCAGGTGGGCTGGTTTTCCTAAAGCTCTCCAAAAGAGGTGGAGAGATGTTTGTTCCTCCAGAGCTTCCTTTAGGGGTTTAGCCTAAATCAGATGCTCAGAAACACTCTGTGGAAGACTCTTCCCTCTCTGGTGGTGGCAGACGGAGTCTAAGGAGCTCAGCCTGCTCACTTGGCCACCCAAATTTAGAGGAGAGCAGGTACCACGAACATCCCCCAGAGGGGGTATCCTGGAGCATGTCCAAAGGCACAAAGCTCTTTGTGGCTGGGTTCCACGGCAGCCTTGACCCTCTCCCATGGTGTCAGTACGTTACAGGCAGCAGTCTATGCAAAAATGTTTTAGTGGAGACAACTGGACACTTAGTAGGGACAAACTGGAGAAATTAATAACCTCTCCATAGAGACAAATGCCCTCCATTCAGGGGAGGACAGTAAAAAGAGAACTTTCACCTCATTTATAAACTCCAATTAGCGTCAGAGTTACAAATACTAAGAAACTGTGAAAGAGTCCAAATAAAAGATAAATGCCTGCAATCTTTAAATTCATTCATACGCTATGTCTCAGCATTTTTCTTCAGGTCCCACATGCTTGAAAACTTGCCAGCTCTTTTCCAAGCCTCTTAATCATTTGGAGTAATAAAAATATTATCTCTTTCTACAAACCATGGTTTTCTTGTGTTCTGAGACCATCACAGCTACAACATCCATCTGTATAACTCCTCTGCTCACTGAAGTAACCAGTGACTGGGCTTTTGTCCTTTACAAAAGCTCTTTCCAGCCTCTGGATTTGTAACCCCTCAACCACAGAGGAAGGACTGGCAGGAGCCAAACCCCACACCCTTGCAAAGGCAGAACAAGCCTTTGTCACTGTACACACCTCTTTCATTGCACAAGCAGGTGGTTCAGGATATAAAGATATACATATATGTCATCAGCACAGCTTAAACACATGTAGGTGTAGAAACAAGCTCTAACAGAGTTGAAAGGTATTAGCGAATTCAAGTGATTTGGCACTACTTATTTCCAGCTCCCTGGAGCTTCCTGAACTAAGCCAGTAGAAAATATGTAATTCCACACCGTTCAGCACAGACATGAAGCAAAGAATGAGATCCGGATCTGTAACTGACTTATTACAAGGACCCAAGGTTCTGGCAAGAATGGGCCTGCTTTGAAATTTGAAGACCAAACATAAACTTCTCAAATACGGACGTTTTATGTCTGATGATGTGTATCTATGCAAAATAAAGCATAGGGTGGACTTGGGGCTTTGGTTTATTTTGGTTTAGTTAATGTCAGGCAGCAATGATGTTACCAAAGACATGATTTGGCCTGATAAGTTTGGAGAATCCTAGATATCCAACCTGATTCAGAGCTCTTAGCACTTCACAAACCGGCATGAAAACACTGCCCCAGTCCTAAAACCCAAGACAAATAGTACTGCAAAAAGCCTGGGAGCTGGAGGAGAGAAGGAAATGCACACCTCGTCAATGTCCAGGGGTGAATATAACCAGAGTGACTGGCAGGTCTGTGGTGGAAAATCTCTGGCTGGCCAAACAAGAGCCTGCTCCCCTCTGCACCCATGAGCTCTTTCAATCTTCACAAGCCTGAGCAGCTTTTCTGGCCTTTCCATCTCTCAGTCCACCTGCTACCTCTTCAGAGCAGTGGGATCTCAGCTTCACCTAACTCAGGAAAATGAACCTGCTGCTGGACAACATAACTGCTAACATAATTGCACAGATGGGAACCAAAGCAAAGACAGGCTGAAAGTGAGATCCAAAGAACCATGTTCAGCATAGCCTGATTCTACATTTCAGGTTCTCCGTTGTTCCGCTTGCTTAGGTGTCTTTATCAGGTAGTTTCACATTGTATTTATCTGGAAGAAACACAGGAAAGCTGGAACACGCCCCGAGATGGCAGCAAGGTCTCTGTGCAGCTACTCCATAGCCACCTCTTTCATTATGCCAGAAGATTGTGACCTCATGACAAGCTTTGTCAAGTATGCAGTCAGCCAGGAGCCAGTAATAGTAGTGGTGTCTAAACCACCAAAAAAAGGACAATTTAAGACAGGGAGAACTGATATTGCTTGTAAAGAAGTCAAATTAAGCCAATTCATAAACATAGACATTCTTATTAAAGTGCCTAAACTAACACATCTTGCTATTTCCAACATTCCAGTACAGCACATATATCCTAAACCACAAGGCAGAAAGGATGGGGTTTCTAACCCCATCGGCAGCATGTTTTTTATAACACCACACAGTTCATGAAAAGCTTGGCATGCATTGCTGGATTCATTTATATCCATTAGACAAGACCAGATGAGCTTGACAGTTTTATTTTCACTTGAAGATCTCTCAGTACAGCAGGCTGTCCTGATGGCATCAGGCCCCAGTGACAACTGAAGTATTGCTCACAGAGAGGAGTCAGAAGGACCACTGACCATAATGGACTAAAAATAATGATGTAAAATTGCACGGAATTTGCACAGACAGAACGTGCAACCTTAAAGCTACAATTTATCTGTTGGCCGAGAGGGAATAAGGGATGATGCTCCACAAATTTTCAGCTACCTTTGAATTAAGCTTTGAAAATAAGGGTCCTGCTTGTGTTTCCAGGATTTCCAGTGGAACTTCTTCAGTCCAGTGGTGGTCCTGGTTTGCGCCCATGAAGAGAAGCAAATCCTCTTTGTTCTTTTCCTTCTGACTGCAGCCTCCTGTGACTCCATATAGAAACTGCATTTAGTGCTGGATTACTCAGTTCTGTGACTTTGTTGCTCTTATCTGTAATTTAATTCTGAGGCATTCAGAGAAATCTTTTAAGTGCCTCCTGATATGCTGGAATAGAGAGAAGAATAGAGAGAAGAAAATCAACATTATTGGTTACTGCAGTTTCCATGGGAAGAGAGTACTACGTTTCTGAGAAGAATATAGCCAATTTCTAAAGGGATGCATCAGGAAAGTGACTCTAAAGACATTTTTAAAGAGACAAAATCTTGATGCTGTACTTCCACTGGGTCATGCCTTGCATTTCTCCAGGCGTCCCCACAGATTCCAGAGGGAGTCTGTGGAGTAATGTCTCTTTAATGAAAGTATCAGAACCTGGTAATTTAGGCTTAGTCTATGGTTGTTTGATTTGTTATTAAAATCAAGAAGACTATGCTAAATTGGGACCTTTATTAAATATGGAGTTAAGCTTTCCTCTCTATTTTTAGAGTCTTCTCTTCTCCATTCTCATTCCAAGAGAACAGTGTTAAATAAATGGATTTTGCATGACAGAGAGGCTGGTTAACAGGCTCTTCAGTCAGCCTAGAAACAGAAAATAAATCAGATTCTGATATAAATGCACTTCATTGAAGTGGAGGGAGATATATCAATTTCTGTTCATTGTAGTCCTGACCCTGTGATTGCAATTTTCTTAAGGTGATTTCCTATGTTCATTACTATGAACTATCTGTCTATTAACTTCAGCAGCTTCTGGATTCTGTCTTTTTACTTTAAAAAGTACATATTTTAGGTAGACTTTAACACTTTGGATATGATAGGATTTCTGCAATTGTGTTTGTAAGGGAATTCATGAGCTCATATAGTCCATCGCCAGTAAAGGATCAATCCTATGTAAAATCGGCCTAATATTTTTTAATCAAATTAATTTTTAAAGGCTTCTGTTGCTGCGTATTTCACAATTCTGAGACAAGTATTAATAAGTCTAGCTACCTTGTGGAACTGGAGTGATGTGGGATTATGCCTTTAAAAGTCATAAATCTTCCTGGGGTTTTGTCCACTCTTCAAAGTTCTCATCAATTTTCAGGTTTCAGTCTGGCTTTTCCAAAAGCATCATGCATCCTCAACTCATATTCATTATCTTGAAAACTTTGTTATTGCTCTCCTAGAGGTTTTTTTCCCAGAAAACCACAGGCAAATTCAAACCTCCCTTTCACCTTTGATAGAGTATGTTGGTTAGCAGGCAGGACAGGGACTAAGATCTTTTTTGCAATGAGTCAAAAAACAAAACAAAACAAGTCCAGAAAAACTCACTCCAAATGACTGCACAGGCTACAGTGATTACCATCATGTGTATGAAGTCCATGGGGATTGGGAGAAAGAGTTAACTTTTTTTTCCCCACTCCTGCTCTTCCATTCATCTTCTTCATAAAGTTTTCTGTACACAGGGAAGCTCAGTCCCCATAGGGGTTAGCTCAGCAAAAGTGGCTAAAAACTACACTTCCTCTGAACTACATCTTGAGTCATTCGCAGACAAAACTAAACTGGGAGGTAAGGACTGAGATTGTACCAGCAAAACCAAGACTGACCCAGCATCTCTGTTGATCCAAATTTTGGGCAGTTGCACCAGCCCAGAAGGAGCCCCATGGCTGTCAGTGGTTCAGGTCTAGCCAGGGCACGCTGAGATGTTGGCAGGGAAGGTCCAGTCTGTACCGTACTGGCAGTGTTAGACGCTTCAGAGGATCAGCATCAAAGGCACATCTTCCCATGCTTTTCTTCTGCACCAAGAACCATAAAAGTTCTCTTTGTAATCTGTGTTTTTACAAAGCTGTCTCTCTCCAAAGAGCCCTAAAATACTTTGCAAGCCAAAGGCCTCTTTTGGATCTGTCTTATATTGGTACACATGAAAATTACCCTGATGGTAGATCAGAATCTGCCCTTTGTGTAAACAGCATTCTTGAAACTCAGCCTTCTCTTGGGCAGAAATCAATCAGGCTGCTTGTTTAGCCTTAACCCTCCTGTCACAAGCAATAAACTTATTGCAGTGGGAATTGAGAGGGTGCATCCAGAAACCACTTTTTGTTTGATGCTCTTGGGTTGACGAGGTAAAATTCCTCAGGACAGGAATGGCCTCTTAGAGAAGGTCAGAAATTGCAAATATCATCAATGCAGTATAGTAAGGGGATATCAATGCCAGGGTCTCTCCCTACTTCTAGTGTAGATGACCTTGTGAGGTCACACCTTGCTACAGAGGTAATCAAGTAGTCGGGCATTCCTTACAGAGGTGCAGACTCCAGTATCCAAGACTTGTGTTGCCTGACCACAGACTTACATTTTCACAGGTCCTTTGAGAGCAGCTCCCATTGAAAACCCTTGGCTGAAATCACCAGCCTGTAGCACAGCTGAGGCTTCTAAACACTGCTATGATGAGGAACAGAGAAATAATTTCTAGGGTGAAAGGAGAAGAAATATTGATAACCAAGTGACATGGCCTCTGTTGAACTTTCAAGTATTAGTTTTCACCAGTGCCTTCATTTCCCTCCATGATTTCACCATTCTGCCACTTTAAAAGCTATCTGGGGACAGGGACAGTCATCCACTGAATTTTGTCTACAGATAACTGCAAATTAAAAAAAGTGAGGAGGAGGAAACAGAAACAGGCAGCAAACTTTTTCCGCTCTCCTTCCTTATTTCACTCTACATAAGCCTTAAATTGCTCAGTAGAAAACTCTTCCCATGGGATATCCTGCGGCATCAAAATGCCTCATTTTAATTCACTGGCACTTTTCAGCTAAGGTAGAAAAAAAGCTGGAGTGCACGTGCATGTGTAGGGGGATTTGAGAATAAAAAAAACAACCTGAGTCAATTCTAGAGAACAAAATAAACAAACAAACAAATAAGTATTTACCTGGGTTTGCCTTCAAAGCAGGAATATTATTAAAGAGTTTGCTCACACTTCCTTTTGGGGTGTTCCTGCATTTTGCACTATAAAAACACATCACATGGAAAGCATCAAGAAAAACAGGCTCCCAACCCAGGATCACATTCTTCTTCCCCTTCAAACGCTTCAAGTAAAATGCCCCTACCTTAAAAGCACAGAACTCATTCTGAGGTCCTCATTGGAGAGCTCAGGCCTCCCTTTGCCTTCTCCCCCTAAGGGTTGCTAAAATAAATAATGATGTGCTGTAAATAAATCCAGGATTGTTTTCCCTAGAAAGATATCTGATGATCGTGGGCAAGAGCAGAATGAATGTGGAGGAGTGTTTCAAACCAGAAGGAAAAGATATGCAGAGTTTTAGCTGACTTGGGCCACTGAATCAAAGGGTTGGATCTAAAAGGCCCGACAGGAGCGGTGTGGACAACAGCAAGGACTCTCCTGGGAGGTGTCAGTGCCACCAGTTCCTTCATTAGTAGCCTCCCCTCCTGATGCCTGAGTGTGTCTTGGTACGTGAGAATTCAGACAGAGCTGCTGGGGCTTGCTCTTGCTGAGCAGCACCGGTGGGTTTTGATTTTGTGGCTGCAGCCAGGCAGCTGTGCCGCGGTGTCAGACGGCCCCCGGAGAGGCTGGGCTGACGCCTCGCAGCCCACTCAGACGGAGCCACATTCCCCCATGCTGGTGGCAATGACACAGCTACCAGAGGAGCTCATACCAAGCAGCATCTGAAAGCAATAAAGCAAAGGAAAACTGCGGGGAAGCGTGAGCTGCAGGAGCCTGGGTGGGAGCAGCCAAGGCGCTTGGTTGTAAGGAGAGAATTCGTTAGCAGCTGCTTTCGTACTGAAAGACATCCCAGTCTTTGAGATAAGGCTCCTGTTGAGATATTTCCTTGTCATTCATAGCTTTTAGTCCCCAATTTTCATTTCTATTCGATTGCTCTCAGACACCAGACCCATCTCTTCCCCCACTTACCAAATGACTTTGCAGTAGCAAACTTGTTGGGGACTCAGAGTTCATACCACTATGATGAACACTCACAGCCACTCCAAATATCTCCATTCCTGCAGCAAAAGGACACAGATTTTCCTCCTGCCAATGAAGAGACCATGCTCAGAACAGTTTGGTGGTACAGAGGCTCATAACACACCCTGGAAATGTCTATCCTATGAGGGCAGCAGGACAGGTACCTATTTCCATGGTAAAACTGCCTGGAAAGCAGACCCTGGAAAGGTGCTTGAGCTCAGATTGCTTACACTTAGCTCAGGAAAGTGTCTTTAGTTCATTTTTAGTTCATGAATGCATCATACTTTTCATTGCACTGAGAGCGCTCTGCAAGCCTTCCTTGGAGTCTGATTCACAGGTGAATTGCAACCTTAAATATTTAATACAACCAGACACCTGGGCTTCTGAAATACAAGGGGATCACAGCCTGAAGTCCATTTCCAAAAAGTCCATCAAACAATGGCAGGGAGATGGCGCAGCAGCAACAAAAAAATCTGGGAAATCCCTGGAAGTATCCCTGTGAGTGCTGCTGGAATAGCCAGCAGCTCTGAAGATTTTGGTCTCCCTAATGTCTGGCCAAGGGTGTCAAAGGTAGATGTCTGTTTTGATATGCCACTTTCACTGTGCCGTGTAGAGCCTCAGACAGGCCAGTATGAGCCTAACCCAGGAGATGCTCCAAGGGAATTGGTATTCAAGGGAGTTTGAAACCTTGGGAAGGATACCAAACCCCTCTCTTTGGAACAGGATTTAACACAGATTGAAAATCTTCCATACACTTCAAGGTTTTCTGCTTCATTCCCAGAGATGCTTTGCAGGCCTGTCAACTCTGATTAAATCATTCCAAATAATTAAATTGTTTTTGAAAGTGATTTGTCAAATATATACATATATATATAATTTGTAGCTTGCATGATCACAGTAATACATCAAGTTCCTGAAAGTCATTGAGTCCTGCGTCAAATTGCCTTCAGTCTAAATGGTTTTATTCTGTTCAATTGGGTTATAAAACCTTGGCCACCTAGTGAATCTGGTAGTGGCTATAAATCTCTGCAGCTGGGAAACTGGAAGGCAGCCCTGCCTACCTTACAATGAGAAGAAACCCTGCTTCCCATTCCAATTCAGCAGTGCCTGCAGAGTATAAAGACCTTTCTGAGCAAAATCCTTCAAAAATAGTAATAAAGAACCGAGGGGAGTCCAGGGAAGAACACGTAATTATAGATGTTGTTTGGAGGGCTCTGCTCTATTTTGAAGGATGTTTTGAAAGCCACAGCAGTGATGGGATGGGATTTTTGCTCTACAAGAGCAGGGTGTACTGACAGCACCCATGAGCACCACTGTACCACCAAGATATATCACTTTGTTGTACCCACTGCTTGTAAGGCCCTTAGAAACCCAGTGAGCTCCAGTGAATGTTCCTGAACATCCATTTCCCAAGGCTATTGAAATAGGATTTTTTTTTTTTATTTTTGGTGAATGGCCAATGAATAAAACAATCCTGACGGAAGAAAACGAGCCAATTCCTGGCTTCTGTGTTAGGACTGAATAAAGAGGATCAGCTCACACAGTAGGTAAAAAGGATACAATATACTTGTGATAAACTGATTGCCTTTTATCCCATTTTCTATTAATTTTCATGTTGTCAGGTTTTTTCCTTGAAAAAATTATTATACAACCTTGCACAACTTTGAGGTCAAAACAATGACTCTATAGTTGCCCAAAACATCTCATTCTGTTCCTGCTTTTCTTATTTAGCCATGGGGCCCAGATCCTATTTACCAGTTACATGAACTACCCATGACTGAATGAATGCCTCATTGCTAATGAGCTAGCCAATTCACACCCTTTTCCTTCCAGAATTTGGGGACAGAATCTATCTATCCCCAAGTCTCCATTCCTCCTCCTATTCGGTCATTCCCATTCTTACAGCCTCATCCTCATTTCCTTTCATTTGCAAATTCACCCACATCCATAACCAAAAGGAGAGCGGTGCTGTCACAGGCAGCTGAGCCAGTCTAACACGGCACAGGCTGCCAGGGGAAGGACCTGCCTCTCTCCTCCTTCACCTCCCCATGGCCTCACTCATCCCTGGCACCAACCTGGGTACTCGTGGATCAGTTTTCTGAGCTGATTCAACCTGCTAAAACAGCAGAAAAACTCTTGCCACATGCTTTTCTGGGGTGGTTTACCAACGGGTTAAGGAGCTGGAGCAAGACATGAGTGAAGCTTCGTCACCGCCCCCATGAGAGATGGCAAAGCACAGCAAAGCCTCTGCTTGCTGGCAGAGACGAGTAATCTTTTAAGCCATCTCACCCCATCTCACAGAACTGCATCCCGAGGCAAAGCATTTATCCACTTCTGGTGCCATATTTTTGATCTCCATGTTCTTTCTTTCCTATTCCTCCTCCAGCTGAAAACCTTTCTGGTTTTGATTTTAATTTCCTTTGCAAGGTTCAGCTCAGCTTGACAGTTGGCAATTCTCACAAGCTCTCTATGCTTTCTGACTTCTAAGATGTGGATTATTTTGCTGGTCAGATATGGTTTTTAGCCCTTTTAACATTTGTTCTGCCCAACCCAAATGTCCTGTTTGAGGTGGATCTTGTGCTTGATTCAGTCTGGAGCCTTCCTCTGCAATATTGGTCCCTCTCCTGAGCAAGACACAAGAGCAAAGAGGTTTTTTCAACCTTGCCTGTAAAAGTATCCTGCACACAATAGTCCTAGAGCTCTTCAACAAATTTGCCCCTTTGGACCTAAGTTGCAGATATCTCTTTTAACACTTTCATTTTATTTACATGGTTTCATCTCATGACCACAAATCCAAAGTCATTGTGTTCTCAAGAGATCTCACCATCTACAAAATCAAACCTAAAATCTCATCATCTTGTATTTGTTGCATAACTGAGTGATTGAATGGGTCAGCCCACACCCAGGGCTGTATGGGCCTTTCTTGATAGCACTTATTTTCCAGCGCATGTGTGCAGAATTCAAGCTTCCACAGTGATACTATTCTCACTTGTACACATATTGATCTCCATCTCACTCTCTCACTCTTCTCCTCTCTCTCTCCCTTCATGCAGGAAAGTAAGCTTAGCTTACAGTCCAGCCTGGGAACCTACAGGAAATTCCTGGAATGACTCAGTGTCAGTGTTTTTAGCCATCTTGCCCTTTATCACTTGGACCCAAACGTGTTTTGCTCTGCCCCTGCAGTTCTTGTGTCCTAGCAGTCTCTCCTACCATCACTGTACAGCATTACTTCTCCCTCTAATCTTTGTTTCTGCCTCTCTTGACCTAAACCTATCCCTCATTACCTGCATTCCAAAACCAATGCCATTCCAAGATACTGCTATTACCCTTATAATATCTGGTGTTACACCCTGCTTTGGTAGTTAAATCTCTCCGTTTTATTGCTAATGCCTCTTTAATCAATAGAAAAGTATTTCAATGCTTTTACTGGCCAATATAATTTTTCCACGTGCATCAGATAAAATATTTTTATTATCAAATTATCTATTTGATTGTTTCTTGCAGCAATAATTTTTCCTTTCCACAAAATCCATTTTACTGTCCCACATCCCAACACATACTGTTTTTCCATTATACACTGAATCTCCTCTTCCTCTGTGCTGAATCCAGGTGTAAGAATTTCATAGATATCTCCCTAACTCACTCCCTCGTTTCTCATGAGGTCTTCATACCTGCTAATTTTAATCCTACTATACCACTCTCTCTACGGAGGTGAGAGCAATCCACCGAATATTCTTTTCCTTAGTAACTCCCCATAATCAACAGTCTCAAAATCATCCTCCTTGATGAACATTTGAGACACTTGCTGATGTCCACGTAATGACTTTGCCTACCCTTTCCAAAGGCTGAAAGGCTCATCCACCCAAGACTCACTTTGTATGTCTCTCCTAAGTGGGCATAATTATCCTTGGCTACCCCTCACATCCTTTGGGGACTTGCTTTAGCTTCTAAATCCATGTTGTAGTTCCCACTCTCCTCTGAACACTTCTGGCAATATGGAAGTTAACTGGCCAAAGTAATTTCCTCCTTCTGGTCATTGAGGGAACCAGGGATCACACTGTGGCTTTTGGAATTAAATTCTGGTTTCATCCACATCTCTTGAGCAGCAAAGTGACATGCTACACACACCTCAGGCTGGAGCCACAGTATGGTGTTATGAGGAAAGTTTACTCTGAACAGTGGAGATCTGGTCTCTAGGTAGCCTGACCTCGGGGTTTGGATTTGGTATCTGCAGGCTGAGTTTCTGCAGTGTTTAATAGGGGCTATACTCATGCTGCATCTTCTGTCGATGCTGTCTCTTTCTTCTCCTCAAGCATCAGTTTGTCAAAAACTTGTGGCTGCTTAATATCCCCGAGATCCTTGAAAACTTAGCTGAAAGTGACTGTGTAACCGAGCAGCTATTTAGGAAAATGAGCAAATACACACGGCACACATAAATCCCAACGATGTTACAAAACCAGGCAAAAAAGGTGCTAATATGTATTCATCTTCAGCTGAGCACTGACAGCAGGGCAATGTATTGTCTTTGCCGATCTTATTTTCACTTGAATGGTTTTCCTTTTATTCCCTGTGGTGTTTAAGGTCTTCCAAAAGAAATACAAATGATCATTGGAAATGAATAGCTGGTCGTGCATGGGTGTTGGGAGAGTGCTGAAAATGGGCTTTCACCCTGCATTCAGTGGGAAAGTGAATCACTCTCACACAAAGCTAGAGCCTCAAATGTGAGGAGGGGAGAGAATGAAAGCAGGATGTGATTCTCAAATGACATTTGGTGCTGTTTATCTAGTGGAACAGTGCACAGATTCGGTGTAGAGGAAACACAGCCTCTCACTGCTGGGAAGCAATTGCATTCATTTTGAAGAGATCTATTAGCTCTCAGGTCCTTTAAGAAAATGGAGAATAACATGAAAAGAGACAGAAAAGTGGAGGAAAAAACAGAAGTAGACATAGGGCCAGGCTGAAGGCTCTGGAAGGCTGCGGAGGGGCAGAAGCCTGGATATGGCAGACTGTGTTCTGCCCCAGATATGCTTGTAAAGATGACTTATTCCATTATTGAATTTTGCTTAAAAAAATCTCAATCTTGCGTAAAAGCAGAGTCCCAGAGCTGAAGATAAGGTATCCAAGAGCCAACTGGAGGCTCTGGGGTTGTATAGGCTTAAAACCTACCTCAATACTCCATTTAAAGCAAGGATGGGCTTAAAACACAGTCTTTGTGTGGGGTGGGTGTGTGCAGCCTGTTTGAAAAATAAAAATGAGGTAAAGATGTGTGTAACAGATGTGCTGGAGGTTGTCACTTCCTTTCCTTGTACACTCCTCCGCCCAGCTTCCCTGCCTCGTGCCCTCACCTTGTTGGTGCCTCTGACATTCACCAGCTGGCCAAGAAGGCCTGATCCCCTCTATGTAACCCACTCACCATTAATTTGGAGGTTAATACTTCACAGTGTGTAAAGTCTTTTTGCTCTTGGATTCAACCCCCAGTTGATGTAGATCAATGAAGCTTCATTGATTTAATTTCCACCAGCTGAGGAGAGCCAGTTCCAAGAGACATGAACACCATTAGCCCCCATTCATCCCCTCATTTCTTCTCAGAAGCTACTCCCAGTGTTCCAGCACTGCAGGAGCACTGGAAAACCAATGGCTCAAAAGCAAGAGAAACCTGTCCTTGAATTTAGGCATTTTAGCAGCTGGGAAAAGGAGCAGATCTTCAGTTTGTACGAGCAGGTGGAACTGAAGAGCTGTAGAAGTCATGTGTACCTGTACTTGCAGAACTCCCTGTGCACCCTGCCCAAGGTGACATTTGTACCACTAATGTGAGTTCTGAGATGGTGCCCAGTGTGGGGACAGGGCAGAAGGAGGATGGGTTGTTCAGAAGAGGAGTAACTCTCCAATGCAGCTTTGGTGGGGAGTCATCATCACTGTTTTATTCTTCCAGGCAGTGTGACCCTGTCCAGAAATGAGGTAGGGCTGACCTGAGGTACCTTTTCTCCAGGGAAGCAGTGAGTCTTAGAATGACTTCCTACATGTTTCCAAGGCGTGGACACTCCCCTAAAAGGATGCTGATGAGTACAGAAAAGTGGAAGATGGTGCCATCCCCAAGGCTTGCCATCTACCCATTTAGGTGGGAAAGTCCAGAGGGAGACCTGCAGCCTACAACTTTCCCACTGCCAACCGCAGGTGTGTCCCTGTCCTCGATCTTTACCATACCAGGTAGTCAATGAGTCTGTTTCCTGGAGGGAAAACTGGTTTCTAAAAATCAGATTTTCTGATTCCAGTGCTAAGCCATAGCTGAGTTTGTACTGGCTGGGCCCCTGCTGGCAGGATGCCGGGCTTGGGTGTGCCCTGGCAGGGCATTCACAGCGCCATTTCCCCCATCCAGGCCTGGGTACGTGCCAGGGCACTCTCTCCAGGTCTGAATTTTCTCCAGCAGTAATGAGCTGTCCATGCTGCCTCCCCCATCACAAGAAACACATCCATCCCCACAGAGAGCCTGGCTCCAGTGGTCCTGCAAGCCCTGCTTGAATTAAGCACTTATTTTAATTTGTAGATTTGTAGGCTTTAATTACCATTGGGGTTTCATAGAGCATAATTAGTATTTTTTTGTTCTCTTTTTTATTGGTGCAACGAATACTTATTTGTAGTTTGTCAAAACTACATGCAGCATCTGTCCTGTGTAGTGAGGAAAAAAAAAAAACCAAGCAGCTTGCTTTTAAAAGCAGCAATTTAAAATGATCGGCAAAGGTGCTTCTGCAGGGTCAGTGAGAGCAGGCACAGAGGCACCCCACTTTTCCTTTTTTTTTTTTTTTTGGTAGCAGTGTCTGGATGGTGACTCATTATCAATTGTAAATTACAGGGATCGGGGAGAGGGACAGGAATGACAAAGTTCAGAAACAGCATCTGCTGAAGAAAAACAAATGAGGTGGGGGGCAAAGCAGGAAAACACAGATGAAACACTGTAATTGCTTGGCAGCAAGTTGCTATTGTAATTTAGAAAATTGGAAGCATCCGTTCTCAAACAGTTCTAGCTTTATTTCGCTTCTTCCTAACTTTTGAGTGCAGCCCTTGTTCAGCGATCAGCTGTGTCCTCCTGCAGGATTACTGGCTCTCCCTCACACAGAGCAGTAATGAACCCCTCGTGTTTGGTTATGGGCCATCGAAGAAAAGCATTTTGCGATTGTTTCACAGTGCAGTCATTTAACAAGATTAGAGATAATTTGCCCCTTGGAATGCAAAACTGTTTCTACAGGTGCTTAAGCTTCCTGGCTTTTGGATTAGAGGCCTCATTTTGTTTTGTGCCATTGCATTCAGCGAGGTCTCCGAGGACTGTAAATAAATGAACAGCGACCCTCCGCAGCTGGGAAACTAATTTTCCAGCCCAAGCTGCAAGAGTCGCAGCTTACAAAGCTCAGTGGATGCAGATAAATATGTGCATGCTAATGTATTAAACGTGCTGATTAACTAATACTGATTGTGCCTGAATGCCTGCCATTTGCCGACTGGGACACTCCCGGAGGAACGAGCCTGGCCAGAGAGGGAGCAGGTTGCTGGAAGCAAGCGGCAGGTGCAGGGGTGTCAGAGGTGGTAAAAGGGGTGACAGCCATTCCCACTGATGCTGGCAGAGCTCCTTCACACCTCCCTGCCTCCTTCTCCCACAGGGGAGAGAACAAGCCCTGGCCTTTGGCCACATCCAGGAGGATGGGAAGCCTTGTGGACGTCCACTGAGATGAGGAACCTCAAGGATGTAGGGATGCCATGGACTCCTTCCAAAGGAAAGGAGAGATCATGCACACACCCCCAGGGACACCCAGTTCTGGTCCTGCCAAATAGATGTGGTCTCTGGAACAATTCTCCAAGAGGGATCATTGGGTAGAGAAGGATTCCTGAATGAACCTGGACCATGATTACTGGGGATCAGAGAAAGCCTCATTTATTTGATTTCCCCATTCTTTTTCTACATCTTTTCCTTTTCTTGTAGTGTTTTCCTTCCTTCTTTGGGTGTAATTCATTTATTTGAGCTGAGGGGGAAATTGGATTCATTCAACTTTCATTCTTAAGTCTTTTTTTACTTCAGATGCAGGATGAAAATCAAGACCTCTGAAATTTCCCATGTGACGAAATTACCTTTCTATGCACAAGCCTGCAACAATTCTCAGTTTGGGGAAGGCCTAAGCAAGTCTAGCTGGGCTCAGAGATCCCCCTGCCTCAGACATCCCTGCTGGACCCTGTCAGGCTGGCTCCCTGGGATGCTCAGGAACACTGTTCTACTGTAATTCCCAGACCTGTGAGGCCTAGATTGCCGAGCACTCTGCCAAACTAGCCATGATCAGTGGTTTGGGGGCCAATCCAAAATTTAGAAGTTCATTGTTTATGATCTTGCTGTGCCATAGGTCATCCAGCTACTTTGAACAAAGTGCTGAAACATTCAGAGTACTCGTGAGTCAGGGGACAGAGAACTGGAAGTTCTACAGATCTACAGGTTCACTAATGAAGCATTTCAAGAGTGATTTAGGTGAGGTTTTCTTCATACAGATTTTTACAGTCTTCAGATATGTAAAAATGAAGAAGAAAAATTTTGCCAGAGGAGGCAAAGTTATCTTCAGCTACAAGATGCCACCAAAGGGTTGGCTCCACTCCAGTCTAACCCTCACTGCTTGTTCCCACCTGCCCCAATCCATCTACTGGTGGTGAGGCTTTGGTAGCATCAGTATTTTTGAGGGTTAGGGTGTACACTGGGGTCAAACGCACATTGGCACCACGTGAGGGAAGCAATAAGATTTAGCAAGCACAGGTGAACACGACCATTCCTTCTGGCACCAGGTACTCCTATCAACTTAACTCAAAGGTGATAAAACTCCTAACACTGTCTGTCTTTTTTTNTTTTTTTTTTTTTTTTGATAAGGTTAGCTGACCCTGTCAAAATTACCTACAATTTTGATGAAGGTCAAACTCTTCTTAGAAATGTTCCTTTTTTTGGTTTTGGTTTTTTTTTTCTTTTTGGCTCAAAACATTCACCTCCATTCCAAGAGATTTAAAGAGCACAGACAGCTTCAGTGATCAGAAATGCATTTTTGGCAAACAAAATATTTGCAGAGAAAATTTTGCCCAGATGCACTCATAACAGTTATTGAAATCTTTTCTCACAGTTCTTCTTCTAGTAAAATGGCAAAATAGAATGTCCTTATCCAACACAGAGATTACAAGAATAAATGCTTTAAGAGATGTGACTCACACAGTAGGAGCCAAAAAGACAGGTGCTGTAAATTGTGTCCCCGAGGAAATAATAATAATAAACAGCCTTACAGACTGACAGGGTATCACATGAAAAGAGCAAATTCCACCTAGTTCATCTGTTTCAGCCATCTGAGCCCTGGACTCACCGATGCACAGTTTGGTACCTGCCTTTTCACTGATGAGAGGTAGCAGATTTTGCAGAGGAGGCATTCCCACAAGAGGAGTGACATTGAAGTTTCCTTCAAATTTGCTACAAGCCACCAGGCAGCCACTTGACAAGCAGCAAAGTTCAAGCAGTAGCAAGCAAAAAAAGAAGGAGAAAAAGCAGAGGTAGTACTAAGAAGCCCGTCCAGAAAGCACAACTCAAATAACCAGACCCACTAACTAGACAGCCGCATGAGGAGCACGTACACCTCCAGAGCAAGGTGATGCCAGTGGGGATTGGACTCAAACAGACTTTCCAGATGGCTGCATATATTGCTCAAACTTCATGCAAATACTATTTGCATGGGCTTAATTTGTTGTGTGCAGAAAATCCCACTCATCCCCCAAATGAAAGGAAAGCTATGGAAAGCAAGAAGAAAAATATAATTGGCAGCACACAAGTAAATATGCAAGTTTTATATGATGCAGTGCTTGTGAATATCTGATTGCATCCCCTTCACAGCCAGCCCCTGGCACCCAGGGTCTATCACTAACACCCAGCCACTATTCCAGAGATTTATACTGCAGCAACGTCCCATTCAAGGTTCACCCCACTTGGTTAGGTGCTGTAAGCTGCCACGGACCCCCACAATTCCTGAAATTCAGGGCACAGGCAGATGAAATGTAGGAGAGCAGAGAAACAAGAGCACAGGCAGTTGGGGAGGTTTGTCCTCAGAGGCAAAGATTGCTCTCTGCTGTTGGGAGAGCTTTGCAAGCGCCATGAGAGAGAGGGACCTTAAAGGCAAAAGGAAAGGAATTCTAAAGGCTGCTCTCTTGGAAAAGACTTCAGGTGGGTCATCTCTCCTGAAGAAATTCTACCTTTAATTCTGTGGTGGGTCCAATCATCTTAAAGTTTGAAAGCACATCCATGGAGTTGTATTCTATTTGCTCTGCATTTGTCTTTGATGAAGAGGCAGGGGCTGCTTGCCGTATGGGAGCAAGACCTGTCCTCAAGGGAGACACTTTGGGGCCCTTTTCACAGAGCTCTTCCCAAGTAAAGCTGCAGGTGGAAGTAGCTTGGCCAAGCCCAGCTTCACTGCTCCTAATTTTAAACATGCAACAAGATGTCTGTGTTGGAAGTCCTAGCCCTGGCCTCGCTGTCAGTGCTGGAAGGGGATCCATCCCCTCCAAAGAGCAGATGGGACCACCCCTGTCTGGACTTGAGTTTCTCCCTTTCCCTTCTGGGAGCAAGGGAAGGCACTCCAGGCATATTTGGTGGGGGACCAGACTCACTTGGGTAGCACTCGCCACCTTCCTTGGAGCAAGGGGCTTCCTTCTGCTGAGCATCACCACCAAGTGTTTTAGGGCAGGTTATTTTTCCTGGGAGTTGCATGCAGTCCTGATTGCCCAGAGGAGCATAAGTGAGCATTGTTTCCCCCACATTGTTCCCTGGCTCTCCACTTTTCCCAACTCCTTCTTACCTCATCCTCCCCTTGCTGGCTAGAGAGCTGTAAGCCGCTGATTAGCACTTCATTTGACAAACAGGAAGTGGGGAAGAAAAGCATCATTTTCAGAATTAGAGCCTCGGAATGAATTGAAGAAAGAAAGGGGAAAGAAGGAAAAAAAAGAAAGCGAGCCTTGCACACTTTCCTAATTGCTCGTTAGAACCAATGGCCTTTGTGGTTCCTTCCCCCTGTGTCTTCTTTATAAAAACGTTTGCACAAGACATTGCTATTGTCTGCCAGACAGCCTCAGGGTAGGACAAAATGAACTAATTGATTTGCAGTTATGTCGTGGTGAATAGTGCTAAACATCCATCTGCGGATTCCTTGTGAGGAGTGATTAATAATTTGTACTCCTGGGCCTAGAAGCCTGAATACCCTTTTTTCATGTAAAACTGAAGCGTTTCATTCTCTCAGCATCACAGATATCTCGTCTACATTGTGGGTTACAAGGACGAGGTCAGGAGTGCCGTGCCGGCGGTGTCGCACAGGCGGGTTGTCTACGTGTGGGTAAAACCCCGCACAGTGGTGGGATTAGTGGGAATTTGTCAGGCTGACACACAGTACTGTACAGTGCTCCTGCTACGGCCATTCCAGTGCAGATGTTCCCAATTTCTCGTCGTTGCTCCAGGGACAGAGGATTTTGCATGTGTTCTCAAAGAGAGAGCAGAGAGACTTAAAATTTATTTCAAACACAGAACCAAAACCTAGACTGAGACAATTTAAGGAATTAAGACTTGGATTCGAATTCCAGGGCTTTTCTGGACACTGTTTCTATAACCACCACAGGGAAACCCCCAGCACCAAACACACGGAAGAGCTGAAGAGTTTCAAAGGTCAATCCAAAAAATTTCACTCAAATACCACCTACATGTTGTAAGATACATGCGAAATCCCTAAACTGTCTAGTAAAGGGGAGTCTGCAAGACCTCTCTACAGAACTCCTGCTTGTCAACCTGCTTTACCAGGATATTTCTCCTGTCAGAGCTGCCCACTTCCGTAATTTAAATGGTGAGCCTGAGGCCGTGGGCACTTTGTCTTTGTCTGAGCTCAGTCAGCTGCGACAGCCTGTGATCCTCTCTCCCAGCCATGTCTTAGGGTCTTCGTGGTTGTGTCCCCAACTCCACCACTCATTCTGGGTCCTTTCCACCTCCACCAGGAATGAATAGCTCGTAGCTACTCTCTGAGCCATTTCCTACTTCCTAATGAAAACTATTGGCCTCCTGGGGGGAAAAAAAACATTGACTCAGCCAACTCTTAATGAAGTCATCTGTTTTCATGGTGTTACTGGTGCCCTCTACTTTCCCAGCTCATTAAAAAAATTAACAACCTTTAGATACATCCAGAGATCCAGAGATGAGATTTACTTGGTCAGAGTAAATAGATTTCAGTGGAAAAAACCCACTTGTCTTTCCCCTGTGCCTCCTTTTTATATCTTCTGACATTATCTACATTTTATCCCATGCTTTGAACATTTTGTCTGAGTGCATCCACACTGATAAACAGATGCCTGTGAGGCCTTGCCTTGCTCTCAGCTTGCTCCCTTGCTGATTTGTAAGGCTCCGACTCTCTGAAATCAAACCAGGGCACAGTTCTGGGAATGGCTCTCTCCAGGAACTGATCTGATGTCTCAGATTTGGCTCCCTTTGTGATTCACAGTCCTACACCTACCTCAAACCTACCTCAGGAGGTTTTGCATCTTTAAGTGTTCCCTGATGCTCTGCTGTGTGTTCACCACTGGTCCCATTTATGTCCTGTGCCATAAAAACAACTCTGGTGGACTGCCCTTGCTGCTGGGTCTCAGGAACAAGGACTGACTGCTGTCCTTTGTGAGAAGCATGGACACAGTTAATCTCTCTGAGACGAACAGGCATAAGGTGCGAGACAGATTTGTTTGTTCATGCCGTGTCTGGTTCATGTTTCCTTCTTGGACGCCTTGGATGAAGCCCTTACAAGCACTTCTCTCCTGGCAGTAACCGGTAGGGCAAAAACAGACAAGGGTTTTTAAAAAGAGTGCACAAAGCCAAAACATTTACATGGTAGAAAAAGACTAGAACATTTAATTATTCAATTTTCTCAGGCTCAGACAATCAGCCTGGTGATACCTGGTTGTTTTCCTCTCCTGATAGGTAAGAGCTTCTGGGGAAATTATCTCTTCTGAGTAAAAGTAATTACTGTAAGTGCTTTGTAAGAGTATCTTTGGGTAATGTATTTCATATAGTTCTGAAAATTATTTTGTGAGAAAATAATGAGCTAGGAGAATAGAAAGTGCCTCTTTCAGAAAACTTTTCCTATTGCCTTTCGGGGGTGATAGGCTCTGGCCACTCATTAAATATAATGCAAAACTTTATAAATATGCAGTGCCACAAGAGGAATGAGATTAGATTGGATGGGGCTTTGAAAAAAGTATCATTTTAGAAGAGTGTTAGCAAGATTGATGATACCAGGGATTTCTGCAGGCCGAGGGAAGGGGCAAGGCTATGGGTGTATTGTCATATTCTTTCTTTTATTTTTCGTTTGGGGCAGCTTGGGCTAATTTAGCACAGTGCAACACAATGACCTGAGCTTAAACAGATGGACATGTTTGGATGCCTTATGGTGACATACTGTTTATAATCCATGGTCTTGAATGACAGCATGAGTCCTGCTTGTTCTGAGTTTCTGAGAGTAATAACAGAGGGTCAGCATTTCCACACTCCTGAGCTCACTTGTGAAACTTATTTCTACAGTAGGTTACTGAGGTCAAGAGTATAATCCAGTTCAGAAAAATCAGTGGGAACATAACAGGAAACATCATTAATGACTAATGATGCTTTCTGTTATGTTCCTACTGATTTTTCTGAATTTGACATTCATTTGTACAAATCCATACAGTACCTACCTGGTAAATACTAGAAGCATTTTGTGTCTGTCCACCTCAAAAAAGATATAGCAGAAGTATGGACAAAGATGGACAGAGGTAGAGAATTCCTCAGATCAGAATAAGCTAAAGGAGACAGCTCCTTGCCCCACTGTGGTTCATTTGAGGAACCCTTTGCTGCAGAAACGGTGGGCGCAGGAAGCAAATTTAAAAAGCATTTAGATATGATGGAAAAAAAATCACTGGGGACTATTAAAAAAGAACATATCACCATTAAATAAAAAGCTCCCAAAGTCCCATGTCCCACACCGCTGGAGTGGGAGGAGGATGTTCTGGAGTGGCATCACTGCGTGTTATCCTAAAGCTTTGCTCCTCTCTGTGCACCCTCTTCAGCTGTGGAAAAACAGTGGGACTGTGGCAGTAGCAGAACTAAAACCCCCATCTCCTGAGTCCTTTCCTTCATGGCTCTGGGCAGCTGACAAATTGAGCCTACCATATCTAGCTTTATCCCAAGCAGGAACACAAAGTCAAAAATCTGGGCTTTGTTTAAGTGAGACAAGAGTCACTGAAAAATGTCCAGCTTCAGCTTTCCGTGCAGAATTGCAACACCTGGCAGGCAGGTAAAATTAGCCAGTCAACATGAGAGGTGTAGCACTTGTCAAAGCAGCAAGGCAGCCTCGGAAATGTGGACCCATAGTGTCAAGTGGCTGTGTGTCCCATCCCTGTGCCCATCCTCCCCGGGAGGAGGAGAGGGCGTGGGGACATGCCCCATGGGGCTGTCTCCTGCCTCAGAGCAGCGCTCAGCTTCTGCACCAAAAAGGATGCAGAAGAAGCAGCGGTGAGGCAGCACGGACAGCACCGAGCTGCGAAAATCCTCCGTATTATCCCAGCTTTCCCCGAGCAAGGCTCGGTGGCAGCGGGGAGAGAGGATGGACGGACGTGCCGCGAAGCCCTGGCGTCTCCGGCCACTTGAGACAGAGCCTTTGAGCGGGCGGAGAGGCTGCGCATTGTGCCCCTTCCCAGAGGGCTGCCTCCTCTCCATTTGTTTACCACACATCCTGTCTTCTTTTCTCTTTGCTTCACACATCATCGCCTTCATTAATCGTCCTCCCCGCTCCCCATTTGGGCCTTTGGATTTTCGGCTCGCCATGGGTAATTCTAATTACCTCAGACATAAAAAAAATAAAATAAAATAGGAGCTTAAGTAGGTGCACTTCATTCTTTAACTGCCTTTTACAAGCAGTTCAGTGCTGGCTACCAAGGGAATCTGATTAAACTAATTACCCTGATTGGCTTGTTTAATCAACTGCTTGGTTTAATTGGGCCTCGCTAATGCGGAGTGGTGGAGTCCGTGGTGCGTAATGTGAGAACCAGGAGACCCGTAACACCGGCGGTGACACCACTACAGAAACCAGCCCGCATTCCCAGCCTAACGGGGGGACTTTAATAAATGCAGACCTCAGCTGAGAGCCCAACTGTATTCTCAAGAGCCTGAATGGGCTGGAGGTTTTAGTGATAATTAAAATTGCTAGGGAAAAAAAAAAAAGGAAAAAAACCTCAACCCTTTCTCATTAAAGGACTTGTCCTTTCCCCTTCCCCCCTCCCCGCCTCCGAACTCGAAGCAATATCGGGAATCCTGTCTGCCTCTTTCAAACAACACTTCAATTCATCAGGGCAAAGAATCCCTCCTCCTCCGTCTCCCCCCATCCCTGAGATTTGTCACTCCCATTTACAGTGTGCATGGCCCAAAGTAAATACACAGACAACAGGGTTACAAATTACCTTGCACTAGGTAAATCCGCCCTGAGTACCTAGGGAGTTTGTGGAGTACAAACAGCTCCTGTGTAAGCATCCTAGCAATAATGGGCATTGCTATAGCTCTAATTACTAGAACAATAACAACCTGCAGAGTGTCCTTTTCCTCCTCCCATCTCAGTGCTGACTCCCCACTCCCTTCCCTGCCCTCCACTTGCTCTCACAGTGGGGAGGGATGGGGACGAAGAGCCAAACACACGGCTGGCTTAGCAAAGCTCCACTCATCTGGGTCCAATATGTTTTATGGTGACATGCAGACTGAATTTGCTAGTTCCTGAGGATTTTCGTAGAGCCAACGACAGCCTGGCAGACCCAGTGGGCGCTGGCATGAGTGTGACACCCCTGCAATCAGCACTGTACCCCAGCACAGGTATTCCCTGTGCCGTAGTGCATGCTACTTGGGCAAAAATCAATGGCATGCTCAGTTGTCATAAAGCTCCAATTGCCATCGGTAAAATGGAGACTATAGCAGCAAAATGCACCTAACTCTAGCCATGGAAAATATAAATGTTTATATGTGATGTAACAGCTTTAGACTGCCTCTGTAGTTGATGAAGAGGAATGGGCATTTAAACCTATTTCAGATGTCCACTTCACTTTAACCTAGGAATGCCTTTTTCTTCTGCTTTGGGTGTGAAGGGAACTTCAGGTGATCTTGGAGTTACAGCATGGCCAAATGACTCCTGCCATGGCTGTTGGGATGAGGACCTTAGGGAAGGCACCAGAGCCCATCCTGTGCTTGTGAGGGTGTTGGGGACCTGAGGTCTTACCAGCCTGGCATCCTCCCCCTGCAAGCCAGCAGAGCAAACCTGGCCTGCTTCCCACTGTGGTCACTGCCTTATCTCTGAGCTCTGCCCACGTGTTAGCCCAGCCTCCCCACTTGCAATGGGCAAGGGACTACCCACAGGCATGAATACATTTACAGAAGGGGTCTGGTCTTATTTATGATCACAAACTGCGAGGGGAAGAAAAGACAGCTCCTCCAGAAGTGGTTGGGTGGACTTCTGTATACCAACGTATCTCCTGGTTGCTGCCACCTCGTACCTCAGCACCACACACAGTGGGTTGCTTTCAAATGGTCCCCAATTGTCACATTTTTTTTCCTGAACTAAACACAGTAATCTTCTGCAGATTAATAAAATATGTTCTTGAATTCTGTAAAAATTCAAATGCGTTGGGGTTTTTTTGTTAATCATATATTGTGAAAGTTTCCTTTGCACTGTCTCCCCCATAACCCACAGCAAATGAACACCATGGTTCTCAAACCCTGCTCTAATTGCTCTGGAGAGGTCTCTCCTTTCAATGTAGTGGTTTGCTCTGGGCTGAAAATGTCCATATAAGTGAGTAGGTGAAAGCGTTTTAAAACCACAGGGAACCCCAGTGTTGAGCTGGAAAGCAAATGAAAAATTTTCTTCATGGATGGGGTGTGTTTTATATCCCAGCTGACCATGCAGGAAAGGTCATCAGACGCTGCTCAGCTGGGGTCATCTCATTGACCATCCCAAATGTACTAGCTGCAGCATGCCTAAGTTAAAGTCACAGCAAAAATCATTACCATTTTTATGAGGGAGAGTATGGCTTTTTTCACTGGAATGTACTCAGTCAGATATGCAACAAGGGGCGAGGGGGAAAGCAATAACCATTTGCTAATATTTCAGCTCTTTTGGGGTCACTCGGGGTAGTGCTGTGGTGATCTCCCTCCCCATCCTTCTGCCCGGCAGCATCCATCTGGGACACCTAATGAATGATTGGTAAACATAACTTTTCCCAGCAAGACAAAATCTGTTTCTAACTCATGACCTGCTGACACTCGTTCATTATGTAGCCTTCTTCTGAGAGACAGGCTGTTTAGGAAAACCATTGACCGACTGCATGCCCCGTGCAGCCATCCCTTAATTACAGGACAGACCCTCTTAGTGACGGGGTGATGCTGAAGGGCTGCTGGGCGGATGTTATAGAAAGGGTATCACGGCCACTTAGTGCCCCACCGAGACGCCGCGGGGCCGTGGGACTCACTGCAGAGCCCGTGGGGCTGGAGGAGACATCCTGGCTGGCCCTCACTGCTGCTGAAACAGGGCCATATGTCACCAACACTCTCCCACAGCCACCCCTCACCTTGTGTGGGGATTTCACCTAATGCCTGTGAAGATCAATGCACAAGTTTTCACTGCTGTTCATCGGCTTTGAGTGAGGCATTATTTGAAATTTTGGGATATGTATTAGTACTTGTGAAATCCTTCACGCCCACAGCCCCTGCACTGCCCTTCGTCCAGAGGCATTGGGTTTGTCAGGGACCTCCCTCTCCTGTAGGTAATGTTCCAGCCTCAGCTAAACAGGGCATGCAGCAGTCTGTGGTGTTGCTCTCCTATTCCTTGGGGACAAGAAAGATTCATCTAAAGCCTATCACTCCAGCCAGCTGTTTCTTGCTGATGAATGAATTAATGGCATTGCAGAGAGAACTGATACTTAACAAACACTTTCACTTCCCACTCTTCCCACTGACCTCTTGGGAATTGATGTGAGCTACAGAGAGTCCTGGTTTTTTCCTTCCTCAGAGAGTCTTTGAGCTGTTCACCTGGCAAGGTAAACAACCTCATTGATCTTATGAGGGTTAGCTAAAGATCAGAGTAATTTGGGGATGCTCCAAGCTTTAGCTTTTTGTTCAGGTTTTTTTTTGTTTTTTACTCTTGCCAATTATATACCAGTTTTTAATCTTTTTTTCAATTCCAAAGAGCTGCATTACAACACCTTATTGCCATTAGGAGGGGAATATCTCCATTCTACTGAATGATGCCAAGTTATCATTATGCTCAAACTGCTTTTAACAGCCTGCACATTTTCAGGGCTTTTCACCTTTGCCTTAGAAAACACTCAAAATCCAAGAGCTGTTGGAATTTCATACCTTTCCCTATATCCTCTGTGTGTTTCCTAGAGGCGTGACAGCGAGAGGGATTTGATCAAGGTCGAATTGAATCAAAACGATGGAAAGCCAGACAGTTGGCTCTGGAGCCTTGGCAATGCCAGAAGAAAAAAAAGCCTCTCTGTGTTTATCACTTCATTCAGTCCAGATGGGCCATTTTCCCCATCCTGCAGTCATCATCCTGTATCCATACAGAGCTCTGAGTGATATTTCTGTAGCATGTTGCTTCAATGAAGCTGTCCTAGAGTGGCTGTACCAGTGGTTTTGAAGTTGCCTGTGTGTCTCTCATGTGGTTAGGCTTACAGATGTCTTCTGTGGTCTCTCTTTCCCTATCAGTCATCGTTTCATTCTCATGCCTTCCAGATTTCCAGATACCTCCTGCCTGTGTCTGCTTGAAGAAAGGCACCCTGTAAAGCCCTCCCATGTATTACAAAAAGATCTCCTTCTGGTTTTGCTTCGCATAATGCAATGTATGTTTTGCAAAAACCTAGGAACTGACAATCAGATTATTGATCACAGCCAACAATTCTGGCTCCTCTGTGTCTAATCCTACACTCCCCCCTGGAAAGTGGGTTTAGATTTGTTAAATGAGTTTGCCGCTGATGAAAAGCTAAGGTCAGACGTATGGGCCTTAAGCAGACAGAGTACAGGGAGGAACTTCTTATGTCATTTAGCCTTTTAATTAGACTCAGTCGTATACTGTACCATTCCTCCAGCTCAAGCTATCAGTCTTCCTTGGAAGACAGCTTTTATCTGCCCAACATTCTGCACCAAATCAGGTCAGATTTGGCTCGTTTGCAAACCTGGCCCATATTTTGCACAGGAGGAGTTCAAGGCATGGAGCGCTCCTGCCCATCCATCGTTCCCATCTGCCAGCTGGAAAGAGAGTTCAGCCGAATAACTGCTGTCAGTTGTGTTGGCTCCCTCTGAAAACAGACTGCAAGAATGGGACAAGAAGGAAAGATTCAGGCAACGAGCTGGGAATTGGAAGACTCAAAGTTCAAGCTTACATTCAGACATTCAGCCGCAGTCCTCCTCAGGACGAAATATTTGGGACACATGCAAAGCACAGAGTAGAAAATAATGTACACATGCCTCGAATCCATGGGTCTGGACTCACTAGAGTGAATCCAAGCAGCTCAGATCATGCAGAGAAGATAAGGTGCACCCATCTGGGGAGCTTTCAAGCGCAGCTGGCTCTGCTCCCAGGTATTGTGTCTCTGCATTAGGAATAAGCCTCCTAACAATTGGCTTTGCTGTTTTTAACATAGACACAGCACTGCCCAGGTGTGTCCAGAGACCAGCTGAAACCAAGCAAGAGCATGTGTCTGCACTCTGTTCCTGACACAAGCCGTTAGTGGTTCCCTGGCTTTACCCCTCTAACAGCACAGGCTTTGCAGGCACTTTTTAAAGCCAGCCTGATTATTTGACCACTCCAAAAATCTAGCAGGAAACAAAACCACTGGGCAAAATCAGAAAAAAAACCCAGTAGCATCACAGTCCTCAAACCTCTGATACCACAAGGGAACCTATACCACAGGCTGGGTTCAAGGTGTTTCCTCTCCAAAAGCCTTTTTAAAGAGCTGAGTAACCTCATGGGCTTTGTGCTGGGCTTTGTGCTGGGCTCTGAGTTGGTGCAAGCAGGGCTGCAGAGGTATAACCAAGCACAAAATACGACCCTGGCTTAGCCCAGCCTGACTCTGGCAGGGCTGTGCACAAAGCCACAGAGCCTGTGTGAGAATGCCCTCAGTCAGGCTCATAAAATGTTGTAGCTTGCAGCTGAGAAGGGATAAATTAAACTAACAAGCATGACAGCTATTTAAAAATAAGAAATCATGTTTCATGGGGTAAAACAACATCTGAGGCCCCAGAGAGTCTGTACTTTGTATTTTTAATAGTCCTCTCACTGCAACAACACTCTCCCCTCCACTTAGCCAAGCTGAAGACCCCAAGTTCAAACATTTCCCCACTGCTCTCTCCCTGGTTTACTGCAGCTCTCATCTTTACTATCACTCTGGATAACTCTCTTTTGTGAGGAGATGGGCTCATTAGCCAGGAATTGATAAACAAAGAGGAGGGTGGAAGCAGAGGTCCCTGCTCCCCAAAGCAGGCTCCTCGGGGGTGGTGGTGGCCTCCCACCCAGGGCGGCTCCGCGCAGACCCCAGCTGCAGCCTGTCTGAAACGTGCTGGGGGACAGGCTGTCAGGGGGCTGAGCCATCCCACGCCGGCCCTCTGGAGGAGTCATGTGCTGCGGGTATGAAAAATCTGTCTCAGAAGGCTCTGCAGAGGCAGAGTGGGGCTGGTTTCCTTGGGCCAGTGTGTGGTGGGGTCTGGCACCCGGGAGTGGGTGTGTGCTGGTGGCTTTGGGTTACAGAGGTAGCAGAAGCTCATGAATCCCCACTGCAGGGGAACTGAGGACTTACTTTCTACAAAAGTCTGTTTGTTTGTTTTTTTAAAAAACCCATGACACCCATACCCACTGGTGTTGCCTACATGTTCCTAGCACTCTGCTGCTTTAAGGGGAGCTAAAACAATTGAATGAAAATGTAAATGCAATTAAAAGTAGTTTTGAGGCAATTTGGCAATGTATGCTAATGGCTAGCTTCTTCAAAGGAGGATAGATTCAGGATAAATTCCCTGTGAGAACAGATAATCTGTGACAAGATTACATTAATGAAAAAGATCATCGTGTAACCAACCAACTTCTTATACACAATCATTCAGTTGCTACTCCTCCAAGTGACAAAATAATACTGTTCTCTGTGGTCATTAAAATTGGCAAAGACAAAGACAATGTATTAAAGTTACTTAAGGCAAAGCAGAACATTTTTCAACTTGACTTTTCACATGGTGACTGCTATGTGAATGGGGAAGATGAAGCAGGGAAGTGCAGAGCTGGTTACCAGTAAGACCACAATTTATGTTTATGCCTGAAACTCTCAGAGGCTGTTATGATTTAAAACTCTCCAGAGCAGAAGCTGGCTACCTTTTCCAAAGTTCTTGCAGACTTTCAAAGAAGAGTATTACTCTATGAGACTTTTAACCAAGGCAGACAATGACAGGACAAGGAGGAAAGGTTTTAAACTAGAAGAGGAGAGATTTAGACAGATGTTAGTGAAAAGTTCTCTGTTGTGAGGGTAGTGAGCCACTGGCACAGGTTGCACAGAGAAGCTGTGACTGCTCCATCCCTGTAAGTGTCCAAGGCCAAGTTGGATGGAGCTCTGAGCAGCCTAGTCTAGCGGAAGGTGTCCCTGCCCAGAGCAGAGGGTTGGAATGAGATGATTTTTAAGGTCTCTTCCAACCTAAACCATTCTGTGATTCTGTGATCTGCCTTTTGAAAGCAGTTCACAGAGACCCAAAGACATGGCTAAAATAAAATCTGGAAGCATATACAGCAGTTACCTTGCCTGGTTCTCCAAGTGTTAGGAGAGAAGGATGTTTGACTGTATCTAAAGAGGACTTGAAGATGAGGAGTTCATCAGCCTGTTTGATATACAGTTTTATCCTCCAAAAAGACAAGAGGAACAGCAGGTCCTGAGCGCTCAGAATTGTCAGATTTGGCCTCAGTATGGACCAGGCAAGTTTTTCAGAAATGATCACTTGGTGAAGCTGAGCAGAAACGGAGTTATCCACAGCCAGCTGCTTTCAACAAACACCCTCGCTCTTCCCATGGAGTAAGAAATCACTTTTTGTGGGCAAAACCTGATTTTTGGGCTGATGACAATCTGCACATGATCTGTAATGGAGATAAGCTGTGAGCTGTAAGTGCATGCCAGCTACAGAATGCCTTTCTGCAGAACTTGCTGGAACATTTGTCATTAGAGATGCCTGCTTTCGATGAAAAATAACTTCACAATTGTGATAGAATTTTTCACGGGAAATGTATCTCTTTTTTTTTTTATTTCTTGGATAAAAAGACTGAAAATAACGTGAAAGCCAAAGCTTTATTCTGTAGTGTTCTCTAATTTAAATGTTGACTTTCATTTTCCTTTCTTCATTTTTTTTCTCCTTTTCTTCTTTCTTCTTTATGCATGAAGATACACATTTCTTGTTTTTTCTTTTATACCTTTGTATAACTGTCTTTTTTTCCTTCTCTTAGTTGAGAAAAGGTAAAAGAGAGGATAACAGTGGAGAAAAAGAAGACAAACTAGATCAAACACAAATATTTTAATTTTCTAAGAAACTGGAATCAAGCAAAATGTTCTATCCACAGCATGAGCATTTTCAAAGAACTTCCACCATGCCCATCTTATTTAAAAGTTAAAAAGATTTATTTCCTCATGCATGTCAATGATATTTGTTTCTTCTGTTTTTCTTTTCAGGACTGGTCTGACTCCTAACCCTTATCTTTTTCTTCACTGCTCCCACTTTGCACTGGATTTTTCAAAAGTTTCCATGGGACTTGGAATAGTAAATCCTATTTTGAAGAGTAACACAGGCACTGGGGAGCTGCATCAGACCCAGCTGGTCTCTTCACTCACAGCCTGTGCCCATGTGCCAGGGCTGTGACCCACTGTCGTGTCACTGGGCATTTCCCCATGGCGTTAATCTAATAAGCTGAGTTAACAGCAGCAGTAAAGAGCAAGAAATGAAGAATTAGGGGCTGCATCCCTTTACAACAGCCACGTCACAGCTCTCCTCTCCCAGGCGCATCAGAAGGCAGCCAGAGGGTCACTTTGTCCATTCCAGGCAGGAACCGCAGCAGTGCAGATGATGAGTCTGTAAAGGCTTTACTAATCCAGGATTCTGATCCACGGGACCAAAAATGGCCTTTGTTCCAAACAGAGAAGTCCATGAAAAACAGTCACAAGAAATAATTGGATCTAATGGGAAACAGCTTCATCAGAAGTAGCTGTGGAAGCCTGTATGCCACGTAAGGCATGTGCAGCAAGCAGAGCACCTCTTGAAGGGAAAAAAAACAAAGGCAAATAACCCAAACACTTACAAATGCTTCCAGAACAAAGGAATAAAGAAGACTGTGTCTTGCAGTATCTGGACACCCATGTAAACATCCCTTTTTGCAGAAGCATTAGGTATCTAGCTGCTCCCTTAGTGAGTGTGGACTTGGATGTTTGTATCCCTGTCAATCCATGGATTATTCCACAGCCTTGTGGTGTGATGAGAAACAATTGGGCCTGAGCTGTGTGGACACACACGTCACATCAAACAGTGCTTGCTTTACACCTGCAGCCTTGCTGCCAAGAGGGATCTGCCAGGGGCCTGGGTGTGCGGGTCTGGCTCAGACTTGTTCCTCTCCCCTCGCTGCGCCTTTAAGTAGAGACCCTCAGGGTGTGCATAAAATTTAGCACATACATGCCTTAAGATACGTTTCTGTATGGCAATAGTCAAATCTCAAGGAATAAAAGTAGTTTTTAGCTTTACTTCATTCTTTTAGACGAAGTTTATAACATTTCCTTCCTTCTGTGTTTCAAGATTTTTCTCTGCCTTGGCAGGGTGTGTGTATGATTTTCTCTTTGCTAAATGGAAGACTTTCTTTTGAATTAGGAATAAAAAGACTCCTCCAAAGATAGGAAGTTGTAGTAGGTTTCATACTCACATTGACACGTCCTGCATTGTATGACAGGAATATTTATTTTTGTGGTCATTTTTCTTGCTTCTCCATCTTCCAACCCTTTTCTGAAATTTTTCTTTACTCTTTATTTTTAATCCCTTCAAGGTAAAATGCTCTCCAGCATCTCATCCCCTGGTTTTCATGTGGGTTTGAATTCAGTCAAATTAATTCATACATCCCAGCAAGAGGGAACATGCTCAAGTGGCTTTTAGGAATGCCATTGAACCCCTAGACTTTATCAGTTGTCACTTCCAGTGAAAGAAGGTGTTGGTTTCTTTGGTAAAACAGATGCAGGTCATGGAGGGTTACACTAAACGTTATGTGACTTTGTCAGCCAAAAGCTAAGTACCCAAATGATGCAGCTCACCAAACACACCTGCTCTTTCATTTTGAATTGCTTCATAAAGAGTCACCAGTCAGTCAGTCTAGAGCTTTGCCTCCTTTTCCTGCAGACCTCGATGAACACCAGGCATGGACAACACATATCCCTCACGATATCATTAATTCCATCATAAGAATGGCAGAGAGGGATACATTTAGTCTGGCTCTGATGTTCCTCTTCCTGTTTTAACACAGAACAGTACCCCCTTCTCAGAAATACAGTGGTAACACTCGGTGTCAAAATGAACTGTCTCAGTTGTGCAGACAGCTCCAAAAGCTGCTAAAAACCAGCAGTCAGGAATATGATCCCACAGCACTTTCACAGTGGGAATTGCTATTCTGTTTGTGAGATAGGGGGGTGGGAATTCCCCTTATCAAAATGAGTTAACAAGCTTTTACTGAAAGTTGGCCAGCTTGAATGATAAAAGAATAGGGGGGAGAAAAGGCTGATTCTTCTGTTATTAAGCATTAATAAATGAATTCTGACCCAAAGAAAAACCTGATACTCATGTGAGTGAGGGCAATTTTATATTATCCCATTTTTCATAGCTGTCCTAAGTTTCCTGGAGAACCCATGTTGCACTGAAGAAGTCTCAATGCTCAGGAGTCTCTGAGCCTTCTCCCATCCTGCAGGGCAAGGCCAGGGTATCCTTCTGTCTTAGAAAACATTGTGCTTTGCTAACCTTCAAAGGCCTTTTGCATTCAGGGCCTGTTAGAGCAGCTCTTGGTCTACTCTATTTCATGCCCACAAATTAAACACTATGGAAAAAATCCCACGACCTACAAAAGCACGAGATTATCTTTTGGCCACTAAAGTGACTGGTGAATAAGCCTCTGGATCTGGCCCTGAATTTTCAACATGCTTGGTGTTTGGGCTTTCATTTTACCCTTCATTTCTGGAACGAGACCTGTCAGAAACATCATGAAATAATTTTTTATTTCTAGAAGTTCCTGGCACCATTTTAGTTCTCACAGACACCTCACCCTTCAGTGTATACTCAACCACGCCCCCAAAGCTTTGCAGATTGCAGATTCACCATCACTGGTGCCACAGAGAAGGCAGGACCCCAAGCAACACAGCTACAAGTGGTTTTGTGTCGAGTGTTCACATGTGTCATGTAACTTCAGCTGAGAAGGGGACGGTGGGTGCTGCTGAGATATGCAACGGGTTTGCAAGAAGCCAGTGCTGAGGTGGCCTGTCGCACATGGTCTGCCGCAGGTCAGCCCTTCCTCCTCAGTGTGGTCGCTGAGCAAGCCATGATTCCTGAGGGCCGTGGCACAGCCACTTCCCCAGGGCAGCCCTTGGGAGTGCTCAGCTCGTGCTGCCACCCAGACAGACCCAGGGAGCGCTGGGAAAGCCGCGGTGTGAGACACGTGCGCACAGGCACACGCACGCCCTGCCGGCATCTGTGAATTATGAGGTGCTAAACCCCGCACAGAGCCCTGCTGACTTCATAAACCACAAAAATGATGAAATTATTGCCACATTATGAGAAGTGATCCCATCTTTTAGTTTTATACCCTATGTGAGGCAGGAGCCCTGATTGTTTCTCATGTGCTCTTTGGAGGTTTCCAGAAGCTTCTCTGCTTTCTGAAGTTCAAGTTATCTCACACCTTCTGCTGGTGATTTCTCTTGCAGCAGGACCCCTCTCTGCTGCCACCAGTACAGTCACATATACCCTGTGGCTTTTCCTGAACAAGTCCCTCCAGGAGGAAAGTTGCAGCCAAGTGAGAATTTGATTCCCTTATATTGCCTCTGGCATTTCTTCATCTTGTAGTAATATTCATGCAGAGGAGTTGAACGTTAAACTGAAATTAAAACAGAAGAGAAGCAGCACTGACAGTTCAGATATTTGTCTTAGTGTGGTTCCTTGCTTAGAGCCAGAAGCTGAGAGCTGGGGCACAGCAGTTCTGGCAGAAAGAGATCCAGTCTTGTGAGGAGAGAGGTTACCTCCATCCTCAGGGACTGTTCCAATATCTAATTATGCTCAGGATAATAAATTTACTTTTTATTTCCTGTTCAGCTTTTTCCTGATTTTGGCTTGCAACCACTAGACTCTGTTGTGCTTATGTCTGTGTAATTGAAGAGGACTGGACCTTCACTACCCATTGCCTTTACAGGCAGCCATGACCCGTGACCAAGACACCTCTTTATCTCATCCTGATCAGCTAACTAAAATAATTTTAAAAATTCTAGAAAGGCATGCTTTAAGTAGAGTGAAATCAAACCATAGGGAATTTGGAGCTGTATTGCTGAGGTAGCATAACATTGGCTCTCAATAGGTACATAAATATGTACATTTTAAAGTTTCAGCAATTAAAATACCATGCCGACAGAAACTGTGGAGTAAATATAACAGCAGAGGCATTTGTTTTGTTATGCTATGACTCATTTCACCTAGCTAGGTACTTTTTGTTGCTGTCATTTTGTTTTGTTTGGGTATTTCCTTAAACCTTAAAAGCTTGATTTTGGTCAATGCTGTCAAACAAACCAGAGCCATGCACAGGCTGGGTTCTCAGTTAGCACGCTGCTCCTGCATGGCTCAGGAAAAGAAAAAGACTGCAGAAAAAACACAGTTTTCCCCTTCTGCTCGTTACTTCTGAGGGCAGTGATCTGTAACTTGAGCACCAGCACATGAAAGTTGTTGGTGTTCTGCTCCCTCCTTACTGAAAATCCATAATGGCTCATGAAACCTTCACAGGAGGTATCAAGAGCTGTCCATAATGAATAACTCTGCTTTCATGTAAACTACTTAAAGACAAGATTTCTCTGCCAAGATCAACAGATTACAAAAAAAAAAAAAAAAAAAAAAAAAAAAAAGGCGTTTACAGAACATATTGTTTCGAAGAGATAAAGAGCCAGAAAAAACACAGATCTTGTTTAAGAACTGAAGCCCATTTAATTTCAGACTGCTCCACAATCATTCTCTCCCCTCTTCTCTACTCTTACCAAAACCCCACTGTGATTTTTTCCGTTTACAGTCTGCTTTTCTTTGCTGGTTCCGCCTAAGCCTGCCTGTTCTAAAGGTCCAGTTTGAATTGCACAAAACAAGGAATGGCTCTAAGGACTAAAGTGCTGAAAGGGCTTCCCTCAGCTGCAAAACTGACCAGGCTGCACCTTGGCATAGAGTGATACCCATCCTTTAGCTTTGATGGCCTTTCAAAAATATCAGCTTTCAGCCAAAAAGAAAAGTGGCTAGAAATGCAAATATCATGGACCAGTTCTAGATCTATTGCTTTCAGAACTAGAAATTCCCAGAAGTAAACATATTGCTCATATATTACTTCTTAGTATTATCATGAGGGTTGAGGTTTCTTACTTGATTTGCCATGTGTTCAACTCTGTAATTGGTTAATTGCATTTCTTTATTGGTTATTCCACAAACCACATCTGAAAATCCTAATGCCAGAAGCGGTAAGGTAATTTCCAAGTAGATTCTGGGAAGGAAAAGCAAAAAATTGGATTAAAATAGTAGTACCAATCTAGTTCTATGCATTTTCAAGTACTACAACTTCCCCTAGAGCCACTGCTATGACTGACAAATTCATTAGGACACTGCAACACTTCTCTACGTGGCAGAATTCCTGTTTGTGACAGCATGGAAATATACAAAATGCAGTGAAAGACATTCGAATCCAAGTTATGCAATTGTCAACGTGTTCATATTTTAGTCAAAATTCACTAAGTGACAGGAATGTGACACCCCTTTGAACTGATTTCCAGTTATTTTTGTTTGCAAATAGTTTGAGGTCATTAATCAACAGAACTTCCTTGAACCATTAGCAGAACTGCTGCTCTGCTTGGTTGTTTCTCTTTGAAGGGGATTACAAAACCATTTGCTGTACTTTCAATCCACATTGGTTTCTGCTCTGAATTGCATGCTAAGTTTTGGGATGGGGAAAATTCTTCATCTGGTTTCATGTCAAAACCATCTGAAGTCAGAGAGTTCTGCACAGAACTGATGCAGAGCCATAAATTGTCCGAGTTCACTGTGGATTGGCCCAACGTGTTTTTTTGAGAAAGGGTGGGAACTGGAGCAAAGCCTTGAGGGAAAATGAGCTGTTTCAGACAAAACTCAAGACTATGCAAGTTTTGCATCATTTCAGGTTTCACAGCCAGTGTGTTTAGAACTCTTTCCCTATCCTTTTGTCCAGAAAATGGGACCTGGCCCACAGTGTTCTTCAGAAAGGCTAGCAGAAGATCAGCTGAGGAAAGAAAATTTGCCAAGTTGCTCTTGCACAAAGTTCCACGTATTTTTACTCCAAAGTACTCATACTTCTGTTATGTTCACTTCCCTAAACAGACACACATGCAAACTGGTGGACCTGACGTGTCATTTCCCACATTCAAAGGTACAATCTAGGTTCAGTCACAACTGGACACAGAAAACAAAGGAGGATGCCTTAATTTGTTTGGGCAAATGCAAAGCTAGCTAGTGTGTATTGGGTATTGAGGATCAAAGACTGAGGAAAAAAAAATCCTCTGATGTTTAAAAATAGTATACACCTGAGGAAACCACAGTCTGATTCTGCTAGCAGGAAAAACAAAAATCCATATATGCTTGTAGGATAAATCAGCTCTGCCAGATTCTCAGTTAGCAAACCAGAGCACAGCTTGGTTGGAGCTAGCATTGTATAATACTAAAATTATTGTAAGAAAAATGTATTCTCAAGAATTATTTACTTCATGTTCTTTATGAATTCCTACTTCTCTTTCAGATGTTTCATTGCAAAGCAGGAGCTGAAAGTTTCAGAGAGAATGTTTAAATTCTATCTCATCTTCCTGAGCTGCTTCATGTGTGCAAAGTATCAATTTCAACTCAGCACAAGAAGGAAAATGAAGTTTTTAGTAGTATCTCCTGCTAGAATAATTGATATAACTAGAAAAAATAGATAAGCTTTGGGGTGTACAAGAGGACCTTTAAGTGCCGAAAAGCATGTTTAACATTTTCCATTGATAAAAGCCATTAGTCACCAAAGTGTGTCCTTCTGCTTGATCAAAGCACCATAAATCTAAAAAAATAAATCCAGCTAGCACTGCCTGGGAACAGATATGTTCAAACACTGTTTGTTGTCCCTTCAAGGATGACAGAGCAACCCTGAAAACTGTGTCCATGATTTGATTTTCCAAACATAGTAGTCCAGTGCTGACTGGGGGAGCCTCAGAGCTGTAAGACATCGACATGGGCTGGAGCTGTGTCACACAGGACCTACAAAGGGTCTAATAGGGGCCAGGTGAGCCACAAGAGGTATCTCAATCTGGGTTACCACATTTAAGCAACTGAGCTCCATCTGTGTGTCACAAGAAAAACACATTGAAGCTGAAACCGGAGTCTGTAAGAGAAGAGTCGTGCAGTGGTGGTCATTTATATTTTTTTACCTAGATTGATTTCATCTGGAATTAAGTTTTAAAATGGCATGAGAGAATGGATATAAATCAAACATTGCTCCCTTTTTCACAAACTTTCAATAAAGGAAGATGTTACTGAGGTATTGGGAAATATGATAGTTAAGTTTTCTAGGGAGAGGCATGTACATATTGCTCTATCAAAAATAGCAGGAAATTAATCTGAAAGAAAACAGATCTCTTCTGAGTGCTGAGATCCAGACCCAACAGAGTACTTGGGCTCCCAGTGCCTACTTGGGCACCTGACTTTGTACTGAGACTGAGAGGAATAACTATTGGTCCTGTTCCCATGTGCTCTCTGGACAGCACCTGGATATCTTCACTCAGTAGGAACAGCAACACAAAAAGTGTCAGTTCCATTTGGTTTTGGTGTTTTTTTCAAAACTTCCTCTAAGGAGGAATAGAAAATGCAATCAACATTCTCCTGAAGTTTATGACTGTCCACGTTGAGTGGTCATGCTGCTAGTGATGATCATGCTAAGCTTCTCCAGAGCTGGTCCATGGCTCTGGGAGGCTTCTCCACAGCGTGAAATCTCGTGGGTTCTTGTGGATTTGCAAATGTTTGAGCTTGAGGTGGAGAGTTTGATCTGAAATGAGCTTTTGTTCAGCTTCATCTGCATCTGCTGTCAAAATTGTGAAAAAGCCCACAAGTGTTGGCATGATATTCATGGACATGAAAAAGGTACCTTTTACCTGCTTGAGCCTTAACATCCCGAAGGAATGTTTTGCACTTAGGACAAATTCGCTTTTGCAAGGTTTTTCTTTAAAGTTCTTCTGCGACTAAGTCAGAGCTCCTTGCCCACCTGCAGGTTTCCTGCTGAGCGACTGTCAGGATTGCACGGCGTTAAACCAATCTTGGCATTTCTCAGAGTCCACTAATTATAAGCACATCTGTTGAAGAGCAGTTAGAGGAATGAAAATCCCAGCATCAACATGTTTGATGCATGTGTTTGTTTCCCCTTAGAGTAAGGGTGGGAAAACACTACTTTAAAAATCTGTAATCTTCATTTCTCTTCCAAACAAATGTAAACGCTCCCTCAGCTCCCCTGGGGAACATCCCTGGAATATGGAGGACTCTTAGAGAAGATGAGCAAGCCTGAGGGCAAACTTTTTTTCTAAATGTTTTCATGCCTGTTAAAACTGATTTAAGATGAAAATAAAATTTGGAGAAAGCAACCAAACTCAGGTCCTGCACCTGGGATCAGTGGGAAATAGCAGTCACTGTAGCATCAGCAATTTTCGGATCACAGAGTCATATAATATCCTGAGCCGGAAGGGACTCCCAAGGATCATCAAGTCCAACTCCTGCCCTGCCTACGGCCACCCCAAGAACCTACCATGTCCCTGAGACCATGTGCTCATCCCTTGACACTTTGTCCAGTTCAGAGCCGTATGTGGCTGTAGATGGTGTCTCCTCTTTCCTTTTAAACCCTGACTTGGGTCCAGCCTCATGTTTCTGGCATTGTGAGTTAACTGTCTTTCTCAGAAACAAGTTTGTAAGACTGAAATGTTCTATTGTTTATCTACTTTAGCAAAGAAAGCAGTGAGAGCAAAAGGGTTACCATTTCATTTACACAATTTTCCTCATTTGCAGTAGATGATCTTGGCAACAAGACCTCTTGGGTTATAAGACGGGTTTTCATATTCAAACAAATATCACATTACTACAGACAATAGCATATTACTCCTTGGTGGTCTGAAATCCTGTGTCCTGAACCTTTTGTATTAATGTGGATAAGGACTAATGATCCTGGAGTCAGTAGTGTCAGTCGGTGTCACCCTCAACTGAGAAGGGGATGCTTTGTCTCTGCTTTTGTTTGAACTTCAATCTCTCACTGGAACTTCGCTCACACAAGGCCCACCTTGACCCAAATATTTCTTGTCTCCCTTCACATGTCCCTTGTAGCCCGTAAAAAGCTATCAGCAAAAGAGTGGGCTCTCCAGACATAACGCTGTCTGTCAGCCTTTGGTCCTGTGAGCAACACCAGCCCAAATTTCATCCCACTGACCTGTCACTTTTTATCTTGCATTTAAATGTATTTAACAATCAACAGAAACTGTTTCAGGCTGTGGTGTTCAGCAGCTATTTTTTGGGAGAGGATACAGCTGGTGCAGAGCACGCAGTGTTTTTGCACCACGGATGGGTGAGCTGCAGCGTCCCAGCAGCCCATTCGTCAGAGATCAGCCTTTGATGGCTCCAGTGCAACATTCACCGCTCAGTCAGATACTCTGGAGTCATCCTGTCTGCCTCGCAGTGCCAGGAGTCCTGGCAAGCCAGTTTATCTCTTTGCACAGATACTTGCAGCTCTGCCTGGACTGAAGCTGTGGAGCACATCAGCACATTAGCGAAGCTGAGAAGGAAATCTTAAATCTTTCATGACCAGAGTCTGGTACTTGAGATGACCTGAGTGGGAGATGAGGGCAGAGGAGTCTGACCTTTGTGAGTCACCACCAGTATCAGCAGCACATTGCTCAATCCAGGGGATTTTCCCTGGCACCACTCATACCCCGCAGCTCTGCAGTGCTCACACTTTCCTGGCGAAGAAACCCGAGGTGGACTGACTGCATTTTAGCACACCCCTGAAGAAAAGCCCTGCACAGTTCAGGGACACAGCTGCAGTGAAATTCAAGCTGACCCCCACTGTGGTTAGGAGGATAACCAAACCTTGGACTTGGCTACCTGGTAGTGCAGACAGCAAAGACTGTTTATTTGCAGGGTTGTGATGAGTACTTGGACAATCAGGTTTCCTGGGAAGTGGCACCAAACCTGCCAGAGTTCAACAGACATTTGGACAATGCTCTCAGGCACATGGTGTGATTCCTTGGTTTGACCTGGGCAGGGTCAGGAGTTAGATTCGATGATCCTTGTGGGTCTCTTCCAACTCAGGATATTCTATGATTCTACAAGGGCACTCTTGGCTGCAGCTGCCATGGTGGCAGAGGACAGGAAAGGGAGCAGGCTGTGAAGCTGGCCGTGTTTCATATGCCATAAAATGAGCAGAATATCCTTGCCTGGGTCACTGCATTGAAATCAGCAGAGGGACAAACTTGTCCTGCTAATGACTCAGGTGATGCCTCTGAGCAAGGAGTGCTCTGCTCCTATGCTGAGACCAAGAAGTTGGACATGAGCAAAATTCCTGTCTGGTTAAAATAGGGTGAACTAAAGGACAAAGAAACAGCTCTGTTATTGTCTAGACCTCCAGATCATATCCTTAGAGGCTATGATGCAGCTTATTCAGCAGAGGAAATAAAACTACTTGGATAAAATCTTCTTACACATTCCCATGCTCTACTCTCTTGTGAAAGTGTTTTTAGTATAGAACTACACCACTTTAATAATATGCACTCCTTCAATAAAAAAGCATGACTCACACCTCTGCACAGGAGATAAAAGATGTGTGGAAACCATAAAAACACTAATCCAGCATGTAAAGCCAGCAAAGCCACTTATCTTCATGGAATATTTTAATGTCTGTCTTGTTCTTCTGGGAAAGCTATGGGACAATTTACACCTTTAAAAAGCCTCCGCTTGTAAATATGTATCTAAAATATCTTTTCTAAAGCTGGTTCTGTAAAAGAGTTTTTAAAGGACTGATACACGGTTTAACAGGGCATTCTAGGTTTTAGCACCCTGAAGGTTAAATTAGCCATACCTCTTTCATATATAAATATAATGGCAAGGAGGCAGAAGAGCCTCCAACAGAGATGGCAAACAGAGAGGTGCTGACAGGGTAAGTGTCTTCCTCAGCATGAATCCTAAATGATTAGTGGTGCCATAAGCAGAGCAATTAGACCCCAACTCCCTGCTCCCACCTGCCTTTTCTCACGTTGCATGGAGGTCATGCCTCTTCCTTTGGGCCCCCTTTCCCTCTGGAGTAACTAACTGCACCCCAGGAAATCTTGTCCCCTACTCCAAGTGCTGTGGAGCCTCGTGGTTAGGGCTCAGCTTGGCAGACTTGTGTCTCCATCCTCCTGGGAAGCCTTTAACCACAAGCCTGGCAAGCAAAGGGAGACACTGTCACCATCTGTCTTTGATCTAAACTTGGTGCAAAGTCTGGGGACAATCACAGTCTCTTGATCTCATCTTTGGGTTGCCTCCCAAGGCAGGTATCTCATTCCTCATCCTTAAGTCTCAGTGAGATGGGGCTCCTGGAGCAGACACCTCAGTGGTAACCATTTCTGGTAATATTTTACATGATTAAAAGTACCTGGGAGAGTCATCAGGGTCTGCAGTGGACAGAGAGGAGCCTTTGTGGTCTGTCTGTCTGACAACACCACAGTCAGAGCATTTTGGGCTCTAACTGTCCGAAAGCTTGAGCTTCATTTCATGTACATGCGCACACACACACACACATACACACACACACTCACAAGAGTTGTTATATATTCAGTGCTCTGTGGCTGTGCTGAGGGTGACCTCCATTAAAATGTGTCTCTGTAGGCAAAGCATGGTGATGCACAGGGGTCTACAGGTCAGGGAGAGTTCCTGGGCTTCCATGAGGTTCATTACAGGCATCCGTGCAGCTGACGCAGAGTTTGTTATTAATCTTTGCCTGTAGCACTCTTATTGCACATCCCACTCAATGGAGATTTACTAGACGTCGTATCATCTAAGTTTAGTCTAATTTAAACTCTTGTAGAAATGCCTGGTATATTTTACTGGTATCACCCCAAATCTGAGCATGCAGCTGAGTCTGCAGACAAGGAGGGGAGGGTGATTTGCTGTGACAGGACTCTGTCCTGGCCAGCAGCAAATCAGTAGCTGTGTGGAGCACGAGCATTTAAAGGGGACATCATATATTCCCTGAATGCTCTGATGGAACATAAAAACCATAGGCAGCCACCCAGACTTGTGTGCATAAATATCTTCTAGTTAAGAAGCTGCTCCAGATCTGGGATCACGTTAGGAGATGTGTGCATCCCTGGTCAGAAGTGCCCGATTTGGATGCCAAAACTAGGATTTTATGCCAATGGTGGGAAGCAAGCATCTGCGGGGGGTCATTTGGGATGCTGAATTTGGAGGCTGAGCAGGACTGTAGCCAGTGTAGAGAAATGAGTCTCCAGACTGAGGTGAGCAGCCCCCGTGAGGTCCCCACCCAGCTGATAAAACACCTACAAACCTCTAATCACCAGGGTTTGATAAGAGCTGGCAGGGAGGCAAGGCCATGCAACTAAATCACTTTAGGATGCTCACACTTTCCATGGTTCATCAGCAGTGTAAATCCAAGTTAATTTATGTTTTTGAAATAGCTGAAAATTGGAGGCTAAAAGACATTTTTAAGATATTAAAGTAATAAATATCTCTTCAATTTGTCAAATGTCCATACTTTTCTGTTCTCTCGCTGTCAGTATATTCAGCTCTGCTCAGCTGCCACCCACCACCCCTTTACAGTGCATAGAAAAGGGAATTCATTGAGATTGTTATACAATTTTCTGTTTAAAAATTGCTTCTACCACTTACAGCACTTTTCTGCCTTGCTGCCAGGCATGACCACTACTTTACACATCCCAAGAGATTCAAGCATGTTTCTAATTCCTTTTAAGTAAAGAGCAAGCAATGAACAGCTTCTCCCTGCTCTGGATCATGCCATGGATCACGTCAAAGTGACTTCTGTGTGTCTAGTGGTACACTGGAGAAGATCTGGGAACTCCTTTAAGAGATTTTGTAAAGGCAACACAGAGGGATTAGCATGCCATTAGTAATGCTGTTTGTCACAGTACAATTTATTGAGGCTGATTGGTAATTTCATCAGTCATTGCTGTTGTGCAATGCTTAAAAATTTGCAGCATTACATGGAGAAGGCAGTTCCATGGGCCATAATATTTAGCAAGGGTAAAGGCAAGGGTAAAACTGTGTAAAATTGTGGGGCAGTTCTTGTCAGCATTAGAGAAGAAGTGTGATTAAGAGCTATCTCTGCTGATGAAGATGCTGAAACACGCTAAGAAACTTGAGTACATGTTCTTGGTGAGCACAATACTGCCCTGGGCAGGAAAAAGGAAAAAATCCTATGTGGGGAGTCGGAGTCAGGCCATGCAGGGAGGGGAAGTTTTTTGAAGGCTGCTTCCTGGTCCTTGGTTCTCCAGCAGAAAGGCTGCTGTGAAAATCTTCTCACAGGTATGGTAATGGCACCTGTGTTGGGGTACTTCTTGAAACTAGCTATTTATTCTCTGCTCCCCCCTGCCTCCCCACAACCTTACTGGCATAACAAAGCCTCAGCTTCTTTCCAAAAGCATTTTAAGCTGCTCGACCTTGAAGCAAGAGCAGAGGGTTACTAGCTCTGCCTCAGAGGCTATGTGAGCTAAGGATTTTATACTTGATGCCATAACTCTGAAGAAACTACCTTTCGTGCACTGAGGAAATGATTAATCCCTGTCAGACTGCAGCACACTGAGTTGTTCTTCCGCAAATGGTGTCATTGTGCCGAGAACATGGATACAGGAGAAGGAGGTGAGACCTATGCATAATGGCCTGGGGAATGGTCTGGCACCTCCCAGAATCTGTCAAAACTTTTAATATCTTGGCAGATTTTTCCCTTATAATGGATATCTTTCCATCTTTCTTTCTATCTGTCTTTATTTTTATCTTTTTCTCTTTTTTGCTTTTTCCTTATTTGTTTTCTTCTTTCTTCTGCCTCTGCACCTTGCCTTGCCTAGCCACCTTCCTAATTCAAACACACCCAGATTACAAAGTTTATATCTGTGAACAACATCTTCACATGCAGAAATAAAGTCACTTCCAAGCTTTGGCATTTGCAGGAGTTGAGCCTGAAGTGTTAAAGTACAAACACTTTCTGATCAGTCATTCCCTTGATAACAGATGGCCCAATCTATGCTCCAAGATTGTCTTTAACTCTGTCTGACCCAACATAAAACCAAATGTTCATAAACTGCAGTTCTCCATACCCCAAGATGTCCATTTTTGGCTGTAAATCTGGAGCACATGCTGTTATCTGAGATTTGTAAGTCATGTGCGATACAGGGAGGTGCATTATCTGACTTAGGGGGTGTTTGATCGACACAGGCAGAGCAGTGCATCCGCCAACAGCTCCGGCTTCTCCAGGGAAACTTCTTCTGCCGGTGTTCTCGATGTGATAAAGTCGTTTTCTTATTTCCCTGGAAAATACCTCACCTCATACCTTGGGTAAATACGCCAAGCCCAAGCCACAGGAATCACACTGCGCTTGGATGGAAAGGGACCCTCTTGTATACCCCTGGAATTTTGGTACAGGGCCTGCAGGGGTGAAAGCTGCTTCTTTCCATTGGCATTAGTGTTGCCTCAAGGGCAGGAGAGCCGAGAAAAAATGCCAGATGTAGAGCCCATGGAGCTGCTGAAATAACACCTCGAAGTTAATGAATTGTGAGGAATCAAACCATAGCTCAGATGTCTGGCTGAAAACATTCTTCCCCAGCATTCGTTCAGCGACTAATGGGTTGTGCCACACACTGCTGCTGAGAAAGGAACAGGGAGATATCTCCAGCTGGATGCTTGGCACACCCTCATTTAAGGAGGGAAAGGGCTGGATCTGCTATTTCTGATTAAGTCACAAATTCTGTTAATCAAACGGATGCAAAAAAAGTATCACTTTTCTTATAACACATTAAACTTTTGTCTCAGGCTTCAAAATAAGAAAATAAGAGAGAATTTGTTTTTAAGGGGTCCATAAAATAGACAAATGTTCAGGTTTCATTGATGCGAAAAAATTTCTTTTCACAGGCATTATTTTTTGCAGAGCAGGGGGAAGGGGAGCTCCTAATCTGTTTATACTAGGATTAATATTAGGAGTGAGTTAGTTTTTCCAAGGTTCAGCAGAGCATGAGGGGGAAAACAAAACAAAACTTATTTTCAGGAATGTTTACCAATGGGTTCTGGTCATGATTTGTGTTTTGAAACTTGGGAGGCCAGTTTTTGAGCTTCACTGTTAGTGTTTAACTTAAGGATTAGGAATTATTGAGTTAGGTTCATTAAAATAGCTGGGTTTTGTCCTTCGAAAATTTAAGAAAACATGGTGTAAGCCTTGGGAAGGAGGTCTCTTTCTGGGTAACAACAGCCTCATTCAGCTCTAAGCATATGGCTGTCTTTGTTTTAGAAACCTGTGTTAAAATAAGGATAAGGCTCCCCATTCCAGCAGAATCATCAGCTCTGTTCTCAGGGATTTACATAGCTCTCAATAATACTGTTTTAAGCCTTGAGAAATCTACTGAGATTCCAGCATATTAAAACTACTGTAAGTGTGATGGGAGTAATTTCTTCCCTAAATTTCATGTTCAATTCCCAGTTTGAAGAGAGGAAATTGTGAAGCACCAACATCACAGACAGGATAAGGCTGGCAAAGGCCAGCTCTTAACTCTCTGTGAGAGTAGAGGATGAAGATACTGAAATATTACAAGAAAACCCAAACCAAACCTTGGGGAGGGACTAGTCCCAGATCTCAGTGTGAGGACATGAGGGGATGCATGAAGAGGCCAGAGGTGCTTGTCCTATTGCGATGGGCTGTTCTGCGAAAGGCAGAATGAATTCCCATGCCGTGGTGCAGGAGGAGGACAAGGCTCCTCCAGGGGCAAGCCTCACTCCTTGAGCTTCACAAATGATTTACAGCAGTCTGTGTGGCTTTGTGCCTATGCATGGCAGGATCTTTGCACTTCCAGTTCTGCCTTCAGCCACTTTAATGTACCAGAATTCAAAGCAGCTGTCCCCTTACAGCATGGACTAGGATCAACCCCAACTTGTCTACGTGTGGTTGTGCTCACAAATGTCCCATTAATTGAGAACAGTCCTTAGTGGGTTCTCATTTCAAGAAGAGTTTTAGAAGTTTGGGTCACTGTAAACAGAATTGTGCTCTCCTCTGTTTTGGGTGTTTTGCAGCAACTCTGCTCTTTTGTTCTGCAGCCCAACCAGCTGACTGTAGCTGGCAGGAAGACAGTGAATCCATTTTACGATGACTTTCAAAGTTTCAAAATGTGTTTTGGATCTGCCTTGGAGTGAAAACAAAACCTTTTGAACTCTTTTGTACTGTGAAGTCATGTCAAGACCATTTTTGCCCGGGAAGACTCTGAGCTTCCCCCTGTGATGCAGGCTGCGAAGACAGCTTTGGCATTGCTCCTGGGTGTCAGGTGGCAGCTCAGGGCTCTGGAAGCAGCAGCCCAACAATGTATAGAAAAACCTGGAAACTTTCAGATATGGCTACAGATCTAGCTGATTCCTAGACCAGAGAAGCTGTGGATGCCCCATCCTTGGAAGTGCTCAAAGCCAGGATGGATAGGGCCCTGAGCCATCTGTTTCAGTGAAAGGTGTCCCTGCCCGTGGCACAGGGGTTAGAACAAGATGATCTTTGAGGTCAATTCTGTGATTCTGTGCTTCTACTCTGGACAAATTCTCCTAAGTGGGATAGCTGCTGTGACTTTTCTCATGAGTGCTGCAGCTCTTCCTAATGGTTTAAGGTCACAGCGACACTGAATTTTTGTGACAACAAACCAGCCGTGGGCAAAGTGGATTTGAATCCCTGTTCCCAGCCCCACCTTTCACTTTTACACATACCACCAGCTTGCTGATGTAGATACAACTCTGCTCATCTTTCCATGCTTAGCAGTAACTAACTGTGCAATAACTAAATAAAAAAGAACAAAAAAAAAGCCTTTTCAGGCCTGAAATCACCTCTTTTCCATTCCTCGTGTTTTTATGTTCTTCCAACATTTCTGCCTCATTTGTTGTTTAAGAGAGATAAATTTACTGAAAAATGCAAGCCCTGGTCCAGAAAATACCAATTCTGAGTTGATTTTTCCAGGCAGAGACCCTGACTATGCCTTATTTGTACTCAGTGGTGTATGTCAGCTGTCACATACTTTCAGACCTGTGAGGAATTACACCAGCATTGGATTATAGTGTACTTGATTTTGAAGAGAGGAGAAGCTGTACTACTGTAATCATTATTTAAACCATATCCTTTTGATTGTTGGATGCCAGGCTCCCATTCACACATAGCATATCATGCAGTCAAAAATAAGGGGCCTGCCTTTGAGGGGAAAAAAATAAAAAACACTTTTTTTTTTTTTTCAGATGAATTACTCACTTTTTGCATTAAAAACATTATTTCAGCTAGAGAGGAGGAGAAAGAAAATTTGAAAATGTGATCTTTTGAACAGAGGGGCTTCCTGTGAAACATGGCCCCATGTGTCAGGTGCTGTGATAGCACAAAGCTTCTCCCTGAAGAACTTTCAATCTGAATAGAAGACAGTTAGAAAAACACCGTATTTTTAGTATATATCCTTGCATACTCCAAATGGAGAAATAGACCAGTGAGAGAGTGGATATTTTATCAGAAATACGTCCGTTTGAAAAGGAAGCCTCTCTGGGAAGGCAGACAGATGCACTAACCACAAGATTATCATTCTTAGTTATTATCTTTTCAAAAGATTTCACATCATAATTTCTGCCATTCTGGTTAATACCACATAAAATGGAAAAAGTAACCTACTTGTCACGTAAATTACTAGAGCTGACCTGCCACCAGTTACCCAGAAGAGTGCACTGCCTGTTTTATATCCTTGATGATGCTGCGAGGCTTATGAAGTCCATGTGGTTCACTCGGGCGTTACCTGCACACAGCCTTTGCTCTCTCTTTCTGCCTCCCATACCAATTATTTCCACACATTTTTGTAGAGCTCATCTTACATGCTAGGATTAACTAAGGGTCAGATTCAAACCCGGCACCCAATCAACTGGACATCACGGCATTGTCCAAAGAGCTGGCAAACACCAAATGCCCAGCAGCCCTTCCAGATGGAGATTATTTTCTCCTTGCCCATCAATCTCCCTTTTTCCCCATCAAACATAACTGGGCACCTATGATTTCTTAGCCACAAAGTGCATGGTTTATATTTGAAGAAAGGCATTTGCAAGAGAGATGACAGATTCACGTAAGCACCCAGTGAACGCATACTGTCTTCTTCAAAGTTTATATTAACTTATTATGCTCTACTGTTCTCAAATAATTACATAACTATCCGCAGTCATTTCAAACAGCCCTTCAACCCACATCAGCCTCGTGTATAAACATTGGTGCTTTACAGTCATTTTGTATGAAATTTGTCTGCAGGGCAACAGTTTGCTGCACTGTATGCCTTTTGTGAGATGACTCAGGCAGCAGTTAAGACTCAAAGTGCTTTTGATTCCCTTGCAAACAGTCTGCTGCCTTTCCTGCTATCTGAAGCCCGCGATCTAAGACGGGGTTGCCCAGTATGGTCTGTGTCCAGAGTCCTGCTAATGAATCAGTGAGGTGCAAATAACAGACACAAACAGATCCTGGGCATCTGGACCCCTTGCTCCCCAACTGCAGGCACAAAGTCTCCCATCATTTCTTCTAAACAGGTCCAATTTCAGCTTAAGCACCCCTTGTTAATGGGTCAGATGCTGCAAGGCTGCAAGAATATGGTTCTGTGCCCAAGCAGCATTGATTTGTGTCTCATTTGGGGTCATTAGCTTGGGCTCAACCCTGCCCTAACCATAAATGAAGGAAAACACAGCCTATCTGGAAAGATTTCGTGGCTTTCTGCCCTTTGAGGAGCAGTTCCATGCAGTAAAATAAAAAATACCTGGAACTCCAGAAAATTATGCAAAACAACCTCTCAAAGAGACAAAACTGCCTCTTTGGAAAAACTTCAGGCACTCTTAAAAGCAAGAGTGCACAGGATGAGTCACCGTCTGACTTCCCACCCTGCTTTTGGGCAGGGAAGGTGGTGAAACAGTCCAGCAGAAAAAAATGTGTCATCATGACAAGCCTGTTCATTTCACAGTGTAAAAAGTGCCTGGGAGGCAGTGAATCTCAGCACCAGGAGCAGTTAGGCACTGGGTGTAAGGGCTGGCAGAAGGCATAAGCATCATGTAATTCCAGTTTAAGACCTTTTTAAACACATAGGAGAAACCTGAGCCAACATCTTTCGGGACAGATTCGTGTCCCTCCACCTTCATCCTTAAGTGTTGCGGTTTTATCTCAAAGGGAAGGGGATTTTGCACAGCACTAGCCCTTTATTACTTGAAAGGAAAACAGGGAAGAAATATATCTCAGGAAATTTTGCTGATTTATCTCCAAATTTGAAGAAATGGACGCTTCTGCCTTTCTTCTCACTGGCAGGAGGGCTTGTGGTCTTTGTTCTTTGAAAGGCAGAAAGATGAAAACCTCTGGGCTGAGTAAAGAACATTTTTCAGTTGTGTCTTTCTCAGTGACACATCCTCTTATTGTACGTACACACAAACACACATGAACACAGAGACACACATTTTCTATTTCATTAAAAAACATTCTGCTAACAATCAGAGGCAGCTCATAAATGTCATATTTCGAAAAGCATAATGCGCGATTCCCTCCTTAGAGCAGATTTTACGACAAACAGTATACCAATGTTTGTGTATAATTTCTAGAACTATAAAATAACTTTTTATGGCTCTTGGGCTAATATCTGAAAAGTAGAGTACATTTTCGTATGAAATTCTTTCACGGTATTTAATGCACAATATCCTCTGCCAGTCCACCCTCCCTCTCCTCGTTTCTCTTTCTATGCAAAACCATGTGACAAAAAGCAAAGTGCTTTTAAGAAACATACCTCTGGCCTAGAGCCAGCCCCTCTTTTTCTTTTTTTCCTTTATTTCTCTTTTTTTGGTTTTGCCAGTTGAAGCTGACAGATATCTATAGCAAGCAGTTAACATATATAAACATGTCAGCTGTAAAACAAATACACTTTGAAAGAAAACAGAGGGCTGGAGTGGGTCATGCTGCAAGACAATGTTGGTGCAATTAGCAGACGCAGGGTGTGGGGTCTTCAGGGCACGTTTGGCGGGTCTATCCAAGGTAGAAGTACCTTTCTTCTTCACTCTGTCAAGTCCTGCATGGACGGCGTGGAAAAAAGACAGGCCCGTGGTGTCACAGCCACCATCTGGTGCAGATGAAAAGAGGACATAAGCAGTTTTTGATGCTGAGGAGGTGTGCATGAGAGACAGCTGCAAGCACGCGTTCCAGGGATACATTTCACAGGTCGAATGAGCTAAATTGTCACTGAGCTGCAGCCACTTAGAGGCTTGATCCTGCAAAGCTTCTGCTGGATGCTGAGCCTTCCTCCCTCTGCTGCAGCGAGGCTTTCCTCTGCTGCTTATTATTGCGTGGCACTGAATGTGATCGTAAATGAACAGGACTGAATTAATTACAGATAGGAAAGAAAACCAGTTAGGAAAAACAATTAGCAGTGTGGCTGGTGCGGTGCACTGTGGGCAGGCTCACAGCACCCCACCAGTGAGGAGTCACCTCAGCACCAGAGTCACCTATAAGGCCATAGGGTGTTGACCACAGAGGGGTGGATGCACAAGGCTGGGACAAAAACCAAATGGTGATGACCAGAGAGGGAGGGAAGGGTGTCTTGCTTGGATCTGCTCCCTGCTCTGCTGGAGGGCACATCTCCTCACGGAGCACTGCCTTCTGTTGGGGTAGAGGTGACCGTGGGCCCAGACTTGTTATTTTTGGCACTGCTATTATCAGACTGAATGAGGAAAGTAATCATTTTAGCCTGTCTGTCAAGTCAATGAGTGGGACTGGCATCCTTCAAGAGTTGTTCAGGGTGGGCTTTGGTGTTCAAGATGCCATGAGATGAATCCAGCCTCTGCTGAGCTTATGTCCAGAGGTTCTCCTTCTTGGTGGGCCCTATAAAGCAGTCTAGCACAGACCAGACACCAGGGTGGCTCCAGGCCATCAAACCCTAACAATAGGTTAAGAATAGACTAAACAGATAATTAAAGAGATTAATTCAACTCTCAAATAGACTAGGAGTGCAATTAAATGGACTCAGATTCCCCAGGCTGGGGGGAGATATGACAGAGATCGCAAGACTGGAAAATATGAATAGAAGACAACTGTTTGCTGTCTCTTCTAATACAAGAGCCAGGGGACATCAGATGAAACTAGTTAGTGGCGAGTTCAGAGAAAAAAAAAGAAACAAAAGAAGAGCCATTTTCCCCAGTGTGTAGTTCAGAGCGGGAGCTCTTTGCCATAGGGCTACCACATACAATCATGGAAAGAAAATAATTTGGAGGCTATTGAAGCCAGAAATGCTTCTGCTGGCTCAGGGCAGAGCTAAGGCTGACAGGGTCTGGCGAGTGCAGTGCAGGACATCACTGGGCACTGGGCACTGGCCCTGCTCACACCTCAGCATCCCTGGGGGGCACAGGCCAGGTCTGCCTTGGATGGGAGATCAGCGTCAGACCAGCGCCTCTGTCCCACTGAAACAGCGTGAAATTCACATCTCAAATCGCAGCCCAAAAGGTTATTACCAGCACAGATGCTGCCTGTAGCTGGAGGGGAATGCACACACCTCAGAGTCCTTTGCACAGTCCAGCCAGAAATACCTGAGCATCCTGGGAGCTGAATCTTGTCAAAAAATTTAAATCTGGGGTAAGGAGGGGCTTCATCTTTCGGATGCCTCCCAGGGACACAGATGAAACCTTTCTTCTTTTGTGACGGGAAGAAAAGAGGGATTAACAGCAGTGATGGGTGAAATTCAAACACTTTGCAGGTTTCGTTCAATTTGGGTAAGTCTGAAACAGATCTGGGATGGAATTTAAGCAGTACATGGATTTCAGAAAATGCCTTCCATCAAAGTGATTTCCCAAATCTCAGCTTTTATTTAATGCAGAAATAAATAAGGATGAAAGCAAATGTTTGCGACTGCAGGAGTACTTAACATGTGATTCACCAATAAGGAAATATTTTTGCAGAAAAGTAATTTTTAATTTCGTTTTAATTTTTACCAGAAAGGTGAGGTTTTTGAAAAGCCATTTTAAATGTGTTAGATTTTTAATTCCCTTCCTTCCTTCCTCCCCTCCTTCCTTCCTTCCTCCATTCCTTCCTAATGCACATTTTTATGCTCATTACTCCCTCACCCTACTCCATCTACTGCTAAAAAAAGAATGGGAAAGATTTCTGAATGCTTTGAGAAAACTGCTGTTCACTTATATCTATGGAAAAAAAATAGGAGAAAGAATTTTAAAATGTGAAACTGTGTGGAAAACAAAGCTTTTTTTTTAATGTCTTTCTACCTGAAATATGGGAAAGAAAACACGTGCAGAAATACTTTGAAAAGTGGGATGCTTCTACTTTTGCCTTTCCACTGCAGGCACAGGAGACTTGATAGGTCTCACCTCACTCATGGAGGGGCAACTGAGATGTCACCTGCTAAAGGATACTATCAGAGGTGCCATAGTCCCTGGTTAGATCTGCTTTTACAGACACACAGGAAGTTTGCAGCAGAAAAGGGATTAAGAACAAGCCTTAAATGAGTGACCTCTCCCACCCCCAAACCAGTGGGTCTCTCATTTCTTTCTCTTTCCCAGCAGAAAACACATGCTGCTGATGGGGACAGAAAAAGTGACCCCCGAGACCACTGAGCTGTTCTGGGGAGATGAAGCAGACAATGCCATGCAAAGCAGAGCAGCACTGTGATTTTCCTTCTTTTTTTCTTTTTTTGGCTCCTCAAATATTTCAGCAATAAAAAGACACCTGACTTCCACCCAGCTCCAGTCTAGCATGGGACCTGCTAATCCCCCCAGTAGCTCAGAGAGTCCCCATGACAGCAGTGTCTCCTTTTCTGGGCCCTTTTCTCAGTGGGCGCTGCACAGCAGTCCCCTGGTCCTGGGGCCAAATCCTGAGCCAGCACACACTGAGGTGATGCCGACTGGCACTGGCTGAAGATTAGTCCCCTGAGATTAACTGCTAACTTTATAGCTCTGGTTTCAGGGTGGGATTTTCCAAAGCGCCTCTTTGGTACATATATATGTAAGAGAGCAGGAGAAACTGCATAGATGGCTTTATCCCCCTCCACGATGTAACATAAACAAGTTGAGTCATTTATTTCAATTCATGAGAAAATCACCCTCCAAATAATAAAAATATCCAGAGAAGCTTTCTGCCAGTTCAGCAAAGCTGCATGCTGCTTGCACTAAGCTGCTTGAGAAGACGCTTCGACCCTAAGGCAAACATCTGTGGAAGTTTTATGAGAACCTAGACCAAGAGCCAGCAGCAGACATCTGTGGGCTTCCTTTGGGCCAAGCACAAGAGATCCCAGTGTCTATTGTATGAGGAAGGATTGCTGGATGTCATGGGCTTCATAGCTAGAGATGAGGAAACCCTCACAGCTCACTTAGCTGGAATATAACTGCCTGAGACTTCTGACTCTTCCAGATTTATTTTCTGTATGAAAATTCCTTAAAGAACAAAATAAAGGAATGGTCAATTTATAGATAGAGGAACTTGGCATGATTTCCAATAACCTGCCTGGGTCTTAATGCCTTAAGCCTTAGCAATCCTGGACTGGTATTAGCAGTTTGGACTGGCCATTTGACACCTGCAATAAAGCAGGGCACTATTTGGAACTGCATCTCAACTGCTCACAGATTTCCCTGTCTTAATAGAATCATAGAATTACAGAATGGTTTGGGTTGCAAGGGACCTTAAAGGTCCTCTTGTTCTGTCTCCCTGTCATGGGCAGAGACACCTTTCCTTAGACCAATATTAACTGCAGGAGATGTCATACAGCCTCTGGGTCGTGGGCAGCCACAGGCCTGCCCCTAAACGTGTGGTACTTGTATGGGTTGTTGTAGGATTTTTTCAGGAAGATATTGGTTTGTTTTCTCTCAGGGCAAATCCATTGCTTTTTAGGACTGAGTTCTGAGACTCTGAGATCAGAATCTCACTTGGGGCCACCAGCATAATAATTTGTCCATGAGCTCGTGGGTGACATTGACAACGTGCTGTAAGACATTGGGATGGTTCAGAAAGCTGAAGGGTGAGTGCAAGAGAGAAGAGGGACATGTGGCTGTTTGGAACCTCTGGGTCCACCAAGCACAATAGCTTGGGCTGCTGAGGAGCCGTCATTCCCGAGAAACCCTGGAGAAACCCAGCTGACATCGTCTCCCCGGCGCCGGTCACTGTGCCTGGGCCAAAATATAAAGTGGGCTAGGACAAGAACACAAACCGTTCTGTGCTCTTGTTTACTTCACAAGCATAGATGTGACCAACACGTCTCACCACAGCCCTGAACTCCAGTTCAGCTGAACTGGAGACTGCAACAGCTGTGGAGAGGAAACAAGCTTGCACGGGTATTCGGCTGCCAGTGTCTCCTCTCAGCTGACATTAATGTCAATGGTTGTTGATGCTACAGGTCATTTCCTGTCTCTCCCGTTAAATCTGGAACTTCAGTGGATTTCCCAATCGTAAAGAGAGGTCTGGCCAGCTTTCCAGCCAGCTTTTGAGGCTTAGAAGTGTTCTTGTGAGCACTGGAGAGTAATTATGAAGCAGGAAGTAACCCATGTCCCACAGAAGATCGTAGAAGAGATTGACAGAGGTAGGAGAACATGCTGCTGTTTGTGTGGGGCTCTCCCTTCACAGCAAGTAGCAAATGTCACCTACAGATAGGCAAACAGATATGCAGCCAGACTCTGTCAGCCGAAAATCTTAATGTCAGGGATCATAATCCCAGATTGCTGACAAAGTCAAAGAGTTGTTCCAGTGCCATTACCTTAGAGGGTGGGCTTTGACCTCTGGGCTATGTTCCAAAGCTCTTCAGGCACCCATGGACACAGTCACCACCACTATGAGGTGAGCCATGCCTTCGGTTCGTGGGTGTCAGCGCTGGCCTTGATGCACACGTCTTGTCTCAGTGCAAGCAGCAGAACAGTGAGTGACCATGGAAGAACTCATGGGTAACTACAAAAACTACTTTTTGTGGTCGGTTACCTGTTTTCTGGGACTGTCTCCTCATTAAAAACATGTGGGCAGCTGAACCAGCACAACTGGGCAGCTTCAATCATTTGAAGCATCAGCTGTCATCCTGGGATTTCCAAATACTGCACTCAGGAGTTAACCCAAGATCTCATAAGACAGCCGGGATGCTGGGGCTGGGAGCTCTCTGCGGGAGTGCCCAGGGTTGCACTGAGGTTGTCTGCTGGTGTGGGGCACTAAGCTGTAGTTTTGGGGTAGGAAGACCAAAGGCTGCGTCCCAACACGCCCGTGAACATGGAGTGGCCACTCGCTGAGCAGCCATGGAGCTGCTCACTGCCTGAAGACTCAGCTAGTCCAGCTGGGTATTAAACTTTGCTCAGTTCAACTTTCATGATCTTGCTCCATGATGCAAATTTGAGGCATGTTCTCTTCTTACCTTTTCTATTTGTTGCCTTCTTGCTCTTTTTTTTCATAAAATTTCCTCTGTGTTAGGGGAAAGTGTCTGTGGGTGTATTTGGAAATACAACCTGAGGCACTTAACTGAGGCAAGACCAATCCTGTGTCTCTCAGGCTTGCTGGGGAGAAGCTTCATGGTTTCTGCTCTGAACATTTTCTCTCATATCTCTAGATGAGCCCATTTCTCCCAGGTTTCTGTGAGGAAGCCCTCTGAGAGCAGCTGGCTAAATTTGGTTCCTACATTCATGTGGGGTGAAAACTGCTGCCCTGCAGATGTCACAGGGAGTTCAGTTTGCCTGGGACAGGGAGGCACTTGTGAAAGCACAACAATTTCTGCTGAATTCTTTGTTTGCTGTGCCATGGCCCGACAATGAAGGCTGGGATCTCTCTATGCCAGGCACCACATAAAAAACAGAGGAAGAAACTTTTCTCACCCCAGAGTTTGCAGTCTAAACAGACGAATACTGCAGAAGAGTGAGCAGAGTTTGGCTTGCAAATATTACGTTAGCTCCCTGATTTCTTCATGGATGGCTGGGCGGCAGATGTATTGCTTTCTTTGAATGGTTTGGAGGGCTGTCCGTGAAAGCCTGGGAGTGGAACAGGATCTTGTCTTTATGGCAAATTTGGCATGAGGAGATGTTCCCAATTAAATTTGGGCATTATCAGATGAGCACTTGCAATCTTAGCAGAAGGAGCTGGTTTAATTTGCTGCATGCAAAGCATTGTGTTCATTTGAAAATGCTTTTATTCCAGAATTAGGGCATCTCTGTGTGGAGTTTTTAAGGGAGAACAATTCTTCCTTAAATCTATCCCTTCCCTTAATCTAAATTAACTTCCCTGGATAGAAAAGTATGTGTCTGTAACACAGAAGGGGCCAGGGGAAAAGCAGGAAGGGATTAGTTGAAAGGAAAAACAAAGGAAGGGGCAGAGATTTGAATGGGGGGAGATAAACCGACAGTGAGAGGGAAGGAAAAGGAAGAGCAGCTGGAGGGACGAACCCATTGGACCAGGACCTGAACTGGGGGATCCCCCAGCACACACAGTGCCAGGCAGCCTCCCATGCCAGGCAGGGAGCAAAGGCTGTGAGGATTTGATCATGGAGCCCTCAGCTTCTGGAGACACCATTTGCTGGGGACCTCAGCTCTGGAGTTGCTGTTTGTTTTCTTCAAGGAAAGGAAGTGTTTGAATTGAAGGAAAACATTTTTCTCCATAAAAGTTGTAAGAAACCCCAGCATATTTGATGCACTAATGCAAGTTGTTTTTTATTACAAATTGTTGCTCATCACACTTTTGGAATCAAAGGCAGCGAAGCCAAAAACTTCTTAAAGCTTAAGTTACTGAAGAGGAAGAAAAAAAAAAAAACAAGAAAAGAAAAAAAATGTAAATACAGAAGTAAAGAAAAAAGGACCAATTTCTTCCTTGTTAAGCCAAGTTCATCAGTGCTACTAAATGGGGCAGGGGAGAGGAAATTGTCCACGTTTTGCCCACAACAAGCTGACAATGCCATGTGCAACCTGTATCTCATGAGCAAGAGCCATCCCTCCCCCAACAGTGTTGTGCAGTGGGGCTTTCATGGAGGGGTGATTATATCACCTGCACGCACAGGCCTCTGTCTGAATAAACAATACTGCTTGCCAGACTGAATTTCTTATGAGCAGGAATTGTGTTTGGTGTGACGCAAAAGCACAGCCAAAGTTCAGTTTAAAAAAAAAAAAAAAAAAAAAAGAGATGGAAAGGAATAATAACATTTTATGCATTAATTCACTGAGAAATACAACAAGAACACCAAGGGCACCAGCCTTCTCCAAAAGCTTTACACCACCTTCTTCTCAATAGCAAGTTCTGTGGCTCCTGAATCCTTCAATTTGTTTATTCCCTAAGCTGTAATTTCAGCATTAATCTTAATAAAACCAGGCTCAAAAAGGGAGAAACCAGTCCAGGTTCATGTCATACAGTAAGAGCTGTCGTACATAGAATCATAGAAGGACTTGGATTGGAAGAGACCTTAAAGGTGACCTGGTTTCAACCACCCTGCCATGGGCCACCCACAAGACCCTGTTGTTCCAAGCCCCATCCAGCCTGGCTTCGAACGTTTCCAGGGATGGAGCATCCACAGCTTCGCTGGGAAACAGTTTCAGTGCCCCACCACCCTTTGAAGAATGCCTTTCACCCTCATTTCAGCTAATTTAAATCTCTCCTCTTTTAGTTTTAAATCGTTTCCCCTTGTCCTATCACTGTTTGCCCATACAAAGAGTCCCTCTCCTCTCTTTTATAAGCCTCCTTGAAGTATTGGAATGACTCAATGGGCAGGGAGGTCTCCCAGTACTTAAAGTACATATAGGGTCTCCATTTCTTTACTTAATTTAAGTAAATTAGGTGAGGAAAATCTCAGAGGTTGTTGTGGTTCCCTGTACAGTTTGACTGGAAGGAAGGGTGATACTTTAGACTTGCGGGAATGTAGTTCCTGCTTGTTGGTGCTGCACTTCCATGATCAGGACTCGATCCCAGGGCCACAGGAGCTGTTGCAGCTGCTGAACTTCGTTTTCCAGGCACAGAAGGTTTGTGTTCCTCTATGGAGTGGTTCGTTCTCCTGCACTGTCAGGTAGCATGTGGTCTCCTGGGGCTCCTAATTCATTTTATGTGCAACCATTCAGACAAGGCTCTTTGAACTTGATCTTACACTTGGCAAACCTGGGTCTGCTCCAGCTCTCCTGCAGGCTTCCTGTGTGGCATTTGGAAGTGTGTTTATCCATCCCTTCAGTTCCTTCAGGAACTTCAGTTCTCCCCACAGGAAAAAAAAGAAGGGAATTGTGTTCTTGTCTCCCAAGGGACTGAGAGGTGAAATTGTTACGGACTGGGAGATGCTGGATCTGAGGGGCAGGGAGGTATGGAGATGTCCTCTTGGTCTGTCTGTGATTAGAGTGAGCTGCACAGTCAGATGCTGTTGTCAGCCTAATACAAAAGCAGATGTGTGAGATGTGCAGCTACATTTTTTTAACGTTACTTTTTTACTCTGCCTGCATTTTTCTTTTCTTTGTGTAAAATTATGACCTTTTAAATATCAAATGGACTATATATTATTTCAGAACACTTGCTCGGTTTTTTAAGAGTAACAAATATGTTTTCCATTATATTCTCCAGGTGCATTCTATAAAAGGGGCGTTTATGGTTGAATCATATATATTTCAATAAAGGCTTAGTAGTTTTATGTCAGAGAGAGGTAGCTCTGAAACCAAAACCATACATTTCAACTTCACTGAGATTGCTTTTTTGTTTGAAATAATGTAAACCCTCAAACAGGAACAAAACATATTGGGAATTACACAGGGTTTTGAGAGAGTCACTTAGGAGTTTGGGCTGAAAAAAAAAAAATAGATCATTTAGATGGGATTAGGGAAAGTTGGAAAACATAATAAAATCCCGCAAAAGTAGGTAGAGAGTTACATAATACTGCAAAACCTGGAAATTGATATCCATAGCCTTCACTTTTACTATTTGGAATCTTACTTGGGAAAATGGTTAATTAAAGCTAAGCCATTGAAATGGTAATTTACAGCCCCATTTGGAGCAGAAGCCTGGAACAGGGAATTCTGGAGCAAGGCTGTGCATCACAGAGTTTCAGCACAAAACTGCTGTATAGACGTTGCTGGAAAAGCTTAGCTTCTGCTGTCTTGTATCTATTAATCAGTATGACTGTGTATACACAATGGTTTGAGCCATTTTACAAATATTTGTCATTTGTAGGAGGAGATGCTGCCAAGACCTATCTTGATACTGCAACCATAAATAAAGTGTCTCAACACAGAGCTCTGAATTTAAAACAAACTGCTTGAAGAAGGTGAGGACAAACATTTTTCATGAAATATGAACAAGCCTTCAACCTTAAGCCAAACACAGAAGGAGTCTTTGATATTGAAAAATCTAAAGAACAAGTGGAGATTTGGGGTTCTATCCACCTTCTGTGACTCCTGCAAGTGTTTTCCCCTATCACAGATTTATTCAAGTGTGTTTTATCATTTTATTAAATCTGCCTCATCCTCAGTATCCCAGGGATTTCCAGGACAACATTAAAAAAGTGGTTAAGTTCTGTCAGGGGGTGTTTTGTTCTCAGATCCTCTCCTATCAGGGGAAACAAGTGAAACTGCCTTTTTTCAGGCAAATTTTTTTCAAAAGTCATATCCATTGCTTATTGAGAACATCCCCAGCAGGTAGGACCAAAAATACTCCTTTTCAGAGAGGATACAAACCCCTATAAGTTTGCAGAAAGAAAGAAAGAAATGAGAAAGAAATTCCCACTAGCAAAGAGACTTGAATCTTTTCCTGTGCATCAATTATTTCATGTGCATTTGCTGTGTGCTCCTTGCATTTTCCCCTGCAGCTCCTGGAAGGGGCTGTTGCCAGACATGAGAGCACTCCAGAGGTGTGATCAGGCACAATGAGTGTCTCTGGGTTCATTGGCAGACAGACTCTTCAGGATGATCAAACCAGTCAGCACACAGCATCAGTCTTGAAACAACTCAAGATATCGTCTTACACTTGTGCCAGGTGGGAGATGAAGTGAGCATAGCAGCCACTACCTTACACAATTATCTCACCCTGGAGAATAAAAACCAGTGTCCCTGCTGTTTATAAACCAGAGCCAACCCTGGCACATCTGCACTGTCTGTAAGGAGCAGATCCTGAAATAAATTATTCTGTCAGTCACACTAAGCTTTTTTTTTAATATATATATATAATTATGATTATGAAAAGTGCTGAGATCCTCTCCAAACAGGAGCAAGCCACAATGGATTTGGTGACAGTGAGAGTAAAGACCTGGAGGCAAATGAAATGAAGGCCATAAAAATATATTTTTTAGCATAATTGGGCTACATATTGGCTTCTGATGCTGCTCTGTGCTCGTTCTCTCTACTGATTTCGCTCTCTGCTGAACTGAGCATTGGCTTTCAGAATAGTTTGTTATTCCACATCTGAAGAAATCTTGCTCAATATTAAGTTTCAGCAGCCTTGAGCCAGCATGTCCTTTGTGTGCCTGGTGTGTTCTGCTGGCCTTGAACCATGGCAGCAAATAATGAAGTTCTGTTGACTCAGTGTTTATTCCTGATAAATCTCAGCCCCCCTCCACGCTTTCCTTCATGCTGAATACCTAAATGTGTTCTCAAAACCTTCAGCCAAGTCACATCCAAACAAAACCTCTCTTTGCTGTTACAGTTGCCCCAATTCTCTGTGTATTTCTGTGAGAGCACCCACAAGTTTGTATCATTGCAAAAGGTAGGACAACTGCTGTGCTGGGTGTCTTTCAGTGCTAGACACACACTGATGTGTCTCATCTTTGCCTTTTTCTTGATTTCCTCAAATACTGTTAAAATTGGCAGAACTTTTGCTTCAATTCTAGGGAAGTTACTCCATTTATTTCCTGCTGAATTCACCTATATAGCTCTGAGGGATGAAAAAGGGCATTTTAGCATAAAAATCTGTATTTTTTTTTGCTAGATGATGAGGGAGGTCTTTGAAAGGGAGAGGCTGGGAGTCCTTGTGCTGCCTTGAGGCAGCTGGGGTGGACTGCACAGCAGCAGGGCTGAAGGTGGGGACCAGGGAAGAACAGCCTGAGCTCACACCAGTGTAACTGGGACCAGTCTGGCGACCAGCAGCCACTGAGACACAGGAACACAGAAGTTCACATCTTATCTAAAGGATAAAAATAAGCATAAAAAGCCTTTCCTGCATTTTAGGCTCCATGCTGGAGGTGCTGCACAAACCTGGTGATTTGGTCTGCTGGGGCTGCTTTGAAAATATGACTTGAATAGGAAACAAGAACAGTCTGATGAGAGCTGATTCAAATTTCTGCACTATTTGACCCAGACCAGCATTTTATTCTGGGATCACCCCAAGTTAGGCAGGGAATGGATTCTGATTCTCCACGTTCCTCATCAGCCTTTAATAGCTGAGTTCCTCTCTGTCATTCTGCCCCAGGCACTTCCAGCTATGAGCTGACAATACTTCTGCAAGATGTTTCAGCTTTGACCAAGCCTCCTTCCTGTGAGCAGAGGAGAGGGATCATTACAGCCAGCACTGGCTGCAGTTTTTGACTCCCCACAGGACAGATGCTGATACCCTTTCCCCGTGTTCTCTACCACCCTTGCAAAAATCAGGGTATGAATCAAGCCTGTGCTATTTTGGACTCACTCCATGGCCTGAAATAGTCAAAATTATCAGTTACTTGAGGTCTTTTCCTTCCTCTTCTTCCCTCTGAAAAAGCTTGTTCATCCCTTAAAATATGGGAGAAGATTCTGAGTCCAGCACAGATTTGCCTGGCTGTGATTTATATCAAGTGCTGCACATGCACTTTTTAAAGTAGGTTTAAAAATGACTTTCCCTAATAGAGATTAAATATTGATTACTTAAGTAATAGCTCTGTCTGCAATAGGAAATGGATGTGTAGCAACCTCCACACATCAGTCACTCACATTATCTGAGGAAATAGCATCCCAGATGAAATACAGAAATTTTTCAAATTCTTGTCTTAAGCCATCCTTTTCTTCTACACAGATGCATGTAAATATATGGACATCGATCTTTATATATGTATATATATGTATATAACTCCTTTGAGTTTCCCTGGAAAGCCAGCTGGCTCCTCACTTTTCATTTCACTTCCTCCTGATTACTTAGCAACTTAGTAGTGATGTTAGTGCGCCTTCCCTCAGAGCTTGTCATGCTATGTGTCCTTGTTGATTTTGAAAATGGGTGAGCCTCTGACATGGGGGAGTGGGGCTTGCCCCTCGGCGTGCTGGTGGCATGACGTGAGCGTGTCCGCTGCCAGTGGCAGTGCCGCGTCAGCAGTGTGGCAATGCCATCGGCGCCAGGTCAGGCAAGGAAGGGGAGGGACAGAGAGCATGTGGTGTGATATGACCACAGTGACCAGAGACAAAGAGTCCTGGGGTGCAGCAGTGAGCCCCATGGATGTGTCTGCTTTGTGGCATTGAAGAGCTGGAAAGAACCACTGAAGAGCTGGAAAGAAGCACCTCATCTTGGAGGAGCAGATGAAGACTCTTTTCTTCACCTCTTCACTCCATTCTTCATTTTGGGGCAACCTGATCCAGTGAGTGGCATCCCCACTCACAGCAGGGGGGCTGGAACTAGATGATCTTTACAGTCCCTTCCAACCCAATTCTGTCTATGATTCCAGGTATGACAGCTCTGGCTGTGTGCCATGCACCCTGGGTGGGCTTCTGCCTTGGCTGCCACACTGAGCTCAGACCCCGAGGTCACTGACCACTCACGGTCTGGATTCCAGTGGGACCTTTGCCTCATGTTAGCCACTGGGCTGCCTGGGTCACAGCCTTGGCTGCTGCCAGCTCTGTGGCACCCAGAGCTGCTCAGCCCAGAGCTCCTCCTGAGCTTGTGTCCTTGCTGCACTGCCAACGCCAGTGCCCGACTTTAAACAGGCAGACTCCTTTGCCAACTTGTATTGCAGCACTTTGGTTATCTACTCAATTTGTTGGGAAAGATAGCAATTTTCCCTGACCTTCCCCTCCTGAGATAGCATCAAAGCAAGGTTAGATGTTAGATAAAGCCCAGGGACACGTGGGTCCCTGCCTGCAGAGTGCACAGCACCTTTAGAGCATGTGAATGTGGCACAGAAACTGGAAAAATGTCTGTAAGAGCAGCATCTGATCAATTACTATGTTTGGATTTCCTGAATCATGGGAAGATAAGAGTCCTTTTTTACTCCTGTAGGACACCTCCTTGACTAGTGCTGCATCCAGAGCATGATATGAGCCTAAACTGCTCAAACCAGATTTTTCTGTCACAGATGTTTTATTTGAAGTTTTCCTCATTTGGATGGAGGGATACAGAAGACAATTGCCACCCTCATTCCTGCAGAGATCTCACTTTGGGTTTCCAAGGCCTAACATCACTTTTCTGAGGCCAGGGAGTTGTTCATAAGGGATACTCATTGCTGATGGGTATCTGCAAGGCCTCTCATGCCCGTCTTCCTACTCTTTGGAGTCGTGGATCCTTTTCCAGAAGTTCAGTAATAATTAACTCACCTGCATCATTCCCAAAGAGATTACCGCTGTCATGCTGTCCTGCAGGCAAATAAGCCATAACAAGAAAATCATTCTAAATAAAACAAACACTGCAGGAGGTTTTGAGAGGTGAAACATCTACTTGGTACCTGGATCCCTTTCATCTTCTACAGGAATGAAGCCTCCAGCTGGCACAAATCCACAGGCAGGCAACAGTGTGAGCATCCTGCCAGGAGACACTGAATTGCACTCAAATTGTGCAAGCCAGGCCAGTGGGCTGAAAATCCTTCATTGTGCTGCCAAACGCTTTGGCCTGAGCTGGGGTAGTAACATGGTCCTTTTTAGCACTTGTCAAAAACAATCTATCTGGCAGCAAGGAGCTCAAAGCAGCTCAGAAAGAGGAGTTAAGTTTCAGCAAGACCCTCTAAATTTGAGTGAGACCCAGGCTAAAGAAGGAGTTTGTCAAGGTCTTACAGCAAATACATGTGGTTGCATCAGAGGAACTCTTTCTTAACCCTGCCATACCTGGGGGGAAAAGACACAGAGAGAGACAGAACATGGAATATAGTGAAGTATGCAATTAGCTGGGGGTTGAAATTATCCTTCTGCTCTCAGTGCCTGTGACTGTACCCACAAAACTCTCAGAGTGGCCAGAACTCTAAAAACATCACATTGGCCTTTGTTTTGGCTGGCATGTTTGAGACAGAAGTTTTTGAGGCTCTTGCTATGAGGATAGAATGGGACTGCAGCAGCATCTACTAATTCAAGGACATTTTATATTGCCAAAAGTCATTAATCACATGATGCAAGTTCCCACAAACCAGATAAGAGCCTGTCTGTGTCCTGCAGGCATCCTACAGACCCCATGTGGAGGACACTGACTGACGCCATGAAAGGACGAATGCTACAGAGGCTGCAAAATAATGCGAAAATCCATATAAGCACGAACTTGTACATAATGGGGGTGTTTTCAAAAGCCAGGCACAAAAGTGTGAGCTGAAGATGGAATAACAGCCTTTCAGCTCAGTATGTCTGCGCATATGTTGACTTGCTGTGACTGTAGCAGTTTAATGTGGCACTGTTTGTACCAGTGTGCATTTATGTCTAGGAAATTTTTTTTTTCACACCGCTTAGAGCCATTGCAGACCCTTTAGGAGAGCTCTGAGTGTGTAAAACCACCACCTTTGGAGTACCCACAGCATGGGCTGACCAGTGGTCTTTAATGGTCTGCAGGAAAATGTCACCGCACCAAACAGGCACACAGCGGTAGTGGTCCAAGCGATCCTCCTTTTGTTACCTAATGCTCTAAAGCGTGTGATAAACACCTCCAATTGAACTTTGATCCAAACTAGCAGGAGAAAGGAACTTCTCTCTGGTCAGATGTCTGGAAACTGATGTTTCATTAACATATTAGCTCTGTCCTAGCTCATTAAAAGCATGTATTCATCTTCATTTTATTAAACCCGTCTGTGGCATTACATCTGGGTTATGAATCAGTCATCTAATCTGCCCATTTCCTTGCTTTTAATATTTCAAAACCACCATTAAAAAGTAATATAGGCAGAAATTTCAATCTCAGATAATTATCAGTATCTATTAATTGCTTTTCAGCTGGCATATTGTGCACCAGGTGAAACATTAATAAAAGAGACATTTCTTGAACTGTCCTAAAAAAGTACGCTTACTGGGGGGAATCTTGATATTTTCAGCAGGACTCAAACATCAGGTTTGTTGGCTGTTCCAAGGACTAGTTTTAATACTGAGTTTTAAATTTTATTCATGTTTTTAGTTAAAAAAGACAATTCTGTGGAAAGCATGGATTATTGTGAAAAGGTTCTTAGTAGAAAACCAGATATTCTATTACGGGAAATAGATTCATTGCAATGTTTTTAATATATCCCTTTATCCTTGCAGCAACTACTAACTGCTGTTGGAACTGATGAAAAAATTTTTTAAAAAATAGTTGTATTGTTCGTATTTTTAATTGGGATTTAGTCAGACTGAAAACATTGATGGAAGAGGAAGTTCTGTGTGAGAAGGAAACTGAGTTTTCTTTGTTTTTTAAAGTGCACTCAAACAGTATCAAACACAAGCAAGCACAAACCATAAGGAGTGAACAGAAGTCTGACTTTTTAGAAGTATGGAAATTAATCAGGAGGAGGAAAATTGAAATTGTGACCAATCTGCAACTGCTGAAAATGCTTTTTATTCTGATGTGTGTGTATCAGATGCCCTGATTCTCCTCTCCTTGACACAGTTGTAAATTGGAAGTGAGTTTTGTGGGAGTTCGCCTGTTACAGCCTGAGAACGAGACTCAAGAGACCCGAACAGATTGTAGCAAATAGATCCTCTCGCATGTACACGGGTAGGAATTTTCTAAACATGCTTCGTTTTGAAGCAATCTGTATTATCAGAAGCCTAGATTTGTGTTATCTAATTAGGTCCTATCACACACTGAGGACCTGCTCAGCCCTGGGCACCTCTCTGAGGGTCCCCCAATGACAATTGCCCAAACTGGGTAAAAGCCAGTGCAAAAAATCAGTGCAAGAAGACAGTGAGGGTTCAGCTGAAAACAGCAAAACAAAAGATGGATCAGGGATTTATCAATTACACAGAGAGAGGGTTTGGCCTCAAGGAAATATTATGAGATAGAGAGATTCTGTCTGAAGGCAGCGGTCCTGTCTTCATTTATGTCTACTGAGAATTTGGCCATACTACATGTTGATTTTGGGGCCAGAGCTCTGATGGCAATGCTCTACTCTTTAAATCATGGCAGTGACGAGTAGGAGCAGATTAAAGGCGTCAGGATTTGGCCCTTTGTAGATTAATAAAGGCACACTGAATGGGAATTTTGTCTTTGTGATTTTCTTGGAAGTGGACGAATAAAGTGCTTTGATCTAGAAAGGGGAGTGTGAAAGGTCACTGGCTAAGCATGTGTGCTGAAGTGCCCTGAGCCATCCAACATGATTAGCATAAATTAGAATCTGACTGCCCAGCTTTATTCATCTTTATTGATGTCTATATAGTTGCAAAGGCAGAGGGACTCTAACAATCCCAGCCAGCACAGAGAACCAACTGGGGCATGCGAAAATCCATAAAATGTTTAGTATTTCCAAGTGGAAGCAAATACACAAGTGTTAGCAATGCACGAGACTCATAATTTTAGAGCTTGGGCTTTGTTTGGACCTGGATCCAGACCTTTGGAAGCTTATCTGAATTTCCAAAATGCCTTGTGCTTGCAAAATTGCAGCCAAGTTTTATGAGTTTATCATGAGATTTTTTTCCGTTGTTTCTAGCCCTGGCTGAACCAGTGACAGTTGTTATTAATGCCCAGCTGCCGACCTATCAATACAATATGTGCACATTCCCTCAGGCAAACTGACACACTGACTACAGCCCTAGGAAACCAGAAGCTGTATAAAACTGGGCAAAACAGACTTATGCCATGTTCAAAATTTCTACTTCAAGGTCACTTTGGGAAGCGAAGACATTTTACCTCCCCACATACCCCGAAATAAAAAAGCCATTAGATGTGTAGATTGTGGCAGCAGGAAGAGGTAGATTCAGTTTTGTATTTGCTCAGAGCATCCATCTCAGTCCAGTAACCGGTTATACAAAACCCTCCATCACCCCTCCTACCTCTACCTCTTTTTTAACGCCAAGCTACCAGGACTTCTTGATTCAGTCCCCAGAAATACAGGCCATCGGGTTGAGAGATCCCCAACGTGTTACTCAAGCAGACAACAGTCATTTCACCCCCTTGGAAAATGAAGTTTTTCTCTTTTGAAAATATTGCATAAGCAATAAGAGAGAATCTTTCATTTCTGACTACTTGATTATCTCTCTTGGACGAACAGTAGGTGATACTCAGGGTTCAGTGATTTGCAGAAAAATGCAGTCTTTGAAAGCAAAATATAAACAGAACAACATCCAAATTACATATCTCTGTTAAGGAAGTTCCTATGGTCAAGGCTCAGCTATGTAAAAAACATGTCCTGAATGACAATCCCTAAGCCAGAAATCTCAAGGTCAAACCCATCGTTTTGATCATTTACCCTGACCTCCTGAGAAACAAGCCTTAACAAGCAATTCCTGCCTCAATCCTGCAATGCTTGGCATATATCCTCTGGAAAAAGCTAGGATTCTGAATTGAAGATCCCAAATGATGGCAGATTTCAACATTTATGTTGGCGTTTTCTTCTAATGGCTAATAGTTGTCATTGCTCAAACCAAGAACTTTCTGTAGTTGTACAATTAGGGAGTAAATGTTGTCACTGCTGTAAAGAGCTTGACACAAGAACAGTTAACTTGTAGCTGCCAATCCTTCAATCATGCTGATTTTCCTTTTCCCACTGGAGAAATTTTTTCCTAAATGGACAGTGAAATAACACAGTTACTCTAGGTGCCGAATAGAAGCTAAACCGAGTATTCAAATCGCCTTTTGTTTTTAAAAACAAAGAAAAAAATTATATTTACAACACATGCCTTTTGTTTCTCTTTAAACTGGAAACACAGTATATAATTTTCAAGAACCACAGTGCCTCTATTTTTTCCGACCACAAATTAACCATCGTTCAGTGCAGTGAAATGCAGTAAGACTGATGGAATGCTCTGCCTCAGGGATGACTTGCCCCTAACAAAAATTATGCTTTGCTTCCTATTTGTTGTGTTCAATAATATTGCCTCTCTAAATACTTTTGGTTCACTACTGACACCAAATGAAGAGGAAAGCCTCCAGAATGTACAGACGTGCAGGATTATGTTTCATTTGTCTTTATTCATTGTCCTAATTCAAACCAGTCACCCAACCACTGACTTATGACTCGAGGAGACATATCGTGGGGTTTTTTAAAATGTATTTCACAAAACCACCCGAACTCAAAGGGCGACTTTCTGTCCTCAGCTACACCCCTGCAAGAGAAGCAAAGTTTGTAAGTTTGCACATGTGCAACAGAGAGGTTTGCAAAAAATCCTGCACGTTGCCTTTTTAGTTTGTTATGTTTGAAAATACAAATTATTTACTCCAGACATGCCTGACCAGTTCTTGCAAGGGGCCAAAAAACAAAATATAGATACTTTGTGCATCTACCAGTAGACGAGCAGATTTTGTTGGCCCTGATTAGAAATGTACTTTTTGAGGTTTTGTTTCTTTACCCACTTGCTTTAGTGTCAAAATTTTCTCATTAAACATGGAGAAGCACAATAAAATTCAGCTTTTCTCCTACACCCTCCACCCTAAATTGCGTATATGCAATGAGGAATAGTTCCAAATTCTTTCCAGATGTTAATTAAAAGTCTCAATATCCATTAGAATTAGCTCTTGATATATGTTTATACCCACAGCAGATGAATGTGTGAGAACACGCTTATTAACAAAGTACTGAAAAAAATCCATACTGTCCATCAGACGACCTGCCCCAATTCCCTTGTCAGATTTAGTGGCTGAGTGCATCAAATGCCTACCATGTTTCTGAAGGCTGGTGTGAACCTGTAATTCTGCTGCATGTAGATAGCTCCCCCGAGATTAATGGGAGTATTCAAGCAGGCAAATGTCGTGCACACTGGATGGCAGGATCAGGCCAGCAGTTCGCACATCCCTCACAGTTACAGTGACTTTTCTTCAGATTTAGCAACTGTGATTGCTACAGAATTTCCATTAAATCTTCGCACTTCTATCCCAAAAGAACAGAGACTTAATATTACAGTAACCATAATTAGGAAGGACTTAAGAAAACGAAGTCCTGTTATGTGCCATGCCCCATCACTGGCAAAAAGAATGGTGCATATTATCATTTTATCGCTGCCTGGTTTTAGCCATTTTACTTAAAATTTAATTGAAATTTTAATAAGGATTTGATCTGTAAATCTTTACCTGCTCAAGTCTCCACTAGGTCAGAACAGTGAGCTTTTTTCCCTTAAACTGTAAAGAATGAAAGTTTGCAGGGAAATATTTCAGCTGTCAGCAATAGATTTGAAGAAGGAATTAAAATTCAACAACCCTTGTGAGGAATTTATCTAATGTTAATCATCGGAAAGTAGGAATTTAGTCAAAACTTGCTGTCTCAGATGCCTCAGTGTCCAGAAGATGAACAATTCCATCTCAAAACAGCTGTCAAAGTTAAGCAAAATAATTACTCCCAGAAATGCGCGCTTTTTTTCTTTTTTTTTT